>OZ035884.1:102510512-102749021 GCA_964034835.1 Muscina levida | reverse complement strand
GGTTAAGCCTTTCTCAAACATTGACTACTTCAAAGGACTCGTTTAGAAAGAGTTAAAAAAGTACCGGATGAATATAACTATCATGCTGCATGATACAACTCTATTTAGTGGACATATTCAAGTCATGCATACGGCAATGTGATGTTCCAATGAAATCTTGGGAGAATAAGGAGGTTTTTATATCCAAGGCGGATTAGCCACTCACCCTTTTTGCTGAAAGTTTTGGAGAGATTAATTGTTATGTATATGACAGCTTTAAGGCCTCACAGTCTGATCATGTCTCAACATGCGCACATCACAGGAAGATCAGTTGAGAGCGCTCCTGTGGTGACGGTTTTACTTTACGAAACGTAACCTATATTCAGGAGACTTTACTTTAGCTGCCTTCCTGGATACAGAAGTAGCTTTTAATTATGTGGCGCAATATGGAACTCTTTGGAGAAATTTAATTTCTCACATCTGCTAGTGAACTAGGTTGACCGTATCCTATGAAACCGTGTCGTCTACCCAGATAGTCTCTAGAGGAACACCGAAGGGGGAAGTTAGAAGTACCTTAATCGTTTTAATGAGGATGATACGAGTATTGTGGCATATTCAGACTATGTGGCCATCATGATAGATTGGTAATGTCTACCAACGATGTATGACCTACCCTTTGAAAGTTGCTACGATGTGCCAAGACCTATGGTCTGCCCATGTAGATATAAGGTAAAGGACTTCAGGGCACAGAAACTAAATGGACTGGAAATGAACCTCTTAACCACTCAACAAGTACCTAAGTGTTGTTCTTGATCAGAATCTAAATTGGTAAAGGAATATAGAGGAAAGGTAAAAGTGGGGGCCATAGCCCTTTATGCGTGCCGAAACTTTTTAGGTAAAATTTGCGATAGGGTGGAAATGAACCTCTTTACCACTCAAGAAGTACCTAAGTGTGGTTGTTGATCAGAATCTAAATTGGTAAAGTAATATCGAGGAAAAGTAAAAGTGGGAGCCATAGCCCTTTATGCGTGCCGAAACTTTATAGGTAAAATTTGCGGACTTATCCCGACGCCGACAATATGGCTTTATACTGCGGTAGTCCGGCCAATTATTACCTACAAACGTCTGGTTCGGTTGGAGGACCTACATAGGGGTAAGGATGTCTGCAATGGGGATTACTGGGGCTATAATAGGCACGCCGCAAGAGGCTTTGGGAATGTTTCTGGGCCTTCCGCCTCGGGATTTGCACCTAAAGGCTATCGCAGCCCGAGGAGCTGACAGACTGAGGCAAGCTTGCGATTGACATGATCATGCGAAGATTCACTGGCTTTTAAGTAATGACGTTACTTTTCAACTGCCAACTCTTACTGACTTTTTTTTAACAAATTTAAATAGAAATAATAGAAAAGATCTTGAACCGAGAGATGAAAACAAATTCATACAATTCGACAGTACAGTACAAAAGCAAATCTATGGATTTTCGTAAAGGAAATGTTTAAATTCCGGAAAGATCGGAATGGAATGACGGCTTTACTGACGTTTCGAAAATGGAACAGGACACAGGAGCTGGTCTTTACAACGAATATCTTTATAGCGATTAAACAGCTGCAGTGGCCTTCGATAGCTCAATGGAAGCGACATAGATTTGCAATCCGAAGGTGTCTGGTTCGATTCCCGGCAGAGGCTCAGGCATCAACATCGATGAAAAATCAATTTTCAAATACTTTCGAGTTCTCCAGCCAACAAAACTCATGCTAGATGCTTTCACTACAAAAAAAAAACAGATTGCACAAGGACCAAGGACAAAAGGAAAAGATTTATCAACATCTCAAAATAAAATAAACCAATAAAAAAACAGCTGGCGCCATCTCTTGGAGGAACATGGTGGTTACAACTCAAAACATCAACAACTAGCAATCCTTGACACAAACCTTGTTATATACAAAGGAACGAACCAGAGTTACCAACAATTATCGTATGATAATCGGATTACATGCCCGATCGAGTACCGATAAATTGAAAATCGGTATAAAGAATTATCACCAGCTGTTGCACTTCCTACTTCCCCCAGCTGCTACAACAACAAAAATAAAAACAAAACCAACAACAACAGCGAACAATTCTACATTGTGTAACGAACAAGAAGACCTATTTGCCAGAGGGGGATGTGCTATACCTTATCATGACTCTCTAGAAGATGATCACCCGCCAATTTGTTACCTTTTTGGCTTAGTGGAGGATTTGATGTGGAAAACAACCAGCAAATGTTGGATCTTTAGTACCGACTGTATAACCGCTAAATCACTGTGGCCCGAATACAGCTAATCACGAACGGCGTCTTTGTTTGGCCTGTGCAGGAATGATCTAAGACTGGCCTGTGGAATTCGAATAGGCTATTGCAAAATTAGGCATCTGGCAGGCAAATGGGATAGATCCATAGCGGACTACTGCCGTGTGTGTAAGGATAATGAGGGGTGTGAGACGATGGATCATATTCTTTGTAGCTGTCCAGCTCTAGCACGTAGGAGCCAAAGATACTTATGGAAAAGTCATATAGCAAGCGCTGGAACTCCAGTACTGACTGTAAAACTGCTAGATCACTGTGGCCCGTATACAGCAAATATCGAACGGCGTACATGGCCTATGAAGCAGTGATCTGACTCTGACCTGTGGAATTCTAACTGCCCATTGCAATATCAGGCACCTGACAGGAAAATGGCATATATTCATACCGAACTACTGCCATGTGTGTGAGGACGAGGAGGAGTCCCCCCGATTAGTCTAAGAATTATCAAGCTAAAATTTGTAATGAAAGCTTCTATCGTCAAAGCGGAGGTGAGGTTTTAAGATGAGCAATATCGGTCTCCCCCCTTTTGGAGGCCCTTGCGGTTACATTCGTAGTTTGAGAATGTATGCTAGCATCTATTCTCTAAGCGGATGTTGAGTTCTAAGATTATCAAGATCAGTCAAAACCTTGTCCCAGATCATATACAAAATGCCCCTTTTTGGAGTCTGTCCCTGATGAAATGTGGAACTAACGCTTCTATCCTCAAAACGGAGATTATGTTCTCAGATGAGTAATATCAGTCAACAACTACTCCCACCACCCACACAAACTCCCCCTTTTTGGGTTGTCCGTATGTCTGACCGCCCGATTGCAGCCGTAGTTTAAAAAATATCGCGTTGAAATTTGATGTACAAAATTACCTACTTCAAGTCAAGGTTCAGTTCTAAGATGAACCATTCCCTCTTTTTGGGGAGTGCCCGTCTGTCTGTCTCCCTGATTACAGTCGTAGTCTAAAGGCTATCGTGCTAAAATTTGGTTTAGAAGCTTTTATCCACTAAGAAGAGGTTAATGTATAAGATGAGCAAGATCGGTCAAAAACTATTCCTACCGCCCATACAAACTTTCTCCCTTTAGGGGTGTTCGTCTGTATATTCATCCGATTACCGCCGTGGGTTAATGGCTGTCGAGCTACAATTTGGTACGAAAGCTTCTATTCTCTGTTCTGAATTAAGCAAAATCTGACAAAAACTACTCCTAGCTCCCATACAAACACTTCCATTTTTGGGGGTGTCAGTCCGTGTATCCCTGCGATTAAAAACTTCATTTAAAGGTATATCGTTATAGTTTTTACGCTACCTTTTTTCTACGTGTTACGTGTTAAAAAGATTCCACACACCTTCTTATAGAAGGAGTTGCTGAATGCTTGTTACTGATCCGAAGTATAGCATTACTACAAACCAATGACAAAGGCCTTTCAATAGCCGCCGCTGCCTTTAACATATGAATTTTACAGCAATCACTTGCACCAACACACACACACACACACACACACACACACACCCACACATACAAGACGTAAGCGACGCAACTACAAAGCGTAAATTCGTAATATGGGTGAAACCATATAGACAATCCTTGATACTATAAAATATATGGGCGTTATATATGTCTGCTGGCTTGTGTAGCCTGCAAGAAATTGTTTGTAAGTGTGTGTGTGTGCCTGTGAGGGAGACAATAAATAACTTTTTGTTAACATTAAAGATCAAATATTAAGTGAATATAAATATAAAAAACAATACATCTATGCATGCTTTTATTAACCTACTTATGTTGACTAGGACTGGAGCGGTCAAAAGTGCATGGGGTGCTCTTTTTTTAAGCGATGTAAGCAAATCATGCAGAATGAGTGTTGTAGATTGGTTAAACGGTTGAACATTGGATTGTACATTCTACTTACAGATGAATAATATGCAAAACTTCATGATTTCTTATGTAGAACATATTAGCCATATAAATGGCGTTCCATCATATCTAAATAGATGTAGACACACACTTAGAAATACTATACAACCGTCGATCCAAATGTTGTATTTTGTTCCTTAACAAATTGATAAGTGGCTGTATTGTTTGCTCTTTTCTTCTTAGCAAAATTAGCAGAAATACTTTTATCAGATTTTAGATGCACAATGATTTTTTTCATGTCAGGTCCTATAGGACCACTTATGCTTCTTATCAACCAAAAGTCAGGAGTTAAATGAACTTAATATTAGTTGAAGGTATATTGATTTAATTTTATCATTTAGTTTTAATCACTTTAAGCAAATGTTGAATACACTGCTTTCAGTTAAGCTTGTCTGTAAGGATCTAATCCCTAGTCATATATCAATTTCATGGCTGCATTTACATGTCGGATACGAATTTCTCTGAAAAGTGTGACGTAGCTTTTTCTTATCACACCTCAATCATGTTCCTTTTCCCTTTAAGTAAACAGCTGTGAGTTTTTCGCTACCAAAAGTTTTACAACATTTAATGTACATTAAGTACAGACTTAAGGATAAACAGCATATAAACGCACTCACACCAGTGTAAATGTAAAGGTTTTAAAGCAATGTGTAATTAAAGTATATAAAAAAGGTTTAAAACAATGTAGATTCTAAGTATATAAAAAAAAGTTTTATTTTTCACCTCATTATACTTTTATATGTCTCCTGAGTTTTCTCAAAGCTTTCTAAATATAAATACTCGTACTCGTACACTAACAGGCTGCTGGCAAACAATACGTATACGTACAGCCAATGTTATTGGCCTTAATGTGACGGTATGCGAACTTTCCTCTTTGTTTTTGATAATACATTAATAGCTCATTAATATTTTACTCGTTTGCCTTTTTGCTCCGATTATTATCCGCCATTGTGTGGCCTCATAAGCGCTAATGATTCTAATCACAATAACTTTAGTTATTATAAATAATGTTATGCACATAAAGATTTTCTTTTAATGTTAAGATTTGGCAAAATAACAAAAGCTCTCCTCCCTTCTCCGTAAACGGTTGCAGTTTGTGTGCTTCTAAAGCTACAGCTGTCTTTAGCACATCACATCATTATATGTTGTTATCGTAAGAATCACAATAATAATACTTGTTAATTAGATGAAAGTTTGAAATCTTCACAGTGTACGTGTTGTGTATGTTTCATCATATGATAATCGTGTCACAAAGGACATATGCGTTAATAGGTAGTAGCAAACTTGCCGTTGCCGGATGTTTGTCGCTTCCTTTGAAACTGTTATAGCTCTGATGGATAAAGTTTCGCGGTGTTTTAAGCTTGTGCTACTTTTACTTGCAGACTTTTGACGGCAATGCGCTACGCTTGTGTTATGGATATTCCATTATGTTTAATTTTGTATAAATATTGGAATATTGTTTGTGCACCAAGGAAACATAAAGTTTTCGGATATTGTGAAAGTACAGAAAATTTAAAATAAAGCTCAGTGACTAATATTTGTAATGGTATTCAAATTATAAACGAAACTGCATTAGCTATTGCGTTTATAGAACATTGATTTGTTTTCAATACACGAGTGAATATCAAATATAATACTTGTGTTAGTGTATCATTTGATACATTGGCTAAAGGATCAGAACAGTTTTTTATTGTTGATATTAATGTTCAATTCATTGTTACATACTAGGATGACACGTTTCGAACTCTTTGGGGAGTTGTTCTTCAGAGCCTTTTGAGGAGTTTTTCAAAAACATTAAATTGTAGTTCACATGGTCGCCATAAGGACCCGCCTACCTTACAGAATATGACTAGAGTGAGAATAAACTTATATTCCCTTTGCGTCCCATGAACAATATTTTCGCAGTTTACACGCTTCCATTTTTTAACTCACGCAACGGAATCTATAGTTTAGCGTTTAGAATCCGAACGACAACAGCAAGAAAAGCTTTCACTAAACATGCCAATTGACGTTATTTTCTTAGTGCTCGTCGGGAATTCAAGGTCGGTTCGGCTATAATAGAATATAAACATTCTCCCTGACTATTGTGATACTAAACTAATATTCCCTTTACATCCGATGAACGAGATATGATAGAGCTTCTGGCGGTTGTGGGAGTTTACATGCTTCTATTAAATAACTCCAGCGACTGGAAGAACAGCTTTCACTAAACATGTCGATTGACACGATTGTTGTTGTTGTTGTAACAGCTGGAGGAAGTAGCTGGGATGATAATTCTTTATACCGATTTTCAATTTATCAGCACTCGATCGGGGCATGTAATCCTATTATCATACAATCATTGTTGGCAACTCTGCTTCGTTTTTTTGGTTTGTTTCAAGGGTTGTTAGATGTTGTTGTGAGTTTCGACTGCCAAAGTTCTCCAAAGATGTCGCCAGCAGTATTGATTGTATTGTATTGATTTTTTATTTTGCGATGTTGATAAATTATTTCCTTTTTTTCCATGGTCCCAGCGCAATCTGGATTTTTTGTAGTGAAAGCATCTAGGATGAGTTTTGTTGGCTGAAGAACTCGAAAGTATTTGAAAAGTAATTTTTTATCGATGTTAATTTGGCCAGTGCCCCGGCCGAAAATCGAAACCGACACCTTCGGATTGCTAATCTTCGTCGCTTTCACAGAGCTAATGAAGGCCACTCTATTGTGATAGTGCTCGTTTGGAATTCAAAATTCGGGTTGGCGATTCGGAACCGTATCGATGATTTGGTAGAGAGGATAGATTTGTTTTGTAAAAGTTTATTTTTGTACATTCTACAATCTACCGTGAAATGTATGGAAATGAGAAATTTACGAGGTAGGTGCCGCGTCGATATAGCTGCTGGTGAATTCGGGTGTATTATATTGAAGATTATAGTCCATCTTATTAGACCTTATCGGTACCGGCCGTGGCATAGTGGTTAGAACACGCGACTACCATGCGGGAGATCGCAGGTTCAAACCTGGCTCCAGTCATCTTAAAAGAAAAAAATTAATAAAATTTTCTTTCATTGTCGGCTCCCCTCGAATGTTGTTTGACAGCAACTTCGCAGTATCAAGCGTCGATTCAATCGTCGTGTCTAGTAAGAGCTTCTCAAAACAGTGACGTTCGCATTCGTCGATAAATAGGTAGGTGCCGTTAGTTGTGAATCTAAAAATAGAAAGCGTGTTAATTCACAACAACGCGAGAAGCTATCCCATACCTCATTCATGGGGTGCAAAGGGAAATTAAGTTTTTTATTAGACCTTATCAGGTATAGCTTTAGAACTGGTAAATGGACGATAGACCAGATGTTCCTGGAGAAGATCCAAGGAATGGCAAATCTACACCTACCATCTATTTATCGAGTACAGAGAAGTATTTGGCAGTCCGATACAACAGAGACTAATACATGCTATGAGTTTGATATCCCGTCTATACGACTTTGCGGTATAAAACAGAATGAGACGAAGTCTTCAGCGAATATAGTCAAAAATCCGACAGATCCATTTTCTACCAAACGAGGCTTTAGGCAAGGCGATAGTCTGTCAAGTGAACTCCTTAACATTATAATGGAGATGATCATTCAGAAGGCTGTATTAAACGCGATTGGTACCATCTTTAATAAAAGTCCCATGCTGCTGGCGTATGCCAATGATATAGATATCATTGGCCGAGGATTGCTGGATATTACTGCGGCCTTTTCTGGCATTAAGAAGCTGTCGGCAGAAGTGGGTCTGATGATAAATGAGGACAAAACCAAGTTATTTTGGGGCGTTGGTGATACTTGTGGGAGCCATCTACTCGAACGTTGTTGATGATTCGGAATTAAGTTTTGGGTCGAAATCTCGGACACATTTCGATGATTCGTGAGTGTCGGTAATACAGGTGCGGATTAGCGACATGGAAAGATTCGATGATTCATATGCGTTTGGATTACTGGTACGAGACGGTGAATGGGGAACATATCGAGCGGCGTAATACGGGTTCGTGTCGGTAACTAGGAAGCATATCGATCATTAATATTTATATGAACGATTCGAAATCTTCCGAAATTCAGGTTTAGGTTGGCAACTCGTATTCATACTCACATTTGCGTTCATACTCGCATCGATGGTTAAATATTTGGAAATATATCGATGATTTAGGTGCGTCGTAGAAACATATCCTTGATTCCAAAAAGTCGGTAATTCAGGAGAAAGTCTTCGAATCATATTGATCATTTATATTCGTATTGATGATTCAAAAGCTTCGCGGATTCAGTTTCTGGTTGGCGACTGGCCCATATCAAAAATTTGGGGTGGTCGGTAATACTTGTATGAGTCAGCTACTCGATGATTCAGGAGCAGCGTAATACGGGTTCGTGTTGGTAACTAGGAAACATATCGATCTTTCATATTTATTTGGACGATTCTGAATCTACACAAATTCAGGTTCGTGTCGGCACAATTTCAGGTTCACACTCACGTTTGCATTCATACTTGCCATCGATGCACAGTGGTTGCCGTTTCATACAAAGAGTGGCCAAAAATGTAAGGAGTTTTCATAGGTGAATAATATTTGGCACATCTCACAGCCTCTTTTAATGACACCAATTTCTAAAATTTGATTAAAATCTGTAAAAAGATTCAAGGATTCTGTAAAAAGATTCTTAGATCCTGAAAATTTAAATTTCATAGTCGGCACACCAAAGTCATCATATCCATTAATTCCATCAATCTATGACTAAATCTAAAATTTGGTCAATGTCGGACAAAGGATTCAAGGACTTCCCTTAGATCCTGAAAAATTAAATTTCATAGTAGTCATACCAAAGTTGTCATATCCATTTATTCCATCATTCTATGACTAAATCTACAGTTAGGTTAATGTCGGACAAAGGATTCAAGGACCTCTCTTAGAGTACACAATCAAAATAATGACGACGAAAACGGTGAGGCCGCTTTGTTCTATTGAAGATACTTCAACCATCCGCAAATTTCCGCAGCTGAAATTTACCTCATATAATCTTTAAATTTTGGTAAACATTTTGCAACAAATTTAGTTGTTAACTTCGATTGAATATTTGGAAAAATATCAATGATTCAGGTGCGTCAGGATTCTGGTTCGTTTCGACGAGTACAAGAAAGATGATTCGAAAGCGTCGGGAATTCAAGTTTGGTTCGGCGACTCCAACATATTAATAATTTCGCAACTTCGGTAATTCAGGATCAAGTCTTCGACTCGGATCGTATAGATAATTTATATTCGTATCGAAGATTCGAAAAAATCGCGGATTCAGATTCTGGTCAGCGACTCCGACTTATATCGATAAAGACGTGTAGGTCAGCGACTCTAAGCGTATTGATGATTCCGATTTTAGGTTCGAGTCTAAGACTCGGAAATATTTCAATGATTCGGAACCTTTGATAATTCACTTCGAGTTTCAAGGGCGAAAACCTTTGGGTATCATACCGAAGACCAAATAAGGAAGCAATGTGCTCTTAGTATCAGACCGGAGTCGGAATAACGATGCCACAGTCGAAGTAACAAAGGCGAATGCCTTTAGCTGTAAGATCGAAGTTTGAGCAACGAAAGCCATAGTGGATCATATAATCATAGTCCAATTACTAGTAAAACCTCTTGCCCAAAGTTTATAAAAATCAAACCCGTCTTGCCAGATGGATTCGAGAGTAATAGCAAAACCTAGGCTGCCAGCAATGGTTGAATTGGGTTTGTTTGTTTAATGTACAGAGACATTGGCCCCAGGGCTATTAATGAGCAAGACGTGGAATGTTCCTATTTAAAGTTAAATTGTTTATCTCTAAGGAATATTTAAATCGTCTGCGGTAGCCCGAAGGACATCAGAAGGATGTCGAAAGCGCCGCTGGACCTGCGTTGGGGCGTCATTTCAATTTTTTTTCTAAGTCCTCGGTTGCCAGGAGCCCGAGTTCTTTCATCCAGTATCCAATTGTTATTGGTCAGGGCATTATTATTATAAGAGTTCATGGTCTCAATAAATACAATAAGCGGTAGCCCGAAGGACATCAGAAGGATGTCGAAAGCGCCGCTGGACCTGCGTTGGGGCGTCATTTCAATTTTTTTTTCTAAGTCCTCGGTTGCCAGGAGCCCGAGTTCTTTCATCCAGTATCCAATTGTTATTGGTCAGGGCATTATTATTATAAGAGTTCATGGTCTCAATAAATACATCATTCCCCGCCCACCTAACGTTATTGGGCCCATAACCTTGAATGGTATCATCCAAGATATTTTCATATGAGCTTAAAAAATGTTGGCAAAAAAATCTTGAGAAGGAAAAACTTAATCGCACACCGGATCGCCATGCCTTAGGAACTGACAAAAGAGTCAATTTGTTTACACGTATTGTTCAATCGAAGCTAATGCTAAGAATCCTATATTTCGTCATCGTTAATGAACGAAGGACATTCTTTGTGAGGTCGCACACATACCGATCTCTCTACCATAATGAAACCTATGTAAAATCGCACATCCCCATCTATTCTTGTTGTCCCACTTGTCATACAAATTTCTAAGTCCGTACAGCTCAGTAGAAAGTCAAAATAACCATCACTCCAGTGTCCGAGGCTCTAACGTTCAGGTCATCTCCTAAAATTAAGTCACCATTTACACAAATCATTCCCAAAGTTTCAAACTGTCCTACCCAAAATTATTCTCTACAGAAAAGTTACTTCAAACTAATACTGAGTGTGAATTATACAAAATTTACACAATACGAAAAGTTACGTAATTACGAATAGACAAATCTTCTTCTCCTTTCGAATAGAACTTAATTTGTATATTTCAAGTAATTTGCAAACAGTTCTTATGATTACGCAACAAATATATTACTTCGTCCTTTAATACCTTTCACACGCGATTTCAGTTCTTAAATCCCTACGCCATCATTACTTCAAGGACATTTTATTTTTGGCCGCATTTGTTGTTCCTCTTCTCTAACTTTAACTAAGTTGGCTTTAATGACTTTAGCCACTAAGCATTTCTGCAAATGTTTAAGACGTTCTATTCTCGGTTGCAAAATAATCATAGCGAAAAATGCTGAATGTTATAGTGATACTTAGTACGAGGATGAACAATTAAGAAATGCCGAGTAGGATAACAGTTGCGAGTGTGCGAGTCAACTTGGCACCAGTACTTGTACTTTTCTGTTGCTAATGACTCTGTGCATGGGGACACATTGAATGCCATTTAAAATGGAAGTGAAAGAACGAAAAAGTTGTAGGCAGAAAAGAAATTAAATTAATTAAGTCTATGAGGAATACAAGAAAAGCTACACCACATACAAGAAGAGAAGGAAGAAACAATCGAAAAAAGACATGTGTATACATGGCAAAAGGGATACCTTAAACTTTTACGCAAATTAAATTCTATTGTTTAGTGCTTTTCGTGCAGGGTCTCAACAATATTGTCAAGTACATATATACTTAGTTACATAGTAACTACTTTAGTGGTAGAATATTATCTGTATCTTGGGATAATCAACAATTGTAGTTTATTATATTAAGATTAAGACAAGAATAGTGTTATTTAATTACCTGCTATGGTTGGCAAATTCTAATAAATATCCGGTAAGTACGCAGTCCCCACAAAAAAAAATTGAGGATATTTTAATTAACAGTCCCACTTTACTCAAGCAGCTGCTGCAATTAATGGCTTTCTTTAATTAGCTATAAATCTTACGATTGTGAGGTAACGTTGAAAATGGAATTTGTTTGCCTGTGTGTGTTGTTGTTGCTAAGTAAGAAACAATTGAGTTGAAAATATTTCATATACTGATTGACCAACAGAGTAAGGGAAAATTGTTAGACAAATGACTCAGTGGGGTTGTTATATAAATAATGTCAGGAGATTTAAAATACGGATGCCGGTTTGTTTTTAACTGGTGTCAGAAGGTAGAAAGTTGTGCAAACTGCTTCCATCGAATTGTCTTGAGTAAAAAGGAAACACAAAATATGGGCCAAGATATTGACATTTTACTGTAATATTTTAAAGCAAAAAAAAAGTTGTAAGAATTATCTTCGGTTATGCCGAATACAATACAATTCATCATTTCATAACATTGGTGTACATTTTTGTGTCAGATATGCGTATACTACGAATGGAATTAAATTCATTCGTTTGCAATGCTTGAGAAAGTTGCAGTGACATCTTGCTGTGTTGAATAAATGCATTTGTTTTTAATGCCTGAGAAAGTTGCAGTAAAATCTTGCTGTGTTGAATAAATTCATACCATATCATTAGTGAAAATTAAGTGTACCGCGCTGTCACTTACTATAGCCTCCATCACTATGGTACAGAGGATACTGTAAAGTGGGTTTCTTATCGGCTGAGGTAGGTCCTGTCGTCTCCAGGGTCTCCATAAGCTCCAACCTTAAAAAATGTTTACTGACTAGGGCAAAATAACAGTATTGTTTATTGTTGCTGTAATTCAATCTTTAAATCTACTGGATAAAGTACTTAGATACGAAAACAACTCAGATTCGGATTCAGTGAAAGCGATGTTGTCTTGTACGGTAAATAGTACCCAGGCCGATTTAAGATGATCGAGAACTTATAGTATACGCAGTTATAGGTAACATTAATACTCTCGATGTGGCCTATGACTGCAATGACAGGTTTCGGAACTCAGGCCGATTTAAGATAATCGAATCGGCCGATTTTAGGTGAACGTAAACTTTATCTTATATTCCCAAAACTGTAGAGGTCAGATAGGTAAGTTTCGTTTCAGATTATTCAGGTTCGTACCAGCAATTCGGCAGCGTATTGATGATTCAGGTTCTTAGGTGATTACGGTTAATATCAGCAATATGTGGTCAGCTTGATGATTCGGGTTTTGTCGGGGAGTCAGGTTAATATCCGCAAGTGATCATTGATGACCTTTGTTTGTCTGGGGTACGGGTTATTGTCAACAATTCAGACGGTTATTCGGGATTTAGGTTTTGTTGATGATTCAGGTTTATATCAGCAGTACGTGGTCGTCTTGATGACTCGGGTTTGTGGGGGTTCAGTTTTTTTTATCGGAAATACGTGGACGTCTTGGTGATTCGGATTTTGTCCGGCATTCAGATTAATCTTGCAAATTCAGGAATATATTGTTAATTTGAGGACGGATCGCGTTTTTCCGGGGTGATAACGGTGAATATGAGCAATACATGGTTATCTTGCTGATTCGGGTTTTGTCGGGGTGTCAGGTTAATATCCGCAAGTGATCATTGATGTCGATCATTTGTCGAGGGTACGGGTTATTGTCAACAATTCAGACGGTTATTCGGAATTTAGGTTTTGTCGATGATTCAGGTTTATATCAGCAGTACGTGGTCGTCTTGATGACTCGGGTTTGCGGGGGTTCAGTTTTTTTTATCGGAAATACAAGGACGTCTTGTTGATTCGGATTTTGTCCGGCATTCAGATTAATCTTGCAAATTCAGGAATATATTGTTAATTTGAGAACGGATCGCGTTTTTTCCGCAAATCAACTTTTGCAACTCGATGTTGTGTCTTTGATTTGGCTTTTTTCGGTAAATCAGTTTGGTATCCCCAACTTATGATCGTGTTCATGCCTTGCGTTCTTCAGCAAATTGAATTCTACAAGTTAATTGATTCGATTCCAATTCCGTGACCGACATAAGGGACGTAATGGACAGAGTGTTAGTATGAAAATGCTACGGTTGTAATTTCTAATACAACGCTATAGGAACGAAGATTATCTTCGTGTACCAGACCGAAATCTGTGCAAACGACGAAGTCCGATGTCCGATTCAACAGACCTAAGTCCGATTCAACAGACCGAAGTCCGATTCAACAGATCGTAGTCCGATTCAACAGACCGTAGTCCGATTCAACAGACCGTAGTCCGATTTAACAGACAGAAGTCAGATTCAACAAACCGTAGTTCGATTCAACAGACCGAAGTCAGATTCAATAGACCGAGGTCCAATTCTACAGACCGAAGTCTGAATCAACAGCCCAAAGTTCGGTTCAACAAACCTAAGTCTGATTAAACAGATCGTAGTCCGATTCCACAGATCGAAGTCAGTTTTAACAGATTGAAGTCCGATTTAACAGACTGTAATCCGATTAAACATACCAAAGACCGATTTAACAGACTGCAGTGCGATTCAACAGATCGAAATCCAACGCCACAGAAAAAAAAAACCGATTCAACAGACCGAAGTCCGATTCAACAGACCGTAGTCCGGTTCAATAGACCGAAGTCCGATTTAACAAACTGAAGTCAGATTCAACAGACCGAAGTCAGTTTCGAAGTCATGTTTAACAGACCAAAATCTGTGCAAGCGACGAAGTCCGATTCAACAGACAGAAGTCCGATTCAACAGACCGTAGTCCGATTCAACCGACCGTAGTCCGATTCAATAGACCGAAGTCCAGTTTAACAGATCGAATCTGGTTCAACAGACAGAGGTCCGATTAAACGGACCAAAGTCCGATTCAACAGACCGAAGTTCGATTTATCAAACAGAAGTCCGATTCTACAGCTAAAAGTCCGGTTCAACAGACCATAGTCCGATTCAACAAACCGAAGTCCGATTAAACAGATCGTAGTCAGGTTCAACAGACCGAAGTCCGATTTAACAGACCGAAGTCCGCTTTAACAGATCGAAGTCCGATGTAATAGATCTAAATCTGATTTAATAGATCGAAGTCCGGTTCAACAGACCATAGTCCGATTAAACAAACCGAAGTCCGATTTAACAGAACGAAGTCCGATTCAAAAGACCAAAGCCCGATTCAACATACCAAAGTCCGATTTAACAGACCGAAGTCCGCTTTAACAGATCGAAGTCCGATTTAATAGATCTAAATCTGATTTAATAGATCGAAGTCCGGTTCAATAGACCGAAGTTCGATTTAACAGATCGAATTCCGATTCAACAGACCCAAGTCCATTTCAACAGACCGAAGTCCGATTCTACAGACCCTAGACCGTAGTCCGTTCTAACAAACTAGAAGTCCGATATCAACAGACCGTAGTCCGATTCAACAGACCGTAGACCGATTCAACCGACCGTAGTCGACTTAAACCAATTATTCGTCTTCTTAACTGGCAGCAGCAATAGAAATTCATCTATCAGTAGCCGCACGTAGAAAAGAATTCCAAGGGCCTTGGTCTATTGCGCTCCGTAGATAGTTAGTCACACCAACTGTAGATAACAGCTCTTTTACCTGGTCCATCCAACGAAGTTTTGGTCGCCCCTTCCTACGCCGCCCATAGAGTTTAGTGACTAAAACCTTTCAAGCTGGAACATTTTCATCTATTCGCACAACGTGTCTAAGCCAGCGCATTCGGTAAATTCCAACGTGCTTGATTACGTCGATATCGTTGTACAGGCTCATATAGCTCGTGGATCATTCGACGACGATACTCGCCGTAAACGATGATGGGTCCAAATATTTTGCGAAGTATCTTTCCCTCGAATACTTCCAGAATAGATTGAGCCGCTTGTGTCATTACCCAGGATTCTGCGTAGTAGAGCAAGACAGGTAGTATCAGTGTCTGGTAGAGTTGGATCTATGTTCTTCGAGAGAGCGCTTTGGCATTATATCGCTTGCTTAGCGCATAGTAGCAGCGGTTTGCGTTTAATACTTGTCTTTTGATTTCCAGCCAGACATTATTATTTTTGTTTATGTCAGAGCAAAGTTAGACAAAATCGTCTACCTCTTCAAAGTTGTAGTTATCAACGTTCACGCAGCGTCCCAGACGAGTGGACTCTTTGTTAGTTGAAACAAATAACTTGGTTTTGTACTCATTTATCACCTTTACGATGTTAAAGAGAATGAAAGACAGACTATCGCCTTGCCTAAAGCCTCGCTTGATAGAAAATGGCTATGCCAGATTTTTGCCAATTTTCACTGAAGACGTCGTGTCAGTCAGTGTCATCCCGCAAAGTCGTATTAGCTTCGCAGGGAAACCAAACTCAGCCATAGCATCCAACAATTTCTGTCGTATCGGGCTGTCGAATGCAGCTTTGTAGTCGATGAACAGATGGTAGGTATCGATTTGCATTTCTTGGGTCTTTTCCAGGATTCGTCGTAGAGTGAATATCAGGTCGGTCGTGGATTTACTAGGTCTAAAGCGACACTGATAAGGTACAATCAGATTCGCAAGAATGGGCTTTAGTCATTAGTCATAACACACTAGACAGGACCTTGTATGCGATGGATAAAAGGCTAATCCCACGATATTTGGTACACACACTTGGATCGTCTTTCTTAAGCACGGAACATAGGACACTCAGATTCTTATCATCCATTTTGCATGTTGGGAGTCCCAACACCGTTTGACTTGACTAGTTTTCCATCAACATTCTTATATTTATCGGATAACTCATGTTTTTGATTTTGGTATAATTTTATGATCTTTCAACTTTTCCTTCTCAAATATTTTCGCCTCTCTCCTCATATCTTAAAGTTTTCTTCTTTGTTTTTAGATGATAAATTAGTTATTTCCTTGAAATTTGCAACTACTGTACTGCACTGCGACTACTACTATTTCTTAATGTGATATTATCCTAAACCACTTCAGTGATTCTGTTTATATTAATTAACCACATAATATTTTCCATATTTTTCCATTTCCTAGAATAGAGAAAATGTAATTTTTTTTCCATCACACAAATTTGCATAACACTTTTCAACGAAATTTACACATCTGGAAGCACAAAGTGGCAGTGTAAAATTGTTAGTTTAAAAAAAAATATATAATCAATTTTAAATGCATTAAAGTATAAATTCTACACAACAAATTATAAATATTTGCATCAGTAATCGTTAGAAGTATCAAATATCGTTAGGTGTAATCAATCAATTGTGCAAAGATTGCTTTTTCCGGCTTATTTGTTGGAAAAAATCATAATCAGTGATTAAATTTATTAAACTATAAATTCGGCAGTATCGTTAGGTATAATCAATCTATTCTGCAGCTCTTTTCTTTTCACCGGCTTATTTATTGAATATCCTTTTCACTGAAGCATTAATTTCATTCTTTAACATAACCTTGGCAACGATTGTAGTGATTTGAGATTTTGCAATTTCAATAGGAAAATATGATAAAGAAAAGAATATCATTCGCTGCAAAATAAAGGAAACCACGTCTACATCTGCATCATTCCATGTGGTTTTCTGATATGGCAGATACAGTCATTCTCTGGCTGCAGCGCCCCCTCTACTCTGCACTGCTCTGTTGTTATTCATTCGAATGCATAACACGCAGAAATGTAATAAATTTTCTGCAAGTGCGATGAGTGTATTGAAAGCAAAATAATCCCTGATTGATGTTGTTCATTTTATTCTCAAGAGCTGGCCAAAGGGAATCTTTAACACAATAAAAACGATAGAAAAATATCAATATGAAAAACAACAGCATGAAAAGGAAACAAACTGCCAAAAGGTCATGGTCAGATCATAAAGTGACCTAAAATAGTCGAGGGACGAAATACCTAAATTCATAGAATTAAATATTTCTAAAGACTCCATTGAGAAATTTGTGAGTTTTGCCGTTGACAGCTCCTCTCGGCTTCGGCGGCAAACTTATGCCAACGTCAGACAAAAGAGCCTAAAACGTTACAAATTCACCTATACGATACTAACTAAATTACTAACTTCAAATCGATATTAAATTATTATGGCATGTAACTTGACAAAACGAATGATGCAGAACTTTTTCTTTTTGGGGCTACTTTCACGTGCAGTTCTCAAAATTGAGTCCCAAATCAATGGGCTGAAAAATGTTGTACTCTGATACTGTCATTACCAATTCCTTTTTTTAACTTTATTCCAAAATGAAAACGATTGGGACCGCATTGCAGTTAAGTAATTATAGTAGAACCCTCGCATACACATAATTCGTTTCTGTTGGTTCGTGGTCAGTGATCATTGGTCACTGATAACAAAGTTATACCGCACATTTATGTGGCATTGTCGTTTTGTATTTGGTAACACTGCAATTCAAATGGTTCAATATTTTTTATCATGCATGAATCTCAATTTATGGACAGCAAAAATAAAGTATAAATCTCGTTAAGTCAATATTGATTTTCAACCAATATGTGTGGCAATACTTTGTGAAAGTTGTTCAAACTATGTTGTGCAATCATTTGTCGCTCTACTGATGTATGCATAAAAATACTAGTATGCAAAAGTATGAATATAGCGGAGTACATACATACATTTAATATCATTTATGATTACTACCCAGTAGCGGAAAAGACGAGGCATTGTAAAAATATGCCTGCAAACATGCCTTCAAAGGCATTTTGTTGACATTCAAATACGCCTTCCTTTTCCAGGCATGTATACAGGCTATAATAAGTCCTTCACTAAGCCTTATACAAAATTCCATACCCATGCACATTTCGCTTCTCAAATGAGACCTGCAATGAGGCCTCTTACTAGGATGAGTATAGATTCCCCAGAATCTTTCCCTTCTTAAAACTGGCCTGTGAGCAGCCCTACTGTGTGCCCCACAAAAATACCATAGATGTTCTCAAAGGGCATGCAAACTTTCTTGCCTTAAACAGGCCTGTTGACAGTCCTATTAGTAGAAGCCAGAATTGACGTTCATAGCCATGCACTTGTCACTTCTCCGATTAGGCCTGTCGGCAGGCCTCTTAAGGGAAGGTAAGACAGATGCTGTTGTTTATGAAAACCACATGTATGTTTTTTATCGTACAACAACTATATCACGCGATAGCCGAGTAGGTAGCATGCCCAACTATGAGTACTGAGGTCGCGAGTTCGATTACCGCTGCTGGAGTTTAAAAAAAATTGTAATTGTAAATTGTAATAAATATTGTATTACAAATTTATAAAAAGTAGGAAATCATTTAATATGGAAATAATTCGCATATGTTGTTTTTTATTGAAGTCCTTCTATAAATGCTATTTTGCAGGCCTGCAAGCTGGTCTGCAGTACCAATGTCTCATAGAAGGCCCTTGTTATTAGGACTCCAAGCAGGGCATATTAGGCATGCCTAATGAAACGCCTTCAATGAGAAAGGGAATGTGCAGGCCTTGCCTGCCTATGACACCCTATGTTAATTTGAAATGAAGACTGCATTTGAAGGGTAGGGCTTCTGACTGCCTTTGCAGGCCTGTAAGAAGGCATGCAAAGCCCCATATTTTGCTGCTGGGTGGCCAACATTAAAATACACAGTTGCGAAGTATGGGAGTAGGAGGCCCTAAAACGAGCCAGGATGGATAGGAAAAAGTTACAAAGAAACAAAACAACTAGTTTTATGCAATATGTTCCACTTTCGGGTTTTAAAAGAATTCTTAAGAAGAATTAAATATACGATAGAAGACATTTCACTTTAACTATTTTGGGTTCTGGAATACAATTTCGCTCATTCCTTGGGAATAACCAGAATCTGAGCATCCGTTCTGTTGCAAAGTAACCTGTATGGCATGCTACCACCGATGCGTCTTAGAAAATAGATTACAGAAGTTACTAAAGCTGAACATGAAGACTCTCTTAGTGGCTTTGGCGGCCCTAAGAAACTATCATCGGACGCGGTGGCCAAATAAGCCACTCTCCTAAAACAGTACCAATTATTATAAAAACATAAAAAAACAAGTAAGACAGTTTCAGTCGGGCGACCCGACTTACATATACCCTCACCCTCAGTAAAACATAAAGTTTTCTATTATATTGATATTATTATTCGATTTATAAAGTGGGCGGAGTGGTACATTTGTATGGGAGGTACCAAAAGGAGCGCCGCTAGCCTGTTAGTTTTTTTCTCCAAAACATTGTCCTGTTATAGATTAACAAAATACAGAATATGGGCACGATTGTGTCTAATGTATTAATATTATTACTTCATCTCCAAAGTGGGCGGAGTGGTACTTTTGTATGTGAGGTACCAGATGGGCGTGTCTAGACCTCCAGATTTTTCTTCAAAACTTTACCGTGTTATAGCTTTACTAAATACAGAACATGGGTACAATCGCTTTGGTTTTATTCATATTATTACTTCATCTCTAAATTGGACATTTGTATGGGAGGTACCAGAATAGGCGTGGCTAGACGTCAAATTTTTTTTTCTAAAACTTTATCCAGTTATTGCTTTACTAAATACAGAATATGGGTAAGATCCCGTTGAGTGTATTGATATTATAACTCGATTTCTAAAGTGGGCGGAATGATGTATTTACATGGGAGATACCAGAAGGGGCGAGGCCATGTTCAATACCGTAAGTAGGTTTGGAGAAGTATTAACTAGTGCAAAATTTCAAAACATTTGGTTGTGTCTTTCTAAGGTTATCGTTCGCACCAGCCGGACAGACAGTCAGACGGACAGACAGACAGACATGGCACAAACGACTTAAAAAGTCATAAATCGAATTTGGTTCAAAGAAACCTAGGTGACCTAAAGTCACTCCTTCTATGTGTTTCACTTTTGGGTCGTATCAAATGATATATACCCTTCTACCCGTTGGGTGTTTTCGACACCGGCGACCGTTGTAATGGCCATGATTTTAGTATATGAACCTGGAATGTCCGAACTTTCTACATATGTAGATGGTGTCTGTATCGAATTGGCGAATAACCAAAAACTGTTTTCCCTTTCACCCCATAAATCAGGTATGGGACAGCTTCTTGTGTTGTTGTAAATTAACACAATTTCAACTTTTAGATTCGAGCATTGAAAAGCAGTCGGCTGAAGTGGGTCTGGTGATAAACGAGGACAAAACTATAATTTTGAAGTGGTAGATGATTTTGTCTACCTTGGCTCCGCCATAAACAAAAATAATAATGTCAGCCTCGAAATCAAAAGACGAGTATTGATCGCAAACCGCTGCTACTATGCGCTAAGCAAGCGATTTAACGACAAAGCGCTCTCTCGAAGAACAATGATCCAGCTCTACCAGACTCTGATCCTATCTGTCTTGCTCTTCAGCGCAGAATCCTGGGTAATGACACAAGCGGATCAATCTATTCTAGGAGTCTTTGAGAGAAAAATACTCCGCAAAATATTTGGACCCATCATCGTGAACGGCGAGTACCGTCGTCGAATGAATCATGAGCTGTATGAGCTGTACAACGACATCGACGTGGTCAAGCGCGTTCAAATAGACCCAATACGCTGGCTTGGACACGTTGTACGAATGGACGAAAACGCTCCGGCTCGAAAAGTCTTCGGCAATACACTCGATGGGCGGCGCAGAAGGGGGCGACCAAAACTCTGATGGATGGACCAGGTGACGGAACTGTTAAGTAAGCTTGGTATGACGAACTATCTACGGAGCGCAAAAGACCGAAGCGCTTGGAATGGTTTTCTACGTGCGGCTACTGATAGATGCATTTCTGTTGTTGCTGCCAGTAAAGAAGAAGAACTTTTAGATTCACAACTAACGGCACCTACTTGTTTATCGACGACTGCGAACGTCACTGTTTGGGAAGATTTTTACTAGGCTTGCCAATTGCCTGGACACTATACTGCGAAGTTTCTGTCGGCAACATCGAGGGGCCGGCAATAAAAGAAATCGAACTA
This sequence comes from Muscina levida, assembly GCA_964034835.1. Lineage (NCBI taxonomy): Eukaryota > Metazoa > Arthropoda > Insecta > Diptera > Muscidae > Muscina > Muscina levida. Next base: position 102,727,249 of record OZ035884.1, on the reverse strand, counting down.
TGGTTCCCCACATGGTTGCGGGTGTTCTAACTATTAAGCGACATTGCTGACATCATCGCCATATAGGATATGGGATGGACGGGTCTGGGATGCACACGACGTATAAATTATAATATCTTTTACAGCTGCTATGCAGAAATATACGAATTTGGATGTGGATTCATAGTCCGCAAGAGACTTCGATATCTGGTCTCGTGGTTTAACACTTTACGTGATCGAATAGCCACTACCCTTATCAAGGCGAAATATTTTCACTGGATATCCCCTGATCAAATATAAAGAAACCAGATTGATTACGTAGTAATTGATGGAAGGTATATCTCAAGCATTACGGACGGACGTGTGATTCAAATATCAAATATTGACTCGAATTACCACCTAGTTACAGCCAAAGTACGCACGCGCTAATTCACTTGTAACCAAACGTAAAGAACACCAGACATGAAAAAGCCGAATACCATGGATATAGCCAATGCCTATTTCTATCCATATTTCTGATGTTCCCGGCACAAAGTGACAACAATGACAGACTGGTTGGCTTCGCGTCGGCAAGAACTATGGTAGTAAGTGGAACCAGATTCCCACATAGAGATATCCACACGGCAACCTGCATATCTCCCGATCAAAAAACAAGAAGCCAGATTGACCACGTGTTAGTCGATTGAGGGCATGTCTCAAGCGTTATGGACGTGCGTGTGAAGCGTGGTGCAAATATTGACTCGAATCATTACCTAGTTGCAGCCAAGGTGCGCACACGATAATGTAGTGCTAAAAACACTCACAAAGCTGCATACCACCGAGATAGCATTCCTACTACAACCAACTATCTCAATTACCAAAACAAACCCCCTTTAGTTCTGATGTTAATGACACAAAGTGGCAGCATATTGCGAATTCAATGCCTAATGCCGCAAGGACCGTACTGGGCTATGAAAAACCACGCTCATATAAGCCGTGGTACGGTGATGAATGTCGCGAAATGTCTGATGAAATGGATGCTGCATACAAGGCAAAATTGCAGCCAATGGCGACGCGTGCGGTAACAGAAAGCTATAATGAGAAAAGGAGGAAGATAAAACGCCTGTTCAGACGGAAAAGATGTGTGTGGACGAAAAGAGAAAGCCACAGGGAAACCGGGATATCTCCTGGCCAAAGTAAAAAAAATACCAAATTTATCGCGAGGTAGTCAATGTCTCAAGCGTTATGGACGTGCGTGTGAAGCGTGGTGCAAATATTGACTCGAATCATTACCTAGTTGCAGCCAAGGTGCGCACACGATTATGTAGTGCTAAAAACACTTGTAATCAAACGCAAAGGAAGGTAGACATCACAAAATTGCTTACCCCCCGAGATAGCCCATGCCTATTTCTAGCCATAATTCTGATGTTCTCGGTACACAGTAACAGTGGCAGTCGGAAAATTCAGTCTACACAATAACACCTCCGATAACGGATTCAGACTGGTTAGCTTGGAAGTGATTGGAACCAGATTCCCTTAAAAAGATATCCGCAAGGAAACCTGGATATCCCCTGGTCAAAAAATTAAGAAAGAAAATTGATCACGTGGTAGTCTATATCTCAAGCGTTAAGAACGTGTAAGTGATGCGCGATACAAATATAGACTCATATGACCACCTAGTTCCAGCCGAAGTAACCACGTTATAAAGTAGTTCTAAAAATGCTCGTAATGAAACGCAAAGGAAGCTAGACGTCACAAAGCTATTTACCACCGAGATAGCCAATGCCTACTGCGACCAACTCTCTGCATTGATTCAAACAAACCCACTTAATTCTGATGTTCCCGACCCATAGTGGCAGAGTATTATATGACTAGTGCTGTACTTCGTTTTCTTGTTATATGGCAGCAACAACGTAAATTCATTCTTCAGTAGCCGATGGCGGCTTTTGGGCGATAGCGTTACTTTTCATCTGCCACTTTTTACATATGTTTTGAAGAGATGTGTGGTTTTTCGTAAAGTATACGTTGAAATTCCGGAAATAACGGAATGGAATGTCGGCGTGACTCCTTATGGTGTGTCTGCCTTTACTGATAGTACAAATATTAAACAGGACATAAGAGCTGGTGTTTACAGCGAAGACCTGCAGCTGAAACTTTCTGACAGGCTATTTAATGAATGCAGTGTTTTTCATTCTGAGTTACCGGAAATTCAGAAATCCGCCATGGCTATTATGGGATGTGGAAATGATACTAGCAGACATGCAAACAATCTGTGGATAGCCAAACTGCAATAAAAGCAATCACGTCTCCATTGTGTAAATCAAAGTTGGTAAGGAACTTCAGGTATAAATTGATAATTGAAATTGAATTGAATGGACCAAAGTCTCTGGATATCAGCCTCTGTTGGGTCCCATGACATTGCTATAATCCTGAAAATGATTCAGAGGACCTATTGGCCAGAGGAGGCTGTACTATGTCTGACCGTAACACTCTGGAAGATGTTCACCCGCATATTGGTGAAGTTTATGGCTTAGTGGAGTATTTGATGTGAAAAAACAGCCAGCAGATGTTGGATCTCAAGAATCGACAGGGGATATACCTGTGACCCGAATACAGCAGATACCGATGTGCGCACATGGTTGGCCTGAGCAGCAGTGATCTGAGACCTGTGGCCTGTGGAATTCTAACATACCATTGCCATATCAGGAACCTGATGGGCGAATGTGATAGATCCATACCGGACTACTGCCGTGTGGGGAAGGTCAGGAAGACTGTTCGAGACGGTGGAATATCTACTTTGCAACTGCCCTACTTTAAGCCGTAGTATGTCAAGATACTTAGGAAAAGTTGTATAGGAAAACAAGTCCAAGTGGTTGATTTAACATGTTTCATGCGGTGTCCTCCTCCATGGCTAACTGGGCCATTGTGAAATTTTTGGGTTTTCACTATTTTCTGTTCTTTCTCTATCCCTCCCCTTTGTGCTTCTTTATACCTACAGCAAATTATATACTAGTCCACCCAATAGATAATAAATTGACAATTTCGCTTTCAACGCTGACTCACCCTGTACAATAGTCATGACTACATGATCTCCTTCCATCTTTACTACTTTCAACGAAAATAACAAAATAATTATGAAACACCTACATCTATTTCCTTTTGTTTTATTTTACAACACATTTCTTTTGTTTCAGCCCCTCAAAAATGTTTGTAATTTGTCAGATTTTGTAAAAGAAAAACATTTCCATTTTATTTATCATTCAAAGTCCTTGCCCAACAGGATATATGAACTTTGTCCTTTCTGGCAGCCCCCCAATCCAAGATAAGTTGCTAGTGGGTTGGAGGCAACAAAATGTAAATATTTTTATTTCATTATTTTGATATTTTTATTCTCATGGTCCCAGGTTTATCTTTTGTGTTAAGTACGCATTTGATTATGAATGTGACTCTTATTTAATATTTAAAACGAAACAAGAACAACAGGATACGTTTGGTTAGCAAATACAATGGGAATTTTGTATAGTACTCCTAAAGAGAAAGTATTTGCGGGATAAGGGATGTTGTTTCTCTTTATTCAATTGTAAATCACTTAAGGATATTACAATTTCAGGATTACTATAAGAATTTGTTATGGTGAATATTAGTACAAAAAAATGTTAGTAATTATGAATACTGATGAGAAAGAGAAATGAAATAAATGAGTGAATAGCAGATTTTAAACAGATCACTGTGGAAAAGTTATTACATTTTATAAAGATTTCTATAGATAGAGTCCTCCATGCAGCTGTGAATACAAAGTTTTTGAGTGTTGAGCTGCTGATCTGGGTTGGCATGAAGGACAGAAGAAAAGTGGTTACTATTGCAGGTCATATTAACAGGTTATTTGTGTTGCGAGAACTTGTTTTATTACAACATCTCACAATATAAATGAATATTATCATAATAAACTTTCAAAAATTTCACATAAAATTTTATGAAACAGCAAAATTATTATTATTATTCAAGCTGGCCCCCTTTTTCCTCTACATTTATCTATCCCTTAGTAAGAATGTGGGAAATAATTGGCTCAAACTGAATTTGTATTCATTCTATTAGAATATTTTCTCCAGTTTCTTTAAGATTAGAGCACACCGAATACTAACCAAAATTATGAGGACTTCAACTGCATTGCCCGCCGAATACTACAGTACAACACATGATTTTAGGATTCAATACTGAGAATTGCATGTGAAGGAAGCCCCAAAAAAAAGAAATTCTGCATCATTCCTGTCGTCAAGTTGGCTGCAATTCTCAAAATTGAGTCCCAAATCAATGAGCTTAAAAAAGTTGTACTATGTAATTAAATCAAAAGAGTCAAAGACACAGTTGGCTACAAAATTTGAGTTTTTTTTTTATTTGCTTACATGCCAAACTGTTCTTCTTTTGCTTCAACACAAAATATCTTGTGCAATCAATTGTTGTATTGAAACTGTAGCATGGAGTTTGCTCTTATTGCTTTTTTTGATGAATATTTGTTTGGCAATAACAAATCAATTCATATTTTCTTTGTTTGCCACTTAAACTTTGTAAAGTGCAACAGATTTATCAATCATATTTGCCAGCAGCGTCTCTGTGTGTCCTTTTTGAGTCATTGGCATGCAGTATCTCACATCCTCCGCTCACATCCTCTCTCACATCCTCTCTCTCTCTCTCTCTGCCACTCGTTTGAATACAAATGAAGATTGATGAATCTGTTGTGCGTGTGCTCCTCCTTGTCTTCAGTGCCTTGCCAACAATTTCGACCATAAAGAAAGCAAACTTGTTATTATGAATACATTTCATTATTCAATAACTTAAAATGTTGTTGTCACATTGTGCTACAATTTCATACTGGTTCCTTTAGCAAACAAAAAAAAAAACAAAAATAATGCATCATATTTAGAACTGTATTCGCAAGTGGAGGGTTGGCAGTAGTGTAGTAGCTTGTTTTCTATACTAAAGATTGCTTGCATCGAAATTCGTAAGAGCAGGACATCATTACATAGTACTTGTATTGTGTTTTTTTTTTCTTCGTTTCTTGCGCTTCCCTTTTCTTGAGCATGTCCTTAAGGACTATCAATCTTAAAGCACTTTTGTTCAAACTACAAATAAATTACCCTGACGATAGTAGTGAATTGTAAATGTAAGTAGGATACATCGTATATTTCAATTGTTTGCCAGCACAGAACATTTTGCATGGGACCTTATATTGTTTGGATTAACCGAAGTGAGTTTGGCAGGTTTTCTGGCAGATGATTATGCAAATGAAAGATCATTTTTCTGTTGTTCTTTTTTGTTCAACAAGAAAAATAAAAATATAAATTGAGGTAAAGTCGGTTTTATAATTTAGAAAGTCATTTGACAGAGTTGTTTGTAGAAATTCATCTTTTAAACGGATTTAAAGGCAACACAAAGTTTACAGACAAATTGCAGAGAAAGCTAAAAGTTTCACAACCAATTGGGAATTATTTTTATTTTCTTAGGTAATTTATTAAAAGTCGGTTCTTTTTTATATGGGACTATAAGGGTTTACTGGCACGTGATTGCTAAAATCATAAAAAATTAAATACATTTTGTATTCGAAACATTCAAATTGTTTTATGAGTAATTTGGAATAATATAAATCACTCCCCTCGTAAAACAATGACACATAAATGTTTTTATTTCGAAATATATTATCATTATATAAATAATATAATAACAAAAAGGAATTTTCAGAAGTTTCCTGTTGTTATTGACCTGCGACTCAGTAAAGATCCTTTAGCTGGCCACGAAGTTCTATAGATTACGTGTTCGCATCTATGCCATTGAACATCGTTTCAATGGTAACAAATGTGAGATAGCGCAATGAGGAGTATGTCAATTTACTACCGTTGCATCTTATGAAGTAGATAAGTGTCGTTGGCAGCTCTAAAAAAAACTCACCTCACTCATCTTTAATGAATCAACTATTATGAAAGCTCAGAGAACAGAAAGGACAAGAACCTCCCTAAAAATTGATGACTAACGCACACTATAGGTTGGTTAAACTGCAAGGGCCGATGTTGAATGTGAACCACGACTAAATGTCAAGATCTTTTCTGTATTTCTTTTGACATTTCCCAATTTCAGACTAACTCAATTTAAACCATATAAAGATACACAATCGAGCAACGCGTTAAAGTTATTCAGTCTTATTATGAAAATGGGCGTTCAACTCAAAATGCATATCGTGCACTTCGTGATTTTCTAAACAATTTAATCGTCCAAATGTGCGTACAATCGGAAAAATCGTGCAAAAATTTGAGCAAACCGGGTCTGTAGGAGATGTGAAAACAAACAAAATGAGGCCGGTCAGGCATTTACTGTGAATGGTGTTCGCTATCGTGAGATGATAACGAACTTTTTTATGGCCCGACTTGGAAGATACAATAGCTCTTTTGCGCTACAAATTCAATGGCCGTATTAGGTCGTGGTGGCGATTAGCCAGCAACAATTCAGGTGCTAAAGGATGAGATAATTCGGCACATTAACGGCGTAGAACCTCAATTATAACTCATTGTTATCGAAAATTTGAACCATCGGATGGAGGTGTGCCGACGTGATCGCCTTTTGGCCGATATTTTATTCCATACATAATTGAACCATAACAATATTGTCATAAATTACTTTAATTTCCTAAATAATTTGCGTTTTTTTATTCAAAATCAACATCGGCCCCTAAAATTTAGCCACCCTTTATTATACTATTTTCTAATTATTATTTAGTATTCTATGTCTATTATATTATTTTAGTTATTATGTGCGGACGAAATATTGATTTCTTCATGGTAAAATCTACTGTATTCAGCCCACAGCGATCCAGCAGTTATACAGTCGGTTTTTGAAATACAACGTCTGCTGCCAATCCTCCACTAAGCCAAAAAGGTAACAAATGGATGGGTCAACATCTTCCAGAGAGTCATTTCCAGGAAACTCTCACAATGTCCTGGAACCCAACATAGGCTGTAGTCAATTCAACTACTCCTTACAGTTCCTGACAAACTTCGATTTACACAACATATAATTGATTGCTTTTATTGCAGCCTGGCAATCCACACATATAGTTATAATTCCACATTGTATAAAAGCCTCAGCGGCATTCCGAATGGCCAATACCTAAGACTGAAAAACACACATTATGTAGCATTAAAAAGAGGCCTAGCTGCAGGTCTTCGCTGTGAATCCAGCTCTTATGCCCTATTTCATTTTTGAACCATCTGTAAAGGCATTCTGATATTTGCGCAATTTCAATGTTAACTTAACGGAAATCCACACATATCTTCAAAAAATCTGTAAGAGGTGGCAGATTTAAATAAATGCCATCGCCCAAAAGCCGGAGAATCTTCGCATGATCCTGTTTGGGTTCATGCCAATCTCCAGCTTCCCTCAATCTGATAGTCCCTCAGGCTGCAATAACCTTGACGTACTAGTCCAGAGGTGGAAGACCCAGGAACACATTCAAAGCAGCTTACGATGTGCTTCTTCTAGCCCCAGTAATCCTTATTACAGAAATTCGTGCCAGCATTTTAAATAAATTACGCTTATGTAAGCCATCCCACAAAACCAGACATTCACAGGTAATAATTGGCTGGACTACCGCAGTCTTCAGCCATATGACGTTCGGGCTGAGACCACATATTTTACCAAAGAGCTCCGGCACGCAAAGAGGGCATTGACACCGTTCTTTAAAATTTTCTCGATATTCTTGACGAATTTAGTTTCGTTACAACTTCAGTTCCACCCCATTCAGTCTTGGTGGCCTGAAGTCCTTTACCTTATATCTACGAGTGTAGGGAACCAATTCCGTTTTCTGAGGATTCACCCCCAGACCACAGGTCATGGCTCATCCTAGCAGATTTTCAAGGTCAGTTTTAATAATGTCACACATGGTTGGTAGAAATTTTTCCACTTATCATGATAACCACATAGTCCGTACCGTACGATTTAACTACTCTGTATATCACACGGACTCAAAGAAGAGGGAACAGGACTACTTCCTGTGGTATTCCTCTAGTTGCTATATTTTACCCAGCCTCCATTAAGTTCCAAGTAGACAATGGGATTACCCAGCACACAGTCCACCCAGTTCACCAGCAGACGTGACACTTTAATTTTTTCCAAAGAGTTTCTTATTGCGCATGACGTCACACTACTGAGAGCACCTTCTATATCCAAGAGAAAAAACACCATCGCCCAAAAGCCGGAGAATCTTCTATATATGGATTGATGCCAATCATCAGCTTTCCTCAGGCTGCAATACCCTTTAGGTACAATCCAAAGCAGCTTGCGGTGTCCTCCTTCTAGCCCCACTAATGCCTATTACAGAAAACCTTTGGTCCTTGTAGAGCATTATTAATAATCAAGGCCCTCCCTTATTGCGCACGACGTCACTTTTTTTGAAACGATCTTCTATATCCAAGAAGCCAGCTAAAGTGAAGTTACCTGTAAAAAGGTTGCGTTCGTAAAGAGCGCTCTTTATTGATTTTCCTGCGATCTACGCATGTTGAGAGTGTGAAGGCCAAGAGATAACCTCAAATGCATATCAATCAATCTCTCCAAAACTTTAAGCAGAAAGAATGAGAGGGTCTGTAATACCTTTTACAGGCATGAACGGGTTTACCCGACTTTGGTATAAAAACTACCTCAATCTCCATCCATTTGTTTTTGGAACTCAACGTAGTCTGCTACAAGCACTGATGATGTCCACCAAAAGCAGAGTTATATCATAAACAGAGGTTTGTGGTATATTAGGTATTATAACATACTGACCAGACGATTTGTGGGACACAAAGGTACCTGTGGCCCACTTCACCTTTTCTTCATCCACCATATTTTTCACAACATTCCAGTCCGTATAGTTGATCGACATGGGTGGGTTCATTATATGCATCTAATCAGGCCGAGAAATGTGTATCCATAATGAGCTTCAGTGTTTCAGTGGCGAACTCGGTCAATGACCTATCTGTTCTACGAATGAAACCGAATTCTTTCGGGTCCTTAGGCATAATCCTTCTGAATTGGGCGGCATTATTTATGAACTCGTAGTATTTGATCCCCGTAGCTCTCTTTGACCTATTTATGTATCTTTTGTAATTATTAAAACCGGTTCTTTAAACGGTCTCTTCGCTTTACCGAAAAGCTACCAACACACTGGCGCCACCACTCGGCTGCGTGTGGCAAATATGTTTCACCGTTGAATACAAAATTTGACAAGTAAAATTTGTTCAATGTTTTGTGGTATTTCTTTTAGAAATTGTTGAAAAACATCAATAATTTAAATGCTTTTATCTGTACATTTTGTAAATACCTTCAAACATCATTTTTTCAAAAAGCTCAATAAACTTTTTGCGGTGCATAATTTTCTCCTTATTAAGTATTATTTATATTGTGCTATATTTATCATAAATCCAATTAATTATTTAATATTATTTAACAATTCTATTAAATCGCCATGATTCTCCTTAAAGCAAATATGTAAATTACACACAAACCACCATAATGTCTAACCTGTACCAAAGGAACTATTTATTATGCCTAGAACGAAGCAAAGCAAAGCAAAGTAAAGCAAAAACTCCAACCGTGAGAATAAAATTCCCAAATTATACCATTATATGTCCTTTGAAAACAAACAACCTTAACAACATTTGCAAACACCACTTATGCTAAACATTTGTCTTGGGTACCTTGTCGAGAGAACTGGCTTTGACGGTCACAGGACATGTTATAATAGCTCCGGCTACAAAGAACATCCATATACACATCCGCGACCAAAATAAAATAAAGGACATACAATTTTGGAAATCTTACAGATTTCCATGCCCCTCTCTAACCTGTGCCATCTTCGCATTCACGCGGCAGAATATTCAAATGAACTGTCCTATGCTGCTGCAAAGGTAACGCGTGCCCAGGCATTGTGTATTGTCCTTTGTGGCATTTTCTGTTAGCATACATTTTTTTTCTTTTCATTTACTTATTGATTGTTATTTAAAAATCTGTGATTGCAAACGTTCGAGGATTTCAAATTTAAGCAATTTAATTTGTAAATTGAATACGAAAACATATTCTGGGTAAATAAAATGGAAATCATTTACACCGATGTGCTTCAGTAAGAATTAATGTTTGTACATTGTAACACGTCTGTGCTGGTGAAATGTGTGTGTAAGGGGACTCTTTAATTTGTAAGTATAATAAGCTGACTATGTGATAACTATGAAGAATTGTATCTTATTAGAAGGGGATTGGAAACTTCTGTTGCCAATTATTTCCTTTTTTAGATCAAATATATAGAGGAAATAATTTAATTTTGTGCAAACTATATAATTGTTAAATGGTATAAAATCTTACGTTAACAACAGCAAAAAAACACTGAAGAAGGAAATGAGAAATAAAAGTTTTTTTTTACCCCAGCAAAAGTACCGACAGAAAGTGTGAAAAAGTTGTAATTAATTATTTGCAAACTGTGTGAGGTGTATACTACAATACTTTTAGTTGCATGTTAACAAGAATTTCATACCTCAAAAACTAAGAATTCAAGATGAAGCTGCAGTTCGTAAAGTATTCGGTGTAAAAACCGCTGTAGTTCAGGTTTATCACAATACCAAGAGTGCAGGTGAGAGAGAAGTAGAAGGATTGAAGTACACAGGGAAGGAATTCCTACCTTGATTTTTGTTTTGAAAAGTTCAGATTTATATGGGATCACCATAGAATTATTGCAAAGACAGCAGATACATGTGGCATCGACAACTGATTAACGAAAAGAGTGTTAATTATCATGTTATCAACATTCAGCTGGTAACAAAGTTCCCAATCGGACAGGAAGTGGTGATTGTATTTTCTCTGTATGTTAGTTCCGCCCTCATCCCAAAGGGTGAGGGTATAAAAGTAGGGTACGCCACTCATTTCATTCAGCAAAATGTAAGATTTTAAAAAAATAATTAACAAAAAAGCTTTTTAATTTATTAAGTTCAGCCGTTACAAACTTTTTCATAAATCCAATTATATAAATAGGGACTCAATTCTGAGAACTGCACGTGAAAGTAGCCCCAAAAAAAAGAAGTTCTACATCATTCGTTTTGTCAAGTTACATGCCATAATAATTTAATATCGATTTGTAGCTAGTAAGTATCTTACAGGGGAATTTGTCACGTTTTAGACTAGCTATTCCAGTAGGGGCACAGCGTTTCCGATTTAAATATTCAAAAACTGTGTTATTTGTTATGGGAGGAACCGGAAGGGGTCGGCCGATAAACTCCAGATTTATACCTGAGTCAAATTTCAATATGACTATTTTAAGGTCCTTACAGAAAAATTTATGTAAAACTATAAGGGTTGTGTATGAGATACCAGAAGGGATTCGGCAAATGTTTCGTCTTTCTAAGTATTTGTTAACTTTTAGCAAATAAGTGAACTGATTCTTCTTCTTTACTGGCAGCAACAGTAACAGTAGCCGCACGTAGAAAACCATTCCAAGTGCTTCGGTCTTTTGCGCTCCGTAGATAGTTCGTCATACCAAGCTTACTTAACAGTTCCGTCACCTGGTCCATCCATCGGAGTTTTGGTCGCCCCCTCCTGCGCCGCCCATCGAGTTTATTGCCGAAGACTTTTTGAGCCGGAGCGTTTTCGTCCATTCGTATAACGTGTCCAAGCCAGCGCATTCGGTATATTTGAACGCGCTTGAACACGTCGATGTCGTTGTACAGCTCATACAGCTCATGATTCATTCGACGACGGTACTCGCCGTTCACGATGATGGGTCCAAATATTTTGCGGAGTATTTTTCTCTCGAAGACTCTCAGAATAAATAGATCCGCTTGTGTCATTACCCACGATTCTGCGCTGTAGAGCAAGACAGGTAGGATCAGAGTCTGGTAGAGCTGGATCTTTGTTCTTCGAGAGAGCGCCTTGTCGTTGAATCGCTTGCTTAGCGCATAGTAGCAGCGGTTTGCGATCAATACTCGTCTTTTGATTTCGAGGCTGACATTATTATTTTTGTTTATGGCGGAGCCAAGGTAGACAAAATCATCTACCACTTCAAAGTTATAGTTGCCAACGTTCACGCAGCGTCCCAGACGAGTGGACTCTTTGTTAGTTGAAACAAATAACTTGGTTTTGTCCTCGTTTATCACCAGACGCACTTCAGCCGACTGCTTTTCAATGCTCGAAAAAGCCGCAGTAACATCTCGCAATCCACGTTCAATAATATCGATATCATCAGCATACGCGAGCAACATGTGGCTTTTGTTAAATATGGTGCCATTCCTGTTTACTGCTGCTTTCCGCATGATCATCTCCATTACGATGTTAAAGAGATCGCAGGACAGACTATCGCCTTGTCTAAAGCCTCGCTTGGTAGAAAATGGCTCTGACAGATTTTTGCCAATTTTCACTGAAGACTTCGTGTCAGTCAGTGTCATCCCGCAGAGTCGAATTAGTTTAATTAGGTTAATTAGGGACACCAAACTCAGCCATAGCATCCAACAATTTCTGTCGTATCGGACTGTCAAATACAGCTTTGTAATCGATGAACAGATGGTAGGTATCGATCTGCATTTCTTGGGTCTTCTCCAGGATTTGTCGTAGCGTGAATATCTGGTCGGTGGTGTATTTACCAGGTCTAAAGCCACACTGATAAGGTCCAATCAGGTTCCCCAGAAGGGGCTTTAGTCTTTCACATAACACACTAGACAGGACCTTGTATGCGATGGGTAAAAGGCTAATCCCGCGATAGTTGGTACACACACTAGGATCGCCTTTCTTAAGCACGGGACATAGGACACTCAGATTCCAATCATCGGGCATGCACTCCCTGAGCCAAATCGTGTTTATGAGCTGGTGCATGCATGTTACCAGGTCATCGCCGCCGGCTTTAAAAAGCTCTGCCGGCAGTCCATCGGCTCCCGCAGCTTTATTATTTTTAAGCCGCGCAATTGCCGTGCTGATCTCGTTTTGGCTCGGTGGTGGACAGTCTACTCCATCGTCGATGATTGGTACGATTTCGTCACTTATGCTGCCTTCCGGAACGAGAAGAGATTGAAAGTGTTTCCTCCATATTTGCAGCACACTCTGAGTGTTCGTGACCAGATTTCCGTCTCTGTCCTTACAGGTGGGGATCCCTGTTCCAAAACCTTTGCTTTTTACCTTTTGGTAGAACTAGTTTTCGATATCCTGGCTCTCTCTTTTCTTCCACAGACGCTTTTTTCGTCTGAACAGGCGTTTCATCTCCCTCCTTTTCTCTTTATAACGCTCCGTCACCGCACGCGTCGCCATTGGCTGCAGTTTTGCCTTGTATGCAGCATCCATTTCCTCCTGCCTTCCGGAACGAGAAGAGATTGAAAGTGTTCCCTCCATATTTGCAGCACACTCTGAGTGTTCGTGACCAGATTTCCGTCTATGTCCTTACAGGTGGGGATCCCTGTTCCAAAACCTTTACTTTTTACCTTTTGGTAGAACTTTCGGGCCTCACCTCTATCCCTGTAGTTTTCGATATCCTGGCTCTCTCTTTTCTTCCACAGACGCTTTTTTCGTCTGAACAGGCGTTTCATCTCCCTCCTTTTCTCTTTATTACGCTCCGTCACCATTGGCTGCGGTTTTGCCTTGTATGCAGCATCCATTTCCTCAGACATTTCGCGACATTCGTCATCGTACCAGGGCTTGTCTGAGCGTGCTTTTTCATAACCCAGTACGGTTGTTGCGGCAGTGGTCATAGAATTCGCAATATGCTGTCACTGCATGTCGGGAACATCAGAACTAGGGGGATTTGTATGGAGTAATTGAGAGAGTTGGTTGGAGTAGGCATTGCCTATCTCAGTGGTCTGCAGCTTTGTGATGTCTAGCTTCCTTTGCCTTTGATTAAGAGTGTTTTTAGCTCTACTTAATGAACTGATTACATATAAATATTCTCCAGTTGTCAGTTAAGAAGTTATGGAATAAATAATAATTTTCCAAAAATATATAATTTTATATGGTCAGAAGGTAGGGGTCGGATCCGATATAGTCAATATTCATTCCAGAGTCAAATTGTCATAAGCGAACATCTTACACTTAATATGATAGAATTCAGTGTACTTACAACAAAAATATATATGTTAAACTATGAGAGTGAATTCAGTCATAGGAAGAACCAAAAGGAGTGTGGTAAAGGTGTTAGTTTTCTAGAGGTTTGTCTGCTGTTACAAGGTTATTAAGTTCACCAGACTCAAATAGCCTGCAGTTGTCTGTTTGGATGTTATGGTAATTTAAGGTAGTTTTTTATAGAATGTACCGGCAGTGATACGCTTATATAGACCGTATTTATTCCTACGTCAGGTTTCTATAATGTTGTTGTTGTTCTCCCAGAGATGGCGCTAGCTGGTTTTATTGATTTATTTTAAGATGTTGATAAATCATTTCCTTTTGTTCTTGGTCCTTGCTCAATCTGGATGTTTTGTAGTGGAAGCATCTAGAATGAGTTTTGTTGGCTGTAGAACTAGAAAGTATTTGAAAAGTAATTTTTTTATCGATGTTGATGCCAGTGCCCCGGCCGAGAATCTTTTGCTTTTATTATACTCGATTTCTAAAGTGGGCGGAACTAGACTTACAGTTTCGTCTACAAAACTTTATCCAGTTATAGTTTTACAAAATAATGAATTTGAGCACGATCGCATTCGGTGTATTGATATTATTATTCAAGTTTTAAGATGGGCGGATTGGTACATTTGTATGGAAGGTACCAGAATGGGCGTGGCTTGGCTTCAATATTTTCTCTAAGTTGTATCCTGTTATGGCTTAACAAAATACAGATTAAGGCACGATTGCGTTGGTTGTATTGATATTGTTACTAAAAGCCTAAAGAGGGCGGAATGGTATATTTGTATGGGAGGTACCAGAAGGGGCGTGGCTAGGCTCAATATTTTCTCTAAATTTTATCCTGTTATGGCTTAACAAAATACATATTAAGACACGATTGCGTTGGTTGTATTGATACTGGGCTGATTGGTACAAGTTATTGAAGGGGCGTGGCTAGATTTCCAGTTTTTTCTTCCTGTTAACATAAAACAGATTTGGGTACGATCGTTTTTGGTGTATTAATATTATTACTCGATTTGAAAAAGGGGAGGAATTTTATATTAGTAAGTGGCATGGCCAGGCTTCAATATTTTCTATTAATTTTATCCGGTTTTAGCTTTACAAAATACAGAATTCGGAAACGATCGCTTTGGGTGTATTGATGTTATAATTCGATTTTGAAGGTGGGCTAAGTGGTACATTTGTTTGGTAGGTACTAGAACGGACATGGCTAGATTTCCAGTTTTTTCTCTAAAACATTATCCTGCTACATGTTTACTAATAACATAATTTGGGTTCGATCGCGTTGGAAGTGTTGATATTATTTCCCGATTTCTAAAGTGGGCGAAACTGTACGTTTGTTGGGAGCTATCAGAAGAGGCGTGGCCTTGTAGCTTAAATGCAATCCCGTAAGTAGTTTTGGGAAAGTCCTAACCCATGCAGAGTTTTAAAACAATTTGTTATGTCTAGCGAAAGTAATCGTGAGTACCAGCCAGTCAGACATACAGACAGAGAGACGGACATGACTGGCCTTTCCCAGCTGAAAATTAATTTAATTTGTCCTTCTTGAAGCTAAACCAGGAGATAAATTAAATTTTTCAGATTGTGTCTAATCACTCTAGTAACTATGCAAAAGGTTGGGTTCGGTCTGAAAACGTTGAAGTCTTAGAAGAACAAGCGTGTTTCCATGGCATGAACCCTACTGAAAATGTATGGGGTATGCTTGTTCATTAAATGTACTCAAATAGCGGCTTGGGACTTCTTAGAAAGTCCAACCCCAAAATGTTTTTGTACAGCGTATGATTAATATTAATTGTTTGCTGATTTTTTATTAATCATACGTACATCGTTCCAATATTGTGAACTTATAGTTTAATAACACAGTGTAACAGCCTATATGGGGCATAAGAAGTTTCAAGTGAGAGTAAAGGTACTAAATTAGTATAGTGAAACCCCGATGATGTTAATCAATTTCCAATCCTGATAAGGTGCCTGCAATTTAGCTAACTAACTTTGCCTTCGAATTTCTTCTTATTACGCATAACATTAAGACTACAACTAAATGTGTACTATTTGCTTAAATATATACATCCTGGCGTTTGTAATGATTTATCTCAACACTTTAAGTTTAATTAAATTTGATTGTATTTTAATAGGATGTTCCATATGTAAATGCAGTCAGACGAAAGTTGTGCAGGGGAAGGTTTCTTAGTGGGCAAATCTTAATGCATTTCTGAGTTGTATTGGAAAAATCTTATGGCAACAAAGTATAACCGTGTTGATATGGTCCTACATGGAATTATCTGTGCAAATTTAATAGTGTAGGTAATTATAATCTTATATGAAATCTATTCCTTTTTTTGCAGCAGCAGTCCTTCCCAATTAGCGTATACAATGCAAGCTGCATAGATGACAAAGAGATTAACTCCATTTGAAAGAAAGGAAGCACTTCAATAGCATTATGTTATACCACGACAAAGCTTCATAGTGTTTTTACACTATATATGAGATTTTGAATAAGCTTCAAACACATTTGTTATCACTGATGTTGGTATTGGAGAAAGGTCTCTCTACCCATGAATGGTATGGCGGGTGAACCCGTATTTTTTAACACTTTTCAAACTTTATACTCACACAAACATAACCTTTAGAGAAACGACTGCATCGAACGTCATCTTTTCAAAAACTTTTCCTAGATATATGCCGAGAAACTCGACTACTCAACTAGTAGTTGCTATCGACACCATTGATGAAACAAATGATCTGAGAAAAGTAGATAGCTCTGGGCTCGAACCCAGCTCATTAGCATTAAAACTTTAAGTTAGTTATAAAAAATTTGTTTCAACTATTTTCTTTTGTATTTGTAAACAAGATACTCCATTAAAGGACTTGTGTTAAATACGCAGTAGTTGTCAAGAGATTCCCCATGTGTTAAACACTTTGGTTTCTCAACGATTTTAGCCCGTATGTATACCGCAGTGTGACATCATTTGACACTTACACATGCAAATTCCACACTCTACAGTCTAGTCCTTTATTTATTTGTGCAATGCAGTTAATTTCAGAATGCAACATATATGTACATTTAACATGTGTATCTCGCTATAGTGGTATGTTCTTTGTGGCAATGTAAGAGCATTAGGGTGTATCAAAATTGTCGATGTTATTTGATTCAGAATTGGCTGGAGTGCGAAAACCATATCGACTTATATTCTTACACTTTTCTTTCTAAGTACAAAAGGCAACTTTTGCCTTCTTTTGATACGATCAAAATCTTTCACCTTTTTCACTGCACCCTAGTGCTCATTTGGCATTTTCTATATGTATGTGTGTACATAGCATATATTATATATACTCGTACGTTACATAGGATGTTAATGCAGTTTGACTTGGTATAGTGTTGTACGATAATGATGGTATATTTTTATCAGGCGTAACACCGATGCAACCGGAAAATTCTACCACATGTGCAATGATGTAGTTATCACTTACAACAAAGTTGTATTTAACATGCAAGCAACCACCATATCATGTTACATGTAAAGCCGAACAAGCATTACGTTAATTAAATTTAAAAGTGAAAAAAAAGGTAAATTTCTTCAGAACTAGGCGATATCTCGGTAGCAAATAACACTGAACTTATGTAATGTTTTAGTATGTGACTGTGTAGGAGTTTTATGTGGATACAATGGGGAACACAAGCCGACCAACCAACTTCCCTTGCTGGCAATGTTGCTTTGTGATTTATTTTAGCGGCCAGCAGCTAATTTGTATGGAAAAAATCACTGTAGTGACACAAAATATATCACCTATGGGGCAATACTAAATTTAAGGTAATCAGTGCTGATGTGGTTTTTAATAAGGGATGTATTTTAACAAATATGTTCTAAAAATATGAAATATGCTTACAAATCGGATGTTTTTCTTAAAAAATATGCTCTTCAAATCAAAATATGCTAAAATATGTCTTTATGAATAAAATATGCAAAAATATGCTCAAACAAATAGACGTCGAAACAATTATAAGAATATAAAACCTATAAATATCTTACCTATTTGTTAATATCGTTCTTAAAAAACATGCATTTGCATATTTCCGGTTGCCCTGTCTATAACATTTCATTTCTATTCGCCATTAATGAAGGGGGATAGGGGTAGCAAAACGGCTGCAATTTTTTTTTCGTAAATCAACGTTCAGTCAACGCTTACATTGTTCAAAATTTTACTCAATTCTTTGTAGTTACAAAAAAAGATATGCATGGAAAACTGTATGCGCAATTTCAGTCGTTTGTATAGATTTTGATTACCAAAGGTTTATCTGTTACTCAAGAAAATTAAACCGACCAAATTAAAATTTCCTACAGCTGTTGATTTTGGAAGTTAATGGAAAGATAATATTTACAAAAAATATCAGTCAAATTCTCATAAGTGTACATTAGACCGGGTCACGAAAAAAAATTTCCAAAGTCGAGGGCAAATATTAAAGATCACCTCGAGACAACTTCAAAAAAAAAATTTTTTTCCTCCCCCACCCCCCGGAAAAACAACCAAAATCGTTTTTTATCACTGCTTTTTTGTTTGTGGTTCAATCGTAACATTCAAGACATCGGTGTATAGGTCTCGACGAGTACTACATTTGTCCTATAGATGTCGCTGACATACGACAACATCTTGTAATGATGGCCTCATTTAGAGCAATTTCTACCCCTAAAATTTAAAAATATTTTTTCCTAGGATTAAATCCCTTAAAAAAGCAAGAACATTTTGCTTTGGAAGTATACAGTTTTATTCAAAAACAAAAAAGTTACGTATGAAAAGATGTATTTACAGCATCAACACTAATATCACTATGACACAAAATCAAACTTTTTGAAAAACACCCGAACGTGACTATATAGGTTTGATAGTACAACCGGAGCTGAGTAAAACCCTAGCTCAGTTTGGCTAGATTGGCTACCAAATTTTTTTGTTGGCCCCCTAAACTTTTTGAAATCCCTTGGACCCCTTGAATAAAGGTGACATCAATTGTTGGCCAACAGTTTCTACAGTTTTAAATCTAGCTCTTTCTCTTCTTCAACAAAGTTTTAGCTAATAGTCCGCTTAAGAAACTGATACAATAAAATTTCCCAAAAAAATTAGACTTCCCTCGTTTATTTTCAAAAAACTTCGATAAAAATTCTAATTTTTTCACTATTTTTTATATAAGTCGTAGGGAATCCAGATTTTTTGCATACTCTATTCAGTGAAATTGTAGTTTAGGTAACACCGAATAACTTCTCTGAACAAACCTATGCAATCTGAACAAGTCTAGGGATATTAAATAGCTCTCAAAACACACTATCTACTTTAAACAAATCAGGTTTTTAGGAGTTTTGGGCCATTGTGCAATGTTTTTACTTGCTATATTTACCAAAAACGTTCTTATTGTAGAACTGAATAACTTCTGTAAACAACCAATATGATCAGAATACTCCACCCCCTTAATTGTTCACAAAGAGCATTAGGGTGTTCCTTATATGGCATTTTTTCGAATTTCGTTAAAAATATGTATTAATCGCGATGTTGGTCATCTGTCATCACCTTACGTTTCTTTTTGCCAATATTAGGAATATATTGTGAGAAATTTTGTATCGATAGTTGGACATTAGGGTGTGCCGCAATGAGGTTAAAGTATGAATTTGTTCTCAAATCAGTTTATTGCCGCTGAGTATTTTTCTTTCGTATATAGACTAAGTAGTAATAAGCCGTTCAATAGCTGAAATAAAGACCTAAAATAATATGTGTTTGCTTTTACCATATCTCTTATAGACGCCGAGATATTTGATATAGAAGTTGGGGTATTTTTAAAAAAATTATTAAAAATGTTGAAATTGAATTTCGATGTAGATTATTATGGGCAATTATATATTTCAACTTTTAAAGTTTAATCAAGTTAAAATCTATATGTTTAAAAAGTATTTGTGTATATTATCACTATCTCTATCAATTCTCGAGATATCAGGCGTTAAAATACGGAATTTTTGACCGTATGCATAGCAATGTCTAATGAACTTTTGTTCCATCTGAATACCCATTGAATACTTACTAATAACGATTTTTATATGATAAAAGTAAAAAATCCCCTCAAAAGACCATTGGATATTAATGGTTTTGGTGACATTTGTAAGCATACACAATGGATATACAGGTAAAACAAGTTAAGTAGTCATTGCTATGCTTTTTAAGCCCCTGATAACTCGAGAATTGATAGAGATAGTGATAATATACACAAATACTTTTTAAACATATAGATTTTAACTTGATTAAACTTTAAAAGTTGAAATATATAATTGCCCATAATAATCTACATCGAAATTCAAGTTCAACATTTTTAATAATTTTTTAAAAATGCCCCAACTTCTATATCAAATATCTCGGCGTCTATAAGAGATATGGTAAAAGCAAACACATATTATTTTAGGTCTTTATTTCAGCTATTGAACGGCTTATTACTACTTAGTCTATATACGAAAGAAAAATACTCAGCGGCAATAAACTGATTTGAGAACAAATTCATACTTTAACCTCATTGCGGCACACCCTAATGTCCAACTATCGATACAAAATACTCACAATATATTCCTAATATTGGCAAAAAGAAACGTAAGGTGAAGACAGATGACCAACATCGCGATTAATACATATTTTTAACAAAATTCGAAAAAATGCCATATAAGGAACACCCTAATGCTCTTTGTGAACAATTAAGGGGGTGGAGTATTCTGATCATATTGGTTGTTTACAGAAGTTATTCAGTTCTACAATAAGTAAGTTTTTGGTAAATATAGCAAGTAAAAACATTGCACAATGGCCCAAAACTCCTAAAAACCTGATTTGTTTAAAGTAGATAGTGTGTTTTGAGAGCTATTTAATATCCCTAGACTTGTTCAGATTGCATAGGTTTGTTCAGAGAAGTTATTCGGTGTTACCTAAACTACAATTTCACTGAATAGAGTATGTAAAAAATCTGGATTCCCTACGACTTATATAAAAAATAGTGAAAAAATTAGAATTTTTATCGAAGTTTTTTGAAAATAAACGAGGGAAGTCTAATTTTTTTGGGAAATTTTATTGTATCAGTTTCTTAAGCGGACTATTAGCTAAAACTTTGTTGAAGAAGAGAAAGAGCTAGATTAAAAACTGTAGAAACTGTTGGCCAACAATTGATGTCACCTTTATTCAAGGGGTCCAAGGGATTTCAAAAAGTTTAGGGGGCCAAAAAAAAATTTGGTAGCCAATCTAGCCAAACTGAGCTAGGGTTTTACTCAGCTCCGGTTGTACTATCGAACCTATATAGTCTCGTTCGGGTGTTTTTTTCACTGTTGCACTGTGTATTTTTTCCTGTTGCTTGCATTATTACAGAAAATTATTGTATACTTCTTAGCGATATCGAAAAAAATGAAATACAAGTTATTGCATACTTTTTAGCGCAAACAGGGTTTTCAAACATGCGGATGAAGGTATTCAGTGTCACCAATATTCAAGAAACGAAATTATAAAGATACCTTATCCACAATGGAAGTATTAATAATAAAATATAGACATAACTTTGCACTTGTATTCTTCCCATGCAATATGCAACACTCAACATTTGTGCGAAATGTAAGTGAATCGGCGCTGTAAGTGAATCGGCGTAAGTGAATCGGCGCTTGGAAAGACTAATCACAATGGAAAATTTTTGCAAAACTTGAAAGTAGTGAACGGAACTTGATAATATTTGTAATTACATACATATCTTTGCTCTTTTTGGGATTTTATTTGTAATACAAATCATATTTCGTCGGTAGATAAAAAATGAATTATCTCAAGGAAATATTTAAATTTTTTTTCGATGTCGTTAAGACTTATGCAACAATTTGAGTATGGAATCATTTTTATAAAAATTTTCCGTCAGCGCTAAAAAGTATGCAATAATTTGCTATAATAATGCAAACAACAGGAAAAAATATTAGTGTTGATGCTGTAAATACAAATTTTCATACGTAACTTTTTTGTTTTTGAATAAAACTGTATACTTCCAAAGCAAAATGTTCTTGGTTTTTAAAGGGCTTTAATTATAGAAAAAAATATTTTTAAATTTTAGGGGTAGAAATTGCTCTAAATGAGGCCATCATTACAAGATGTTGTCGTATGTCAGCGACATCTATAGGACAAATGTAGTACTCGTCGAGACCTATACACCGATGTCTTGAATGTTACGATTGAACCACAAACAAAAAAGCAGTGATAAAAAAACGATTTTGGCTGTTTTTCCGGGGGGTGGGGGAGGAAAAAAATTTTTTTTTTGAAGTTGTCTCGAAGTGATCTTTAATATTTGCCCTCGACTTTGGAGAAAAAAAAAATTTGTATGGGGACCGACCCGGTCTAGTGTACATCATACGCAAAATATGACTGAGCTCAGGGTATTTACAAAGAAGTTATACATGTAAAACTATAAGGGTCAATTCAGTCATTTGTAAGGGATTTACCAAAAGGGTTGTGGCAAAGGTTTCGGTTATCTAAGGGCTTGACCAAATTCAAATATCTTTCATTTGTATAGTTGAAAGTTTTGAGGTCATATACAATACGTCATTTTGTATGGGAGGTATCAGAAGGGGTCAGCGGATATAGTCCATATTCATTCTTGAGTTTAACCCTCTCAAGCGTACAACTTTTACGCATAAACTATCTAAATTCAGAGAACTAACAGAAAAGTTATAAATAACACAATAGGGCCAAATTGGTAATTGTGTGTGAGGTACTAAAAGGGATGTGGCGAACTTTTCTGTTTTCTGAGGTAAGGTCTACGTATACAAGATATTTAAACTGACAAAATTCAAACATCTTCCAGTTGTCCGTTTAAGAGTTATGGGTGAAATATAAATTTCCCAAAAACGAGAATTTTGTATTCGAGGTACCAGAAGGGGTCCTTCGATGTAGTTCCTGTCCATTCTTAAGTTAAACACTAACAAGCGTACATCATACGCAAATATGTCTAAATTTAATGAACATGCAAGGGTCAATTTGATCATTTGTGTGGGAGGAACCAGAAGAGATGTGGCAAAAGTTTCAGTTTTCTGAGGTTTGGTCTACTATTTCAAGTCTGCGCGACAGACAGATATATTTTAATTGATTAAAAAGTCCTGACACGAATTTGGTCTTAAGATACTTGAGTCTGACTTATCTCCTTTAACGCATTACAGTTTTTCTCCTATGAAGTGATATACAGTCGAAACTCTCTATAACGAACTCCTATATAACGAAGTTTTCTTTATTGCGAAGAAATTACAAGAACATTATGTTTTGGGTCTACTTTGGGTGTATAATAATCTCCATAAAGTGTAGTGGACTTTCTCATTAAAAACACGATTAAACACATTTTGCCGGATAAGTTATTCAATAATAAATATTTCACCTTTTAAAAAATTACATTCTGCTATTTAAATCAATATCGAGAATATAACGTCTTGACAGGGTTGTAATAACAGAAGTTTGCAAAGCTGGCCACCTTAAATGGAGGCTTGTAAGTTATCCATACTTACAGCTGTTTACATCCCATCTGTCGTAAAAGGTTTCATATTAACTAATAAGTCGAAGCTACTTCCCTTCTTTTTTCATCGACCAACTAAGACACATCTAAAAAGCGACCAATTAAATCATAAAATTTTAAAGTCATCCTTAAAGTGGTTTAACTAAATTTATTATTAAACAAATTCCCATAAGTTAAATTTCGTGCTAAAAGGTAACATTTGAGAAAAAAAAAACATAATGTGAAACGCGAAATCTTATGTGTGTTTCTTTAGGAAAAGCTAATTCATAAGGAAGGTTAAGGCAGTTGGATTCCACATATTGGCCCGTGAACTCCATCCTCACTTATTTAAGTGATTTTAATGCACACTTCGTCACTCTGAATGAGGCCACTTGGTTACGTAACCAAACAATACTCGCGGCCCAGAACATCTCCAACAGCAAATGGTGTCAAGTTCAGCAAGGAGTCACGAGGGTGCAATCCCAAACTATCCCAGGAGCCCTCTGATGCCAAATTATCAGTGTTTTTTTTCCTTAACCCAACCCGAGCGGAACAGATCTGCAAATTCCAAAGGTCTACTTATCACCACTCAGCTTTTAACGTCATCACTCCAAACAGTACCACGTAAGATTTTGCTCATCCTAAAACCAGCTCGCCGAATTCCTTAGCTGTAATCTTCTATACACTAAAGTTACATACCTATCTAAAAGTCAAAAAAAAAAAAAAAAAAAAGAAAGGTAAAGCAAAATACCACCTGTAAACCAGCAAAAATCCTGTCCGACCAAATAACCTAACCATTACAACCGGCTATTCAATAGAAAGACTTATACTTGGATACAATCATATGTATGTCATTGATTGTATATAATTTTAAAATTGTCTTCATAAATAATTTACAAATTCAGATCATGCAAATCTCTAAAAAAAAAATGATCATTACAAACTCATTTTGGGTTTGCTAAATTTTAATTAAATAAAATGTTAATTTAGATTATAAATTAACATTTGAAATAAATATAAAAACAAAAAAATAATTAACATTTAGTGGTAGAAATTAATTAAATTTAAATATTGTTTACCTAAATTTATTTTAAGAATAGATGTCGAAACAATTGTAAGAGTATAAAACCTATAAATATCTTACCTATTTTTTAATATCTCGTTCTAAAAAAACATGCATTTGCATATTTCCGGTTGCCCTGTCTAAAACATTTCATTTCTATTCGCCATTAATGAAGGGGGATAGGCACAGCACAACGGCACCAATTTTTTTTTTCAGTCAACGCTTACCTTGTTCAAAATTTGACTCAATTCTTTGTACTTACAAAAAAGATATGCATGGAAAACTGTATGCGCAATTTCAGTCGTTTGTATAGATTTTGATTACCAAAGGTTTATCTGTTACTAATTAAATAATTAAACCGACCAAATTAAAATTTCCTACAGCTGTTGATTTTTGGAGAGATAAATTTAAAAAAAAATATCAGTCAAATTCTCATAAGTGTACATTATTCGCAAAATATGACTAAACTCAGGGTATTTACAAAGAAGTTATACATGTAAAACTATAAGGGTCAATTCAGTCATTTGTAAGGGATTTACCAAGGTTGTGACAAAGGTTTCGGTTATCTAAGGGCTTGACCAAATTCAAATATCTTTCATTTGTATAATTGGAAGTTTTGAGGTCATATACAATAGGTTATTTTGTATGGGAGATATCATTAGGGTCAGCGGATATAGTCCATATTCATTCTTGAGTTTAATCCTCCCAAGCGTACAACTTTTACGTATAATCTATCTAAATTCAGAATACTAACAGAAAAGTTATATATAATACAATAGGGTGAAATTGGTCATTGTGTGTGAGGTACCAAAAGGGATGTGGCGAACTTTTCGGTTTTCTGAGGTTAGGTCTACTAATACAAGATATTTAAACTGGCAAAATTCAAACATCTTCTAGTTGTCCGTTTAAGAGTTATGGGTGAAATATTAATTTCCCAAAAACGAGAATTTTGTATTTGAGGTGCCAGAATAGGTCCTTCGATGTAGTCCCTATTCATTCTTGAGTTCAACAGGGTCAATGTGATCATTTGTGTGGGAGGAAACAGAAGAGATGTGGAAAAAGTTTCAGTTTTCTGATGTTTGGTCTGCTATCTTAAGTCAACCCGATAGACAGATATAGTTCAATAGATTAAAAAGTCCTGACACGAATGATATATCTCCTTTAATGCTATACCGTTTTTTTCCTAAACCTAAGGGGTAAAAGGTCATAGGTTTCTTTGAAACAAATTCGATACATGACTTTTTAAGTCTTCTAATTCATGTCCGTCTGTCTGTAATGTCAGTCCGTCTGTCTGTATGTCTAACTATCTGTCTGTCTGACTGGTACGCACGATAACTCTCGAAAGGGGTAACAAATTGTTTTGAAACTTTGCATGTCTTAATATTTTCCCAAAACTCCTTACGGGATTGCATATGGGCTACAATGCTGCACTACAGTCTTACACCTCTGCAAACGGGCAATCGGCCTTAATTAAAGAATTAGCCCCAAAAATCCATCTTTTCTACGGATCGACCGGAAAAGCTAGAGCTAGATAGAGAGTGCCAATGACGGAAATTCAAACGCATTATAAGACTGGTGGCAATCATCATAACAGGGGCACTTAGAATAACTCCAACTAAGGCAATGTTTACGATATCAATATCAATATGAATATTAAGAGCAATAGCAATAGCAATAGCAATAGCAATAGCAATAGCAATAGCAATAGCAATAGCAATAGCAATAGCAATAGCAATAGCAATAGCAATAGCATTAGCAATAGCAATAGCAATAGCAATAGCAATAGCAATAGCAGCATAGCAATAGCAATAGCAATAGCAATAGCAATAGCAATAGCAATAGCAATAGCAATAGCAATAGCAATAGCAATAGCAATAGCAATAGCAATAGCAATAGCAATAGCAATAGCAATAGCAATAGCAAATAGCAATAGCAATAGCAATAGCAATAGCAATAGCAATAGCAATAGCAATAGCAATAGCAATAGCAATAGCAATAGCAATAGCAATAGCAATAGCAATAGCAATAGCAATAGCAATAGCAATAGCAATAGCAATAGCAATATCAATAGCAATAGCAATAGCAATAGCAATAGCAATAGCAATAGCAATAGCAATAGCAATAGCAATAGCAATAGCAATAGCAATAGCAATAGCAATAGCAATAGCAATAGCAATAGCATAGCAATAGCAATAGCAATAGCAATAGCAATAGCAATAGCAATAGCAATAGCAATAGCAAATAGCAATAGCAATAGCAATAGCAATAGCAATAGCAATAGCAATAGCAATAGCAATAGCAATAGCAATAGCAATAGCAATAGCAATAGCAATAGCAATAGCAATAGCAATAGCAATAGCAATAGCAATAGCAATAGCAATAGCAATAGCAATAGCAATAGCAATAGCAATAGCAATAGCAATAGCAATAGCAATAGCAATAGCAATAGCAATAGCAATAGCAATAGCAATAGCAATAGCAATAGCAATAGCAATAGCAATAGCAATAGCAATAGCAATAGCAATAGCAATAGCAATAGCAATAGCAATAGCAATAGCAATAGCAATAGCAATAGCAATAGCAATAGCAATAGCAATAGCAATAGCAATAGCATAGCAATAGCAATAGCAATAGCAATAGCAATAGCAATAGCAATAGCAATAGCAATAGCAATAGCAATAGCAATAGCAATAGCAATAGCAATAGCAATAGCAATAGCAATAGCAATAGCAATAGCAATAGCAATAGCAATAGCAATAGCAATAGCAATAGCAATAGCAATAGCAATAGCAATAGCAATAGCAATAGCAATAGCAATAGCAATAGCAATAGCAATAGCAATAGCAATAGCAATAGCAATAGCAATAGCAATAGCAATAGCAATAGCAATAGCAATAGCAATAGCAATAGCAATAGCAATAGCAATAGCAATAGCAATAGCAATAGCAATAGCAATAGCAATAGCAATAGCAATAGCAATAGCAATAGCAATAGCAATATCAATATCAATATCAATATCAATATCAATATCAATATCAATATCAATATCAATATCAATATCAATATCAATATCAATATCAATATCAATATCAATATCAATATCAATATCAATATCAATATCAATATCAATATCAATATCAATATCAATATCAATATCAATATCAATATCAATATCAATATCAATATCAATATCAATATCAATATCAATATCAATATCAATATCAATATCAATATCAATATCAATATCAATATCAATATCAATATCAATATCAATATCAATATCAATATCAATATCAATATCAATATCAATATCAATATCAATATCAATATCAATATCAATATCAATATCAATATCAATATCAATATCAATATCAATATCAATATCAATATCAATATCAATATCAATATCAATATCAATATCAATATCAATATCAATATCAATATCAATATCAATATCAATATCAATATCAATATCAATATCAATATCAATATCAATATCAATATCAATATCAATATCAATATCAATATCAATATCAATATCAATATCAATATCAATATCAATATCAATATCAATATCAATATCAATATCAATATCAATATCAATATCAATATCAATATCAATATCAATATCAATATCAATATCAATATCAATATCAATATCAATATCAATATCAATATCAATATCAATATCAATATCAATATCAATATCAATATCAATATCAATATCAATATCAATATCAATATCAATATCAATATCAATATCAATATCAATATCAATATCAATATCAATATCAATATCAATATCAATATCAATATCAATATCAATATCAATATCAATATCAATATCAATATCAATATCAATATCAATATCAATATCAATATCAATATCAATATCAATATCAATATCAATATCAATATCAATATCAATATCAATATCAATATCAATATCAATATCAACGCAATCGTGCCCAAATTCTGTAGTTAGTAAAGCTGTAACAGAATAACATTTAATAGCAGGAATTGGCAGTCCAGTCACGCCCATATGCTACCTCTCATACAAACTTTTCATCCCACCTCCTTTATAACTCTAACGCTTTAACACTACGCCCAAAGTTATCTTACCTAAGCTCTGTATTTAGAAATGCTTTAACTTGATACAGTATTAGAGAACTATTTTAAGCACAGCCAGTCCCCCTTGAGGTATCTTTGGGTTACAAAGGGTGGGGGTATATGTATGTCGGTTTACCCCAATGAAAGTTTCTTACTTGTTATTTACTAAAACAAAAATATACTTGAACTTTTTGTTCTTATCCATTCAACTACGAAATTTAACAACTTATTTCAAGTGTAAACATAAAACGAAAGCTATTGCCAAATAATTGACTTGTTGTTTTGCATTTTATATGTGTGTGTGTGCTATTACCAATGTATATATGCCAATCCAAAGTGACACTATACAAACATTATTCGCAATTTTTTCCACAATTCAATTTAAGTAAACATATTGAAATACAAATGTTTTCTGGCAACAATCGACACTTGCAGATTGTTTTCATCTGATACACTCAGAGAAATACATAGCTATTCCAGTTATATATTTTATACTACACGGTAGGTGCATGGTTTGTTAAGGCACACACACAGACAAGTTTTTGTGTTCAAACATTTTTAAATATGATATGAAGAATTTTCAATTACTTTAATTTAACTTCCCTTTACACTCCAAGAATGTGGTATGGGTTAACTTCTCGCCTTGTTGTGCATTAACACGCTTTCTATTTTTAGTTTCACAACTTACGGCACCTATTTGTTTATCGACAAATGCGAACGTCACTGAAGCTCTTACTAGACATGCCAATTGACTCGACTGTATACTGCGAAGTTGCTGTCGACAACATCGAGGGGGCCGGCAATGAATGAAGGGTTTACATGAGTGGAGCCAGGAGCCGTACCTGGGATCTTCCACATGGTAGTCAAGTGTTCTAACCATCATGCAGCGATTCCGTTTAACTTTCAATTAAAAAATCGGTATATTTAAATAACTAGAGACTTAAGCAATATCATACAGAGAGCGAGTGTATTTTTCAGTTTGTTTATCTGACAAAAACTTTTGTACTGATTTCGATGTATTTTACTCCCGCTGTTACAATCTCTTCTTCCATCATAATTATTTTTCTGAGTGTATTTTTAACATGACAATATAAATGCATCTACAGAATGTCAGTGTGCACGCTATAAGAGATGTGCGCAGAGAGCGTAAGAGTATCCTTATACAAATTCCGAGTCAACGTGTTGCATTTATCCCCACGATTGATGCCTTTAGCAACAGAATTCCATTTGGACTGCAGCTTTGGATGGCATTACAGAATAGAAAAACATTTGTCTTTTTTTCAGTTTTGTTTTTTTTTTTTGTTTTATTTCGTTGCATTTATTTATTATATGCTATTTGTCAACATTTTCAGTTAAGCGTATTAGATAGTTCTGAGAAAACTAATGGATATCGCTATGTCGTGGCATAGCTACATATAAACACCATGGAGATATTTTAATAGGTAGTTAGACTACCTGTAGAGCTTATGGTCATTTGTATACTAACATAATAATATACATACGTATACATATGTATGTGTACTATGGTTTGATGGCTGGTATTTAGTTTTGCATTATTATTAGATAAGAGAAAACAATATTCAAAAGCTAAGAATAACCATTTGAGTTATTATCGAGCACATTTTCTATAAATACATGGTGACCGAGTGGTCAATCCTTAACCCTGATATATGTATACACATGAGTGCGGATGTGGATTAATGACACACCAACGAATGATGCTGATGGTTGTTAAGCGCTTATCAGTGTATACATAGAATGGGCGGTGGAGGGTGTCTACTGTTATAAGAGAAACCATATAATAGGACTATCGTAGATGTAGGTTGGTTAAGAAAGCTAACTCTATGTTTAGGGTACAAGAGCTATCGAAATGGCGGTAGTTAGATATGCCATTTACAGCACTTTCTTTGAAACGAGATATAAGTTGTAGTATCGAAACTTTTCGAAGAAGAATTTCTTGGATAAGAAATTGTCTAATTCAATGACATTCCATCGATAAAACACTTTTTATACCCTCACCCTACGGGTAGGAGGGTATATATAATTTAATACGACCCAAAAGTGTAACTCATAGAAGGAGTCACATCTTTGAACCAAATTCGATTCATGACTTTTGATATAGTTTGAGCAATGTCCGTCTGTCTGTCCGGCTGGTACGCACCATAACTTTCGAAAGCCGGTACCACTTCTTTTGAAATTTTGCATAGGTTATTATAACCCCAAAACTACTTACGGTATTAGAAACGGGCTACACGGCCACGCCCCTTCTGGTACCTCCCATGCTAATGCACCATTTCGTCCAACTTAGAAATCAAGTAATAATATCAATACACCCAACGCGATCGTGTCCACGTTCTGTATTTGGTTAAGCTATAACAGTATAAAGTTTTTGATAATGAAATTGGAAGTCTAGCCACTGCACCTTTTGATACCACCCATACAAATTTACTACTCCGCCCAAATCAAGTCCGACACGATCGTGCCCGAACTCTGTATTTTGTTAAGTAAAGGATAAACTTTCGGAAGAAGAATTTAAAGTCCAGTCACGGCCGTTCTGGTACCTCCCATACACATAAACCATACCGCCCACTTTTGAAATCGAGTAATAATCAATACGTCCAACACGATTGTGCCCTAATTCTCTATTTTGTTAAGCAAATTTTGTGTTTTTACTAAGGGTGAGGGTATATGTGAGATAGTTTATCCGACTCAAACTTTCTCACTTGTTGCACTTCGATTACATCAAGATCAACTATATAGAGAAAAGAATATTTGTTGCATTCAGGTCTTGGCACAACTAATCATTAAAATTTTCGGATAAAAGACCTCTGCTGGTACGAGGGTTGCTATATCCCAGTAGGAAGTGTCTGCAAGACATCCTCAAGGATAGGTGCACGACCATAGTAAATCGTTAATGCCACGTAGGGGACCGTCCATACAAATCGTTGACGAAATTTTTATACAAGTGTCCGCTTTGTCATGCACGATCTGATGAGCGACAATGTCGGTCAAATTGTCGTTGATGCCTAAATAAGCGACATGTCGGCCACACAATCATGCACGACATAATGACCGACAATGTCGGTCAAATTGTCGTTACCAGTGCTTAATAATTTAAAATAACAAATTGAAGTAGTTTTATTGAAAACGTGCGATACATGTGAACCTTCACGCACTGCTGTTTCCAACAAACTGAAAATTTTTTACTTCTACTTTTCTCTCTTCAATTCTATGTCTTTATTGTTCCGTGACATTGAACTTTTTTGTTTGATGCACGACAACATTAGTATTTTGTCGGTCAGCTTGTCGTCAACCGAGTGTTCTGACGACAAGTACATACATTTTCACATTTTGTCTTGAGGACAGCGTTGACGACAAAGTCGTGTATGACGATACTTCCTACTGGGATATATTTCGGGCTCAGCAATAAAAAAAACAAGCATTGATCATTGAAAATGGTTTTAAATGTTAAATTTTTATTGGTGTGATTAAATTCATTGTACTTACAAAAGAGATATGTAAGTAGAGCTATGGAGACAATTTCAGCCATTCTATAGAAGTTACCAGAAAGGGAGTGTCAAATAGTTAAGTTTTCTGAGGATTTGTTTACTGTAACAAGATAATTAAGATTATTAATCTAAAATTTCCTCCAGTTATGCGTATGGAAGTTTTGAAAGAAATACAGAAGTACCAGAAGGGGTAGGCCTATTCTGCCCATTTACAATGGAAAAGTGTCATAAAGTCTATGGACCTTATGTCTATGAACGTTGTTTCATAAGGTCCACAAGTATTGCGACATAAAATCTATGAACCTTATGACATTCCTCCCATGGGGAGCGTGATTAATGGTCCGCCCATATGTGTGATACCAGAGGGGGTGTGGCAAAGGTTTAGGTTTTTAAAGTGTGGCTTTCTATTTCAATACAGCCGGGCAGACGGACATAGCTTAGTACTCTTTAAAACTACTAAAACGAATTTAGTCCTAAGCTAGTTGGGGTCTTACTCGTGTCTTTTAATACGTTACACTTTTTACCTTCATCCCCAAGGGTGAGGGTATAAAAATGGTGTTCATAAGTGATCCATAAAATTTATGACATTCCTCCCTTGGAATCCATTTTAAGTAGATTATTGGCGGGAGCGTGGTTAAATGGATCGATCTTATGACCATGGATCTTATGAAGCGCCAATTTTACAATCCCATTATTCATTTTGGAAAACTTTATTCAAGGGGCAATTTTGGTCTTTTGTGTGTGAGACACCATGGGGGATGTGGGGAAGGTTTTGGTTTTCTAAAGTTTGGCCTACGATTTCAAGCCAGCCGGACAGACGGACATTGCTCAATAGTCCTTAAACGATTTTGATCCTAAGCTACTTCGGGTCTTACTCGTGTCCTTTAATACTTTAAGCTTTTTACCCTCATCCCTAAGGGTGACCATGGATCTTATGAAGCGCCAATTTTACAATCCCATTATTTAATTTGGAAAACTTTATTCAAGGGGCAATTTTGGTGTTTTGTGTGTGAGACACCATACGGGATGTGGGGAAGGTTTTGGTTTTCTAAAGTTTGGCCTACGATTTCAAGCCAGCCGGACAGACGGACATTGCTCAATAGTCCTTAAACGAATTTCATCCTAAGCTACTTGGGGTCTTTCTCGTGTCCTTTAATACTTTAAGCTTTTTACCCTCATCCCTAAGGGTGAGGGTATGAAAATGGTCTTCGTATTTATATGGGTCAATTTTTTTCTCGACCAAGCGGTTGTCAATATCGTAATTCACAGAAAATTTGCCCAAGAAAGCATGGATCAAAAATCAAAATCGAGCACCCAGTTTCTGCCGAGAATCTTTTCGTATTGGGGAAAAATCAACACCAAGGCCCACAACTGCCACAGAATCGCCCCTGGAGGGTTCAAATGTATTACCGACCCCCAGCCTTTTTTTCCTTCCAGCATTTTTCTCAAATATATCTACTCCCCATGTTTACCCACTAAAGGGGCTTCCATACAGTTTTTTTTTTTTGGCAAAATTTGCTTCCACCGCTCTAACTGTCATATATTTGGCTCCTATTGGGAAGTCTCCGGGCAGTTAAGGCGGCGGGAGCAAATTTTATAAAAAAAAAATATTCTGTATGGTAGCCCCCAAAGGGGGTGAAGATGGGTAGTAACTATGTTTGGGGAAATTGTTAGAAGGAAAAAATACTGGGGGTCTGTCCTATATTTGAAACCTCTAGGGCCGATTCCGGGTCAGTTGTGGGCCTGTTTATAAACTTTCCCCAATACGAAAAGCTTCTCGTTAAAAACCGGGTGCTCGATTTTGATTTTGGAGCCATGGTTTCTAGGGAAAATTTTCTTAAAATTTATCGTAGATAACTATTTTTTTTAATCCATATAAATTGACCCACTCTAACCCTCATCCCTAAGGGTAAGGGTATAAATATAGTGCTCGTCAGTCAAAACGTTTAATGTATGTTTTTGCCAGAAAATGCCAAACTTAACAATGGAAATTCCAGTTGGCAACAGGCAACATTTGCCAAGGCCCGAAATAAGTAGCAACCCTCGTACGTATAAAATATGTATTGTTTAAAATAAAAACATTATATTAATTTACGTTAAGTGTATCGAAGTGATACAACAAATTCGGCTCAAGATCAGAAAAGTGTTTTATTATTTATTGTTTGATATTTTTGGTCAAATTCAGTGTGTCACGCACTAGGATGACGCGTTTCGAACTCCATGACGAGTTCATCTTCAGACCCCTTTGTGACTAACTGATGCACAATGGTACATCATCAGCTGTATATATATCTACAATTATGCCAAACATATGCATGTGAAGTAGATATCAGCCGAAAATGTCCAGCATAGTTATGAATTTGACCATTCACAATCAAACATGAGAATGGAGGATATTTTATCCCCACGATTCCCTTTTTACCTCACAAAGCTCAAGCTTTACCATGGCTTTTCACCACAAAACTCAAGCTTTTTTTTTACAAGGTTTGTTGTTAAACTAAGCTTACTATTGTTACTGAGCATATACAGTGTTTGCTCACTACTAACTACTAAGCATATATAAATAAAACACTTTTCTGATCTTGAGCCGAATTTGTTGTATCACTTCGATACACTTAACGTAAATTAATATAATGTAATGTAAAGATCGACTAACAAAAAAAAAAAAAACACAAATACACATACACTGGCACGGCACGGCCTAACAAACTATATATGCTTAGTAGTTAGTAGTGAGCAAACACTGTATATGCTCAGTAACAATAGTAAGCTTAGTTTAACAACAAACCTTGTAAAAAAAAGCTTGAGTTTTGTGGTGAAAAGCCATGGTAAAGCTTGAGCTTTGTGAGGTAAAAAGGGAATCGTGGGGATAAAATATCCTCCATTCTCATGTTTGATTGTGAATGGTCAAATTCATAACTATGCTGGACATTTTCGGCTGATATCTACTTCACATGCATATGTTTGGCATAATTGTAGATATATATACAGCTGATGATGTACCATTGTGCATCAGTTAGTCACAAAGGGGTCTGAAGATGAACTCGTCATGGAGTTCGAAACGCGTCATCCTAGTGCGTGACACACTGAATTTGACCAAAAATATCAAACAATAAATAATAAAACACTTTTCTGATCTTGAGCCGAATTTGTTGTATCACTTCGATACACTTAACGTAAATTAATATAATGTAATGTAAAGATCGCCTAACAAAAAAAAAAAAAAAAAAAAAAAAAAACACAAATACACTTAAAATAAAAACATTATCTACTTTTGCATAATACTAGAATAATCACACTAATAGGACTTTGCACCAACTTTTTGTTGCTTTCAAATACACAGTGCAACAGCCAATCTGGAGGATGAAAAATACCAAGTCAGGATGAAGATACTAGGTCAGTATAGTATAACTCCCCAAGGGTTTGGCGTTCTCAGGCCAAACTTTTGTTGACTTTTTATATTATTTCTTATTTTGATAAGTTTTTAACGTATAACTTAAGAATCATTGATGATTACTCATTGCATTCTTCAGCAGAATTGTAGAGAATGCCAAACACTTTGGAAATTTTACTATACTGACCTAGTACCTGCACCCTGACTTGGAATTTCTCACCCCTCAGATTGGCTGTTATACTGAACGAAAAATCCTTTTGGGTTTTACTACACTGATCTAGAACCTTCAATCTGACTAGGAATTTCTAACCCCCAGACATTGATGACGAAAATGTTCGAAAGTGATATTGGTATTTCAATATACCAATTAAGCTTACTTTGAAAATACATGATAAGGTCTCTACTTTTGTCACATAAGTATCACTTAAAGTCCCGCATTTCCTTCGCATCCGAATTGACTTTTGGTATGGAAACTTCATTATGTTATGAACTATATATGCTGCACTAATATGCAACAATTTTTGGTTTTGGCTTATATGACATCAATGATCTAAAGCTGCTACAAACTACATCAAAAACAGCTATTATGATTTGATGATGATGACCAACGAATTGACGATGCATAAATAGTTGTCTGTGTTATCAACATAGAACATAGCTGCAGCACGCCAATAGGCTGCAGCTATATTCAATACGTCAATATTCAATTAGTCTTCAATTTCCCCCCCATAGAAATAACTGACCATAGCAGACCTTATTGGTGGCCAATATCAGATACTCGCATGTAGTAATATGCAAACTACTTATAACAGTGTGGAGCTGCAATAAAGATTAGGGAGTGCCAAGAAAAAACTTTATTTATTTATTTATTGTATGGGGCAGTTTCTTTTAAGACGCTTTCCATTTTCAGACTCACAGCAAAAAGGTTTACTAAAAACTTAATTTACCTTTACATCCCATGAATGAGGGAGGTATGGGATGCTTCTCGCGTTGCTGTGAATTAAAACACTCTTTCTATTCAGATTCAAATACAAACGGCACCTACTTGTTTATAGACTAATGCGAACATAAGCTGTTGGAGAAGCTTTTACTAGATATGCCGGTTGACTCGAGACTATACTCCGAAGTTGCTGTCGACAGTGTCGAGGGGCCGCCAAAAATGTAGACAACTTTAGATAGGAATCGAACCATGGATCTTTTGCATGATAGTCGCGTTTTCTAGTTATCATACCACTTGTTCTCAATTTCCCACGTAGCATTTAATGTCGAGTTTCAATGAAACTCAAAAAATCATCATACAAATGATTTTATGTATGGACATCGCATAACCACCAGCGGTTATCTGTATATATCTGTTATCCACATGAATTTTTTTTTAACCCACCCTAATAGCGAATAGCGCACTGAAAGCAAATCAACTGATAGATGATGACCTTGTTGCCTCCCCACACTCTGTACGATGACCTCTGATATGTTGTATGTGTGGGTGTGTGCGGGTTTTTTCATTCAAAAATTTTTGCACATTTCATCATATAGTAATTAGGTCTTGTTGGGGGTGCAATTGATGCGCTGCTTGTTCTGCAATATTTTGAGATGAAATTTTTCGTCGATTTTTCCAATTATCTGTGTGCAATTGACTATCATGACGAAGCAATTCGTATGCCTTACCTCAAACGGAACTGACATGATATAAACTCTGAATCAGTTTTTGGTAATAACTTCAAAATGTTTCATGAGAAATTGATTGATGGGCAAATGGAGTTCGATGCACATTGAATATGTGGTCATATGCAGAGCTGCATGTAGCCATCAAGTGTTGCTCTTGAAAGAAAGGCCCTGAGTATTTGATTAAATGTCTGATAGCAATTTGAATATTCACAGTGGAACATTTTCGGGGTCATTGTTTGGGGATTGAGAAATTACAAGTCAGGGTGAAGGTACTTGATCCGTAATGTAAAACCACCAAATGGTTCATCGCAGGCCAAATCATTTTCAATAACCTGACTTGGAACTCTCACCGCCCAGATTGACTGTTTTACTGTGTTATTAAACCATAAATCCACAATATTGGAACGATGTGCGTATGATTAATATAAAATTCGCATACAATTAATATTACCCATACGTTGTTCATACATACATATGTAGCGAGTTACATATGAAAACTCGTACTCGACCAGTACAATTCATCGGTCAGGATCGTCATTCAAGATGTGCGTATGATTAACATAAAATTCGCATCAAATTATT
Organism: Muscina levida; assembly: GCA_964034835.1. Lineage (NCBI taxonomy): Eukaryota > Metazoa > Arthropoda > Insecta > Diptera > Muscidae > Muscina > Muscina levida. The sequence goes on along the minus strand of OZ035884.1, from coordinate 102,689,336 downwards.
ATTCCTCATACTTCTCATTTAATTTTTCAGCGGAATTGTAGAGCAAACTAAACCCATTGGGAATTTTACTAAGCTGACCTAGTCTTTTCACCCTGACTTGGAACTTTTACTGTTATTAAACCATAAATCCACAATATTGGAACGATGTGCGTATGATTAACATAAAATTCGCATAATATTAATATAACCCATACGTTGTTTATACATACATATGTAGCGAGTTACATATGACTTGGAACTCTCACCGCCCAGATTGACTGTTTTACTGTGTTATTAAACCATAAATCCACAATATTGGAACGATGTGCGTATGATTAATATAAAATTCGCATACAATTAATATTACCCATACGTTGTTCATACATACATATGTAGCGAGTTACATATGAAAACTCGTACTCGACCAGTACAATTCATCGGTCAGGATCGTCATTCAAGATGTGCGTATGATTAACATAAAATTCGCATCAAATTATTATTCCTCATACTTCTCATTTAATTTTTCAGCGGAATTGTAGAGCAAACTAAACCCATTGGGAATTTTACTAAGCTGACCTAGTCTTTTCACCCTGACTTGGAACTTTTACTGTTATTAAACCATAAATCCACAATATTGGAACGATGTGCGTATGATTAACATAAAATTCGCATAATATTAATATAACCCATACGTTGTTTATACATACATATGTAGCGAGTTACATATGACTTGGAACTCTCACCGCCCAGATTGACTGTTTTACTGTGTTATTAAACCATAAATCCACAATATTGGAACGATGTGCGTATGATTAACATAAAATTCGCATAATATTAATATAACCCATACGTTGTTTATACATACATATGTAGCGAGTTACATATGAAAACTCGTACTTGAACAGTACAATTCATCGGTCAGGGTCGTCATTCAAGATGTGCGTATGATGAACCTAAAATCGCTTCAAATTATTACTACTCATACTCCTCATTTCATTTTTCAGCATGAATTGTAGAGAACACCAAACATTTTGGGGTTTTACTTTACTGATCTAATACTTTCACCCCGACTTGGAACTTTGGCTGTTTCACTGTTGTATTAAACAATAACAATACAATATTGGAAAATGTGCGTATGATTAATATAAAATTCGTATAAAATTTATATTACTCATACTTTGTACAATCATATGTATCGAGTTACATATGCAAACTCGCTACATATTGACAGTACTATACTTCGGTCAGGGTCGTCATTCAAGATGTTCGTATGATTAACATAAAATTCGCATGAAATTATTATTACTCATACTTATCATTAAATTTCTCAGCGGAATTGTAGAGCTAACTAAACCCATTGGGAATTTTACTTAGCTGACCTGGTCTTTTCACCCTGACTTGAAACTTTTACTGTTTCACTTTGTTATTTAACCATAAATCCACAATATTGGAACAATGTGCGTATGATTAATATAAAATTCGCATAATATTAATGTTACTCATACGTTGTACATACATATATAGGAAGTTACATATGAAAACTCGTACTCGAACAGTACAATACTTCGGTGAGGGCCATCATTCAAGATGTGCGTAATATAAACATAAAATTTGCATCAAATTATTATTACTCATACTCCTCATTTCATTTTTCAGCGGAATTGTAGAGCAAACTAAACCCATTGGAGGTTTTACTATGCTGACCTATTACTTTCACCCTGACTTGGAACTTTGACTGTTTCACTGCGTTTTTAAACCATAAATTGACAATATTGGAACGATGTGCGTATGATTAATATAAAATTCGAATAAAATTAATATTACCCATACGTTGTTCATACATACATATGTAGCGAGTTTCATATGAAAACTCGTACTCGAACAGTACAATACATCGGTCAGGGTCGGCTTTTAAGATGTGCGTATGATTAACATTAAATTTGCCTCAAATTATTATTACTCATACTCCTCATTTAATTTTTCAGCGGAATTGTAGAGCAAACTAAACCCATTGGGAATTTTACTTAGCTGACCTAGTCTTTTCACCCTGACTTGGAACTTTTCCTGTTTCACTATGTTATTAAACCATAAATCCACAATATTGGAACAATGTGCGTATGATTAATATAAATTCGCATAAAATTAATATTACTCATACGTTGCACATACATATGTAGCGAGTTGGCATATGTAACTCGCTACATAGGTACAGTACAATACTTCGGAGAGAGTCATCATTCAAGATGTGCGTATGATAAACATAAAATTTGCAACAAATAATTATTACTCATACTCCTCATTTAATTTTTCAGCGGAATTGTAGAGCAAACTAAACCCATTGGGAATTTTACTAAGCTGACCTAGTCTTTTCACCCTGACTTGAAACTTACTGTTTCACTATGTTATTAAACCATAAATCCATAATATTGGTACAATGTGCGTATGATTAATATAAAATTCGCACAAAATTAATATTACTCATACGTTGTACATACATATGTAGCGAGTTGGCATATGTGACTCGCTACATATCTACAGTACGATACTTCGGTGAGGGTCATCATTCAAGATGTGCGTATGATAAACATAAAATTCGCATCAAATTATTATTACTAATACTTCTCATTTAATTTTTCCGTACAATTGTAGAGAAAACTCTGCCCATTGGGAGTTTGACCTTTACTTAAAAAAACTTAATTTCCCTTTGCACCCCATGAATAAGCTATGGGATAGCTTCTCGCGTTGTTGTGAATTAACACGCTTTCTATTTTTAGATTCACAACTAACGGCACCTACTTGTTTATCGACGAATGCGAACGTCACTGTTTGAGAAGCTCTTACTAGACACGACGATTGAATCGACGCTTAATACTGCGAAGTTGCTGTCAACAACATTCGAGGGGAGCCGACAATGAAAGAAAATTTTATTTATTTTTTTCTTTTACGATGACTGAAGCCAGGTTTGAACTTGCGATCTCCCGCATGGTAGTCGCGTGTTCTAACCACTATGCCACGGCCGGACACTGACCATTAATCCACAATATTGCAATGATGTGCGTATGATTAATATAAAATTCGCTAAAAAAATATTGCTCATCCGTTGTATATACATATGTAGCGGCTAACATATGCAGACTCGCTACATATGAACAGTACAATTCTTCATATTACTTATACGTTTTTATTATTAGAATTAAGCTTATCATTACAAAATCATACAGCGAATTAATAATCAAGTTTTGCGGAGCATTCCAGCGGTGTGAATAGGCTACTTTTTATTTTCTCTCAATCACTACATATTAATGTAGTCTCTTCTTCTCCCTCTTCTTTCTGCGTTGAAAACCTCAATTAGCTTAAGATTTGATGAGGCATACGAAAGCCTCTTCCTGTATGTTTTTTCACCACACTCAACATTTTCTTTGATTGTTTTTTTTCAAAACCTTTGGCCAGTTAAATATTATTATTCTTGAAACGTATATGAATCACTTTAGTTCTCTCAATGTACTTCAAGCACATAAATTACACTCTACTACACATGGAGAATGATAAATCAATGAAGTACACGCAATCTATGTATACCACTCAATAGCCATAAGAATTATAATCTCATAGACTTACCAAGGATAATACACGTGCTACAGGTTCTTAGACATACCACTGTCCATTTAGGTTAAACGTGTCATGAATACCTTCGTTGGTTCGCAATAATTGTAAACCTATTATAGCTTCAATTCTTAGCCTGCAAAAGAAAAAGAAACAAAGTAGATCAAGCTCGCCAACTTCAAAGAGCTTAACACCTAAGGCTGTTATGTGCCTACTAAGCTACATCATCAGTACTAACATTTTTGTATATAAAATATAGATGTCACCAACTTTATTTCCTCATACATAAAATTAAATATTAGATTTTGCAAATTGGTTTATATTTATATGCCTAAAATTATATCCTACAAGCTGCTTAACACACATTTCTCTCTCTCTCTCTGCTCCTTGTGTTATTTGATTACCATTGTAATGTGCTTAGTTGATACTTTTTTTATTTATTAAAATCTGTGTTGTCCTTTTTATTTGCTGTACAAGCATAAATATTGAATGCATATACGACAGTACGCATTACGTATTTATGTTACACAAATAACAACACTCATACGCATCATTGACCAAACGGAATTACAAATACTTATACGTACCATAGGCCAAATAAATTTAAATCACTTTGCCATAGAAATGGCCATTTGAAAAACGTGATATCTTCTTACAACAGTAATAAATTTTATTATAGCATATTGTTTTTTATATTTATTTCCTATTACATAGCAACCAGCCTTATATACATACAGCTTTTATGTTATGTACGAGGAGTGGAGTTGGACATTGAATAGCCTTAAGAATAGCAAATTGAACAGTTGATGCGAGTGAAGGAATTATAAAAATGTTTTGAACAAAGTAGTATTAGTAGAAATTCATTGTATTACTATCAATACATACATATATTAAACTTCCCATCTAGCGTTAAATGTCCTTTTGTATCTAGGTAATTAGGCTCTGTAAAAATTTGGCCGTATAATATAAAGACGTTATTCCACTTATGTATTTTCTTTCATACTAAGCATTGAATCTAAGTCGAATTCAAAGTAGGAAACCGTTGCCGTTCATATTTGGTCTTTTGTCAAATATTATTATTAAATATAATTTGTCTTTTGTGTTGACAGCAGTAGAAATGTTTACCATGAGCACTCCCCAAGCTTACTATGCATATACTTTATTACAAAGATGAATTGCTGGCAGTATAGAATTGTATGACATTTACCTTATCTTCTAATGGAAATTTTCTGTGACCCAGATAAAAAGACTATGTAAAGGTAAACTTTGACTATTTTAAATAACACTTGAATCATACTACCAAGAACAACAGAGTTTTCATGGCACGTCCTTAGTTGACCGTGTTCACAGGATTATTTCTGGGACTCATAGAGAATCTTAAGGACTTACAGGACAGAAATTGTATTATGAAAATCTTATATACTCATATTCATTATACTACGAGCACTTCCAGTAGTTTTTCAACTCAAATGTATGAAGCCATTCCACTGTGCGGAGGATCTCTTCGGATATAAGCAATCTTACATATGGCACTCTTTTTTCTAACAGGACTTCACATCGGACTTCGTAAGGTTTCCCCAATTATAAGTAACCACAGCTATCTCACATAACGCTGGACTCCACTATGAACCGAAGGATATGTTAGGGATTCCCAGGAGTTAAGTGAAATTTTTATTAGCGTATGGTATAACCAAGTAATCGGAGAACTTCACAAGGCCTCAGATGATAACGTAGAGACTACCTCGATTTAAATGACCTTACAGGGCACACTTCTATTAGTGAAAGGCATTGCCCAGACATCACGGGATTTCACCAGGACTTAAAAGATATCAAAGGGACTCCAAGGATATTACTGACCTTAAAAATTACATACTTTATTGCTTTAATGCTACCCAAGAACTTGCAGGAATTTACCAGGACTCGAAGGACAGCAAACACATAAGTGATATATTTTCGCCAAAAGTATCATCAATTTCCCGCAGGACACCACCATCGCCCGATGGATGTAATAATATAGCATAATATTTTTTCGCCAAAATTATCATCAATATCCCGCAGGACACCACCAGTGCCCGATGAATATTGTAAGAACTCATAGGATATAAATGAACTCACACGACACATTTTTTTCTCGCTTAAGGGGCCACCAATTTCCTGCAAGTAATTCTACCGGGACTCGAAGGATATCCCAGGGACTTACAGAATATAAGTTACCTTACACGGCGCGCTATTCATTCGCCAAAAGTATAACAAAGGTCCCGCAAGACTCCACCAGAAGTCCAAGGTACAAAAAAATATTGTAAAGACTTTCAGGATATAGGCAAACTAAGAGATCGCACTTCATAATGATATAAGGAGTCACCAAGAGCTCACAGGACTCCACCAAAAGTTGAAAGTATACGTAAGATTTTCCAGGATAATGGAAATCCTACGGGGCACACACTACACTACGGACCAAATATTACCGTATAGACTCACACAGTAACACATGTTCTGTGTATGTAAGACATCACAAACGACTCGCTGGATAATATCAGGACTAACATTAATTCGTAAGCTGTCACCAAGAACTCGCAGGACTCCCCCACGAACCAAAGGATATGTTGAGGACTCCCAGGAGTTTGTGACCGCATGCGTCACATTTTTACTGGCATATGGTAACACCAAGTACTGGAAGGATACCATAAGGACTCAGAGGATATCGTAGGGACTACATCGATTTAAGTGACTTTTCAGGGCACGCTTTGTATTTGTTAAAGGATTCTTCTAGACATGACGGAATTATACCAGGACTTAAAGTATATCAAAGGAACTTCAAGGATATTAGTGAAATTATTACAAAATACATATTTTATTTGTGTAATATTACCTAAGAACTCGCCTCGTAAGATCTTTTATGTTAGATGCCAACTTACAGCGCACACTACATGATCGTGAAACATTGACTTGCAACCCTCAGGACTCTTCTAGATGTAGGAAAATATTGTAATGACTTCTAGGGTATAAGTGAATACGGAGATCGCACTTTATATTGGCATAAGGATTCACCAAAGACCCGCAGGACTCCACTATGACTTGATAGTATACCGTAAGGTCTGCCAGGATAAATAAAACCTCACAGCACATACTTGTAATTCGCGTCACGTTAGCGACTCTTAGGACACACACAAGGCTCGAAAAAAACATAAGGACTCACCGTCGCAGGATTGCACCAGGACATGAAGAATATTGCAAAATCTCTTAGGATATAATTGAATTAACTGAGTATACGTTTAAGTCGCTTAAGGAGTCACTAAGGACTCGCTGGACTTCACTAGGATATAGGATATAGATATGTGACCTCACAGGTCACACACAATGTTAACTGTTTTTAATATAATTTTGATTTACTCAAGATATCCTTAAGGACTCAAAGAACACCAGCAGGATTTGCATGATATCTAAAGGACTTACGGAACATAAAGTGAGCCCTCACGGCGCACAATTCAGGAAGACATTAACAGTGACATAAGCTGTATGATTCTACTACAAAAATAACAGGAGTCAAGGACTTTAAAAGCTTCTTAAGAACTCGTAGTATATTATTCACGTCTGAATTTTATCACGACTCAACGAACATTGTACTGCACACTTTTAATACACCCAAGCTATCCCTAAGGACTCATAGAACTCCAGCAGGAGTTAAAGAATATCGTAAGGACTCACAGAACTTCAAGTGATCTTTCGAAACACATTATTCAGGAAGTCATAGGCAGTGACGATTCTACTATAAAATAACAGGACACCAGAACTTCTAAGGCTTCTAAAGAACTCCCAGGACATAATTGCCATCAGGATTCTACCAGGAATTATAGGACAACGTAAGGACCTCCATAAATAAGTGACATCGTACCGCATGCTTTTAATTCACGCAAGCTAACCTTAAGGAGCCAAAGAACTACAAAAGGATTTCCAAGATATTGTAAGGACTCACAGAACATAAAATTATCCACCACGATATACTATTCAGATAGACATGGGCAGTGACATGTACGATTTTACCACAAAAATAATTGGACTTAAGGACTTACAAGGCTTAATAAGAACTCCCAGAAAATAATTGACGTCAGGAGTTTACCAGGAGTCCAATGACAATGTAAGGACTTTCATATATAAGTGACTTTGTACAACAAACGTTTTATTTACGCAAGCTGTACTTAAGAACTCGTAGACCTCGATTAGGAATGACAAAATATCGTAAGGACTCTCAAAATATAAAGTGATCACTTACGACACACTATTCAGGCAGACACGGGCAGTAACTTAAGACGTATGATTCTACAACAAAAATAATAAGAAAACAGGACTTCTTAAGAACTCCTAGGATATATTCAGAATTCTACCAGGACTCACAGGACACCGTAAGGATTTTCATATATAAGTGATCTCGTACAGCACACTTTTATATCACGCAAACTATCCTTAAGGACTCGTAGAACTCTAGCAGGATTTATAGGATATCATAGGGTCTCACAGGACATAAAGTGATCCCTCATGACACATTATTCAGGAAGTCATGGGCAGTGATCTAAACTGTATGCTTCTGCCACAAAAATAACAGAACTTAAGGACATACCAGGATATCTAACAGCTCTCATGATGTAATTGACATCAGGCTTTTACCAGGACTCAAAGGACAACGTAAGGACTTCCACATATAAGTGACCTCATACAGCACACTTTTAAATCACGCAAGCTAACCTTAAGGACTCGTAGAACTCCAACAGGATTTGTAGGATTCACAAGGACTCACAGAATATAAAGTGATCCCTCGCACACTATTCAGGAAGACATGCGCAGTGACATAAACTTTATAGGACTTATAAAGCTTCTTAAGAACTCTCATGATATAATTGACGTCAGAATTCTACCGGGACTCACAGGACACCGTAAGGACTTTCATATATAAGTGACCTCGTACAGCACACTTTTAAATCACGCAATTCATCCTTAAGGACTCGTAGAACTCCAACAGGATTTATAGGATATCAAAGGACATAAAGTGATCCCTCATGACACATTTTTCAGGAAGATATGATCACTGATCTAAACTGTATGATTCTGACATGATTCTGATTTGACATCAGGATTCCGCTCGGAATTGAGTCCCAAAATCATGTGTTGTACTGTGAAATACAACTATCACTACAATTATGAATAAATTTTTCAAGCAGAAATCGGTGGAGCTGTGTAACCAGAAATTAAATTTATCACGAAATATTTAGTTCACCGGATTCAGTTCTGCATCCATCATTGTACTCGAAGTTCCCTTTAGCCACACTCTTAATAATTATCATACCATCCTCGTTTCAATGGCCTTTTCCAACAACATTAGTGTAGTTCAAGCATAACCTTCCTATGCATGCCCTACAACATCCTAGTAGATTTATAGTCCTACTCGTTTTAGGTATGTTTTTTTTTTGCTCGACATTTGTGTTATGTATTTCGATATTTCATTTTAATGATGCCTACATGAAGGCGATCTCATTTAGCAATTGATTACATATAATATAACACAACTGTAAATTGAAAACCAAAAGAAACGAATGTTAAAGCAGCCAGCTTCCAACTACCAGACATGTAGACGATATCATATTCAGCAGTAAGTTCAAAGCAATTTCATATAACATCAGTCGGTGGTCTATGTTGTTAAGCCATTTACTTTGTAAGCCCATTTTATTTATACTAATAGATTACAACATACCCGCCATAAGCTGTGAAAACCAATCAAAAAAGCCACCAAATTCATATATGATGACAACATATTTTATAAAACTCAATCGAAAGTTCGATTACCCCAAAGAGTAAGTAAGAAAATGTAAACTAACTATATAATTCAAGGATCTCAATAGAACCATCTACAATACAATCCCTTGATATAGCGTCCCTTTCTCAACGACTATAAATGTTACCACAAAACGAGCACATACATAAAACCGCACATAAATTTATGTTTTTTTGTTAGAAGCAACAAAAAAAACCTTTTCTGCCTTTAAAGCCTATCAGAATATTATCTGCACACATATGTTGCTGTTGCCACTTTTGTATTCCTTAAGGTAGGATTATCAGTCGTAACCATGCAGATAGTCCATATAATGCTTACCACACAAAAAAATATAGCAACCAGATGACTCTTGTTGAAATATACTGTTTTTATGATTCTTCTTTAACCTAAGACACATATGTAATGGATAAACCCATTTTCAAGTTATGTTCCGTAAATGGAGTGAGAAAAAAAGTTAAGATGAGAATTTTTAAAAGGATAGCAAATTTAATTTAAATTTACTAAGAGGCAAACAAACGGTAATCAAAAGCAAAGTGGCAAAAATGCCATTGCACAAGGATAGGCTTCCAGATTTGTTATCCAAAACCTTATGCTGCTTTAGCTTTGCTATATACAGAAATTGGGCACAATAGCGTTAGCTGTATTAATAATATTAATCGATTTCTATAGTGGGCGGTACCAGATGGATATGCAAGGTACCAGAAGGGGTGAAGCTAGACTTCCAGTTTTTTCTCCAAATCGTTATCCTGCTGTAACTTTACTTACTACAGAATTTGTGCACGATCTCGTTGAGCGTATTGATATTATTACTCGATTTCAAAAGTGGGCGAAATGGAATGTATGTATGGGAGGTACCAGAAGGGGCGTGTCGGTACTTCCAATTTTTCCTCTGAATGTTTTTCCTGTTATAGCTTAACAAAATAGGAAGATTGCGTTGGGTGTATTGATATTATTGCTCCATCTCTAAATTGGGCGAAAAGGTACATTTGTACGGGAGGTACTAAAAGGGGCGTAGCCATGTAGCCCATTTGCAATAGCAGTAGTAGTTTTGGGGAATATTAGCCTATGCAAAGTTTCAAAACTACAGGTTGCGTCTTTCAAAAGTTAGACAGACGGACAGGGCTCAAACGACTTAAAAAGTCATGTATCGAATTTGGTTCAAATAAACATAGAGTCTAAAGTGACTCTATGTGTTACACTTTTGGGTCGTATCAAATGATATATATCTTATATGAAAACCATAGTAGTCCTTGCCTTTTGTTTCAACAACAGTACTTTTAGATAAAATAAAAGTCGAGTTTTTAGATTCATAACTAACGGCACCTACTTGTTTATCGATGAATTCGAACGTCACAGTTTTACTAGGCATGCCGATTGACTCTACATTTATACTGCGAAGTTGGTGTCGACAACATCGAGGGGGGCCGGCAATGAAAGAAATGTTTTTTTTTAGATGACTGGAGCATGGTAGTCGCGTGTTCTAACCATCATGCCACGGCCGGTACCCAATAATAATACTTTTTGATCAATTAAATTGTACTTCTTGGTATCGAGAATTTGGTTGGGTTAATTCGGCAGCCACGTTCAACACAGTTTACTTGGGTCCTAGTATGAGTCCCGTGGTGATACCATTTTAAAATTGTCCCACCAAATGTTCCTGTTCTGTTCGGTCAACGTCGCTACCAAGCCATTTCGTTGCTCTGATGAAAGCATAGATGTTATGCAGATAACGTACTGATTGTCTAGAAGTGTCCGATGACCAAGCTTTTTATATCTCAGGTCACCAAAAGCAGCGCGGTTACATAGAAGATGCTCCGTGGTCTCCTCTTCTTTCTCATCATTGCAACATCAACAAAAATCGTTGTAGTGTAGTTTCAACCTCTTAGCGTGTTTACCAACCGGCCAGTGACAGGTTATTTCAGCTTTGATGTTCTTTAGGTGGGCTCTGGACAAGTTCAGCACAAATCGTGTCCTCTGTATATCTATTATTGGCCAAATAGGTATGGTCGCCATGCATATGGGTTCTCTCGCCCATCTCTCCTTAGCAAATTCGGTTATTTTTCCCCGCCGTGTGCTGTTTCCCCTTTGTGAGAGGGATCCCAATGAGACCATAAACTTCGCCCGAGTTCAAGGTTGTGGCGGCCCTTTAGTTACTTTCTATATCCCCATGTCCTGGAACGAATGTAAGGGTAACCGTCGAATGTCTCGCTATCTCCTCAAGAGACGACCGGCATTCTCGAACATTTCCTGAGGTGGTGTACACGTTCTCCAGGGATCTGATAGTCGCTTTACTATCAGTAATAATATTAATACTGCCGCCAAATATTCCACGATACTGAATTTTCTGTACGGCTTTTCCAATGGCCGATATTTCCGCCTCAACTATGCTACAGTGCTACTATTTGATAGTTGCAAATTCAACTCCTCCGAAAAGATTCCACAAGATTTGAGTATTATCTGTGTATCAAATATTATCGCTCTAGAGCTAAAATACCGTTTTTCCACTCCTTCTTTGCCCACTGATTGCGAATATCAACTTCGTCTCCAAATTGTAACCTGAAGTACGGAGTACTATCTGGGTGTCCATATTTATCTCTTTGGGGCTTAAATATTATTTGTTTGTGCAACATTTGCCCACTTATCCAAAATTAAAATTTCGTCTGCATATTCATATTCGTGTTGTCGCGTACTAACTGTGTACCAAACTTTATCACTTTAGAACTGAAATATAGTTTTGTCACACCAACTCCGCCCACTGATCCGAAATTAAAATGTCGTATGCATATTCGCATTCCTGTTGTCGAGGACTATCTGTGTATCAAATTGTATCTCTTTAGAACTGAAATATAGTTTAGCCACGCCCACTCCGCCTACTGATCCAAAATTAAAATGCCGTCTGCACTATCGCCTAGTACTATCTGGGTGCCAAATTTGTTTCAAGTTTGGCTAGATTAAATATAAGACCACACACCATTTTTCATTACGTAGCATTATCCTCAGACGCTACACTCTCTCATATATTTGTTTGTTTCACGAAATTAAGGGATCGGGAAACCCTTTCAGAGGAAGAGAAGCAGACCGCAGAATTTCATCTCTCTAGGCGTAAAATAAAGTTCGGTTACGCCTACTCTGCCCACTGATGCCAAATTAAATGGTCGTCTGCATATTCATATTCGAGTTGCCGAGTACTATTTGAGTACCATATTTTATAGCTCTAGGTCTAAAATACAGTTTTACCACGCCCACTCCACCCACTTATTCTAAATTAAAATTTCATCTGCATAACCATATTTTTGTTATAGAGTAATATATGAATATCAAATTTTATGTCTCTAGCTCTAAAACAAGTTTAGCCACGCCCTCTCCCCCATAAGGTAAAAAATCTTAAAATATTTAGTCTACAGTTATCCACACAGTCTTTTAATTGACTACCAAATTGAAATCGGTTCAGCCGTTTAGGCAGCCACAAACAAATAGATAAACAAAAAGACGGACAGACATTCACATTTATAATACAGGGTGTATAAACACGGTGGATTTATTTGTTTAGCTGACTATGAGAACACATTAAGTCTGAGGGGCGCGAAGAATATGCCACTAAGAAGCCTGGCTCTTGGAAATTTAGTCAATATGGAGTTTTTTTTACAGAATACCACCCGCTGTTCTTAAGAGAGTTTTACCAAACGGAGATTCTGCGACTGTATCGCATGCAGGATTCTGCAGAATGAGATATTTTTGTCACTTCAATGATGCACCAAGCAGCCTCTCACTGGAAAATGGGAAAACAGATTCGGAGAGATCAATTCAGCACTACAAAACTCAAAATCGGGATCATTGAACGGATCATTGAACGTTATCATTGAAGAATGCAAAACAGTCTGTTGAACCTAAAACGTGACAAATCCCCCTATACGCTACTTATAACTTTAAACCGTTATTAAATTATTATGGCATGTAACTTGACAAAAAGAATGATGCAGAACTTCTTCTTTATGGGGCTACTTTCACGTGCAGTTCTCAGAATTGAGTCCCAAATCAATGAGCTGAAAATGTTGTACTGTGTTATAAAACGCACAAGTGCTATTAATATGCATAGATCTTCATGAAACCATATTTAGTATAAAGATCTAAAGCTTTACCCGTACAAATTTCAAATTTCTGCAAGAATAATAACCCCTTCCAAATTTAGCTCGATTTGTCTCTGATATATTAGTCACAACTGTGTTGAATTATATCAAATAATCTTTACGAAAACGCCCTCCTCCCATATATCCTGAATGGAGAAAACTTAAATTTTCCAAAATTTTTGTTAGGATTGAACCAAATTCAGCTCGATATGTCTCAGATGTATTACTAACAACTCTGTTGAATTATATTAAATTATCTCAAAGGACACGCCCACAACCCATATGTCCTTAAATGGAAAAAAAAACGTATATTTTTCATAATTGTTGTTAGCATTGAATTAAATTTAGCTCGATTTGTCTCTGATATATAAGTCACAACTGTGTTGAATTATATCAAATTATCCCAACGAACACGCCCACCTCCCATATATCCTTAAATGGAAAAAACTTATATTTTCCAAAATTGTTGTTGATATTGCACCAAATTTAGGTCGATTTGTCTCTGATATATTACTGACAACTCTGTTGAATTATATTAAATTATCTCAAAGGACACGCACACCTCCCATATATCCTGAATGGAAAAAACTTTAATTTTCCAAGATTAATGTAAGTATTGAACCAAATTTGCCTCAATTTGTCTCTGACATATTAGTCACAACTGTGTTGAAAAATATCAAGTTATCTCAAAGGACACGGCCACTTCTCATATATCCTGAATGGAAAAAAATTATATTTTCCAAATTTTTTTTTGGTGTTGAACCAAATTTAGCTCGATTTACTCTGATATATTAGTCACAATTGTGTTGAATTATATCAAATTATCTCAAAGAACACGCACACCTCCCATATATCCTGAAATGGAAAAACTTAAATTTTTCAAAAGTTTTGTTGGTATTGAACCAAATTTGTCTCAATTTATCTCTGATATATTAATCACAATGTGTTGATTCATATCAAATTATCTCAAAGGACACGCCCACCTCCCATATATCCTAAATGGAAAAAACGTATATTTTCCAAAATTGTTGTTGGTATTGCACCAAATTTAGGTGGATTTGTCTCTGATATGTTACTGGCAACTCTGTTAAATTATATAAAATTATCTCGAAGGACACGCCCAACTCCCATATATCCTTAAATGGAAAAAACTTATATTTTCTAAAATTGTTGTTGATAAGTAACCAAATTTGCTTATATTTGTCTCTGTTATATTACTGACAACTGTGTGAAATTATATAAAATTATCTCAAAGGACACGCACACCCCCCATATATCCTGAAATGGGAAAAACTTATATTTTCTAAAATTGTTGTTGGTAATGAAACAAATTTGCTTCTATTTGTCTCTGATTTATTACTGACAACTCTGTTGAATTATATCAAATTATCTCAAAGGACACGCACACCTCTCATATATCTTTTGTTTGACATAACGCGAGAACCACTAGTCCGATTTAGCAGAAACATCTTAAAAAAGTATTAAGAATTACAATTCCTTTAATCTGTTCTTGTAATGTTTCGCCCTACATAAGCAACAGTTTCACTTTTCCATTCATAAAATGATTTCAAACTGGGTTTCAATAAACAGTTCTTTTAAGGACATCTTATTTGTTATTAAATCGACTTATAAAATTTGAACTTCCTTATCGGACACCCTGTGTTAAAAGGGAAGAGATTTTAGCCTCACTTTAACATTTGTGCAGTTGAACTTTTTTCTCAAAATCCACAACTTTTGTTAAGATTTGTGGACACTTCATTTCTCTGTTGTTCTCCTAAATCCCATTGTTTCCTTGAGAAGAAGATAAAGATAAAACAAATTTACCTCTTCTGCGAAAAAAAGTGTTTTCAATTCAAAATAATTAATGCTCTTCTAAACTAGAAGTTTTTTTTTTGAAACTGTAAAAACTTAAGTTTTTCTTCTGATCTCCTTCACCACCTTCATTTCCATAACAGTTACTCTCTGCAAAATTTACCACTTGCAATGATTCCAAGGGTCAGCATTTAAACAAACCAAAAAAAACTGTTTTAAATTCAAAACAAACAAAAAAAGAAAATGTTTTGTTCCACAAATTTATTGTTGCCACTTCATAGAGCATAGAATAATTTATCTTACGTCTTCCCTTTCGTGCAGGTTTTCCTAAGGGTTAGAACTATATTAAAGATTTGGTCGAAAAAGTTTTACTTTTTCTTTCTCAATATTTCTCGCCAAAGGATATGCATGAATTTCTAGTGTAAATGAGTTTTTTTGCACTTAAAAAATTAAAATTTGTAAATAAGTTCCTTTCGCCCTTCTTCTACCTTTTGGTATTTTACTGGCATAAGAAAATATGGTTTTTTTGTTGTTTTTCTTGTTGCCTTTGCCTCTACATTCTCTTTGCAATCACAAATGTTGTTTTTTTCACTTCTCTTGTTTGTCGCTCTACCTGCTGTGTTAATATGATATGGTGTATGGATAAAATAGTAGGAACCAGATGTAAAGAACAAAAACAAATTTACGGTTAGTGAAATAAGTGAAAATAACAGCGGTGATGATGGCATCTTAAACTTTGTTTGCCTCGCTTTTTTGTTAAGATTAATGTGGGACAATAAAACCATCGTCTTTACATAGATATAAAGGAATGTGGGCCATAAGGACATTAGGTCCTTACAAAAACGTTGAAAGCTGACATCTTAAAATAATGAAGTTTAGTACAGAAAATAATTTAATTTGATTACAAGCTCTATGAATAGGAGCAGGAGAGGCAAGGAAAAGAAATTGTACGAGTACATATGGTGTGGAAAGTTGTTTTGTGATTTCTTTTGATTGTGAATAAAACAGGCCAGGTTTTAGTTGTTATATACACTTTAGGTGTTTTTTTATGTCCCTCACACCTAAATCTCTAAATGTATTCCATTGCATTCGATTGCTTGGAAATGATTTCCATTGTTTACATATACAGTCCACATGATAAACTACATTTCATACATAGAATCCATATTGCAGCCATATAACACAGAGAATCGCATACCATAGCAGAGAGGAGAGAAAGAAAACCCATCTCGGAGGCCCTTTAAGGACACCTACATGAGTAGTCGGTTTTGCTGTTTTCATATCTCATAGCTGCGCAACAATGTATAAACAATAACTTCAATAAAAGATGCGACCGTGATAGACAGACAGGCAGCAGCAGCAGCAGCAATACTGAGTAAAGAGATGACAACAACATCACATTCAACAGAATAGCAAACAAAAAATGCTAAAGTGTCAACTACAAAATATTCATTTCCTACTCCTCTGTTGACATTTTCCAAATGATATTTTGTTAAACAAATAAAGTTATAAATGTCTACTCACTACCCACTTTCCTTTATTGGCGTAGGTTGTACTGTCATATTCCATTTTCAGGTTAGTTACAGTTTATGTATTTGCATTTTTTGCTTTTGCTTTGATGTTTTTAATCTGAAATGAAATAATTTGTCGGGCAAAAAAAAAAATTAAAAATAATGTTGTGTAGTTTTTGTTTTTGATTAAACCAGAAATTTCATTACACAAATTCTATGTACATAAGTAAGGACACGTTGCAAATACAAGTTCGAAACATGCTTTGGGTATTCAAATGTTTAGTATGGTTATGTTATGTACATATTTGAAATACTTGTAATCAGGACTGTTAACGTCATAAGCTCCGGATGTTTTCTAATTAAATAATTTATTGTTTTATATAACAATATTTACATTGGTAGAAAGGATGTTGAGTACAATGAATTTGGAATTTATGAGTTAAGAGGACACACAATTTAACTGTACTGACTTTTACAAGGAAATCAGGATGGGAATTGATAGCTGGACCTGAGACCTTTAGAACTTGTGGACAACACGTGTAGAATAGATTTGTATAAATAATAGGCGTGGGTAGCTGACAGATCATTTCCTAACCCAAACGGCTAAAGCTAGAACTTGACATTTGGAATGACATGGACCAAGCTTTGGAAAATCGAACTGCATGGTGGTAAAAAGGTCGTGGCACCGCCTCATACATTCTGAATTTTGAAATATCTGTATCTCATAAACCATTATAGGTGCGAACAATTATTTTGTAGAGCCTCTAAAGGTATGAAGATAATATTTCCTAGAAATATTATTGGTGAAAGGAGGAGAATGTCTTGCTGAAAAATGGGTGGTACGAAATTATAGGTACGAAGTCAAGATTTGGTACATATGTTGGTAGTATGGTGGAGAAAAAGGTGTAAAACCACCTAAGACAGCTCGAATTTTGAAATGGCAGTATCTCATAAACAGTTATTGGTACGAAGTCGATATTTGGTACATATGTTGGTCATACAAAGTAATTTACTTTGGACGCTGCCACGCCTCTTTTAACAAAATCGTTATAATGACCAAATAAATGGAGTGTTTGCATTCGAATTGTCACTGTGTGGTACTATCCGTATGGTCTCTATCATATGCATTGTTAGATAGTGGAGCGTGGCACCGCCCACACAAACCAAAATTTCATTCGGTCATATCTCACGATCTACTAGATATTGAAGATGAAATTTTCTAGATATATAAATGGTAAAAGGAGGACTACGTCTCACTGTAAAATGGTTGGTGCCACGCCCCTTTTTAACAAATCGTTATATGGGCCAAATAAATAGATCGATTGCATCACTGTGTGGTACTGCCCATATGGTCTCAATCATAGGGTACATGTAAACATAGTTAGACAATGGGGCGTGGCACTGCCAACACAAACCTATATCTCATATCTTACGAGCTATTAAAGGTATAGAGATGAGATTTGCAAGATACGTTACTGATCCAAAAGGAGTATGTCTCGCAGGAAAATGGGTGATGTCACTCCCTTTTTTAAAAAACTGTAATACTGGTCATTCAAATGAACCAAGTGTAATGCAATTTCACTGTGTGGTACTGACCAAAGGATCTTTATTATAACCTACATGGAAACCTAATTAACCCACACAAACCAAAATAATCGGTCAACTCTTACAAACCACAAAGAGGATTACGTCTCGCTGAGAAATAGGCCATACCACACCCCTTTAGGAAAAATAGTTATGTCGGTTATATTAATAGACCGATAAATGTGAATGTATGTCTGTTTGTTTGTGAGTAAATCACGTCTAAACGGGTTAACCGATTTCGATGAAATTTGGAAGGCAGTTAGTATACCGTATGGAAATTACCATAGGCTACATATTTTGTATATGAGCGTAGTGGGCGTGGTAAATTTTTTTTTGTAGCTAGAGAGATGAAATTTGATAACCAGATAGTTCTCGACAACGCGATTATGAATATGTAGACGAAATTTTTATATTTGACCCAATGGGCCGAGTGGGCGTGGCATAACTTTTTTTAGAGCTAGAGAGATAAAATTTGATACCCAGATAGTACTCGAAAACCCATATGTGAATGTGAAGACGAAATTTTAATTTTTGACCCAATGGGCGGAGTGGGCGTGGCAAAACTTTTTTAAAGAGCTAGAGGCAAAATTTGGTACCCAGATAGTACTCGACCACACTCATATGAATGTGCAGACGAAATTTTAATTTTTGACCCAATGGGCGGTGTTGGCGTGGCAAAACTTTTTTTGGAGTTAGAATGATAAAATTTGTTACCCACATAGTTGTCGATAACACAATTATGAATATACAGACGAAATTTTAATTTTGGATCAATAAGCGGAGTGGGCGTGGCCAAACTATATTTTCACCCTAAAAAGATAAAATTTGAAAACCAAATAGTACACTGCAACACGAATATGAATATGCAGACGACATTTTAATTTTAGATCAGTGACGGAACTGTATTTTACCCCTAGAGTAATAAAATTTGACACCCAGATAGTACAAGGCAATACCAATATGAATATGCAGACGAAATTTTAATTTTGGAGTGGGAGCGGAGTGGGCGTGTCAAAAATATATATTTAGTTCTAAGGAGATAAAGTTTGGTACACAGATAGTACAAGGCAACACGAATATGAATATGCAGACGAAATTTAAATTATAGGTCAGAGGGTGGAGTGGGCCCTAGGGAGATAAAATTTGACACCCAGATGGCACAGCAATACGAATAAGAATATACAGACTTCTTTTTAAATTTAGATCAGTGGGCTAAGCAAATTAAATTTTAACCCTTAGAGAGATAAAATTTGGTACAAAGATAGTACTTGGCGCTTCAGGTTAAAATTTGCAGACGAAATTGATATTCTCAAACAGTGGGCGAAGAAGGAAAACTTTCTTTTAGACCTAGGGCGATAATATTTGATATACAGAAAATTTTCGAGACCAAAAAGTACAACTTTATTAATTTAAAATTATATTTATTTTATAAAAAATTACAATTTATTATAACAAAAAGTACATCATTTATTGCACTAAAAAGTACATTTATTTTACTAAAATGTAAAATTTATTGTACCTAAAAGTATTGTTAATATACAAAAAAGTACATTTACTGTACCAAAAAGTAGAATTATGGTATCCACAAGTGCTTCATTGGCACCAAAAGGTACAACTTATTGTACTAAAGAGTAACATTTTTTGTATAAAAACGTACTTTTAGTGTACACAAAATTACAATTAATTGTACCACAGAGTATCTTTATTGTTTAAAAAAGTACTTTAACAGTACTAACAGTAAATAACTTTTTTGTACCAAAAATTTTTTTAATTGTGCGAAAAATTATTTTTTTGTATCAGTATTTACTTTTATTTTATCCGAAAGTACTGTAGTTGAAGCAAAAACAAGGACTGCAGTGGTTTTTCCTTATCCTCATAATATTTTAAAAACTTTTATACAAAATTTTGACAAATATGTGCTAGAAAAAAGTAGGTCGGAAAATTCTGACAAAAAAAAATCTTTTAAACCATGATACTTTTTGAAGTTAAATACTGACAATGATATCTGTAGTGTAAATTAGCCTTTGTAGTATTCGGTAATACAGACATGAATATACCGACATAATATTTATTTTCGGTCAGCGGGAATATGAAGGAATATGCGACTACATAAGGTAATTTTTGTATACAGATCGTACTTGGCGCTATAGGTATAAATTTGCAGACGGATTTTGTAATTTCGGCTTGTGAGGCATTGTTAGTTTGATCAGCTTAAGGAGTACCATGGGGGTAACAAATTGTTTACAGAGCGCATTAGATCGACGTTTAAAATTAGCTCTTTAATAAGAAATCCAAACAGTTTATAAGTATTCGTCAAGTATGTAATAACAAAGCATTGCCGGGTCCACTAGTAATCTATATATTTAAAAGTGTTTGGTGACTAACTAACTGACTGGGTGAAACGGTTGTAGGTAGGATTTGGGAGGTTATTCCACTTCCCGAGTAAACGTTAGCTAGGAAGGGATTTTGGAAAATTCGTACTGTTATGGATAAAAATTACAAAAAAGGGATAAAACTGGAACCACCACTAAGACCAATCGACTTCACCTATAATCGCAAAGATTTATATGGGCATTAGGGTGGCAGCGAAAATTCAATTTTAGATTTTTGGTAATGCCCGAGCGGAATATTGTGTCAGTTGTTATAAAACGGCTATAATGAACATTTGAAAATCGGAGACAAATTAATATGAAAATAAGTTTGTGTTTGATAATTTTCTGAATTTTTGTAAGGCTTGACCGATCTTTTTGATATTTTTACAGAACATAGCTGCTTGGGTGAGAAAAGGGGACTTGAATTTTGTTATATCAAGTGGGCGTGGCCTCAATTTTTGAAAACGCAATTTGGCAGCAAAATTTGTGATCCAATAAAAAATGGGCGGAATCGAATCAGTGCGCGTGGTTTACCACTTTAAACGGCTCTTGAACTTTCAGAGATATAAAGATGATATTTTTTTCTGATGTTCATACAGTTACAGTTACAGAAGTCGCTTTGTCGGCTTTTCTAATAGACCAATTATAATGAAGGTTTTACAATGTGGTACTTTGCATGTGATCAGTAATGGTTGTGATTTTGTAAAGGGACGTGACAAAACTCATACAACCTGAAATGTAAAATGGCTATATATCATGAGCTATAAGAGGTATGAAGATGACATTTGGTATTTAAGATGCCCGTACAGTTTGAGTACAGTTGGGAGGGATCGGATGAGTGGGCGTGACATACAACTTGAAATTTTAAAGGGCTTATGAACTGTCAGAGGTATAAAGATGATATTTTTTATATTGTTCATACAGCCAGATTGGAAGTGGGCGGTGCCACGCCACCTTTTCAAAAGTCACTCTATCAGATTTTCTAATAGACTACAATGCAGTTCTTGGCCCTTGGGTATCAGCAGGTGATCAGTAATGTTGGATATTATATAATGAGGGTAGGGCACCGTCTATATAACTTGAAATTTAAAATGTCTATATTTCATAAAACATCAGAGTTATAAGGAGACATTTGGTATGTATGTCTTTGGTAATGTATGAATTACAGTGAGGGTGAAAGTGGGCGGAGCCACACTTTTGATCGTCCTGAAAATTTCACAGTATATTACAGTTGGCTTAGATATATAAATAGGCTCTTTGGAACCAAATTTGCAACATGGCCGAGAAGCCGCCCACACACGTCGATATTTTACTATTACATCTAAAGAAAGATGGGTGAGAGAACCAACTTGCACGGCGACCACACAAATTTGACATACAATAGTAATACAGATACAATAGATATACAAAATGTATTTTTTTTATTCTTAGATGACTAAAGCCAGGAGTTGAACCTGGATTCTCCCGCATGGTAGTCGCGTGTTCTAAACCTTCTAAACCTTCATCTGGGAGGTAGCAGTAGGGGCGTGGCTAGACTTCCAGTTTTTTTTCCCCAAAACATTATCCTATTATAGGTTTACTAAATACAGAATTTTGTTTCCATCGCATTGGGTGTATTGATATTATTACTCGATTTCTAAAGTGGGCGGAATGGTACATTTGTATAGGAGGTACCAGAAGGGGCATGGCTACATGGCTCATATACATTCCCGGAACAGATATTCTGATGCCCACGCATTCCCATGATTCCTACAGATATGCACTTCGATTTCAAAAGATTGCTATTCGCGATGACCATTCATTATTCGCGATGGCCATTCAAGAGCCAGTCATTTCAAGTCTGTGGTTTACATTTGAAAAATCCGTTTTTGCCCACAGCCAACTATTTGTTGCATGTTCAAGTGTGGATAAACTATCAGATTAATATATGTTTGTACCGGATTGAAGAATTAGAAATATTCTATATCCTAGACCATTCAAATTACAATTCAGGGGTTGCAAAGAGCAGCGGGTATAGTTAGTATTGTATAATTATTATATTAAAATTGTTTTCATCAAATTACCTTGATTGAAATATTTCCCAGCTTCTTTCTATATGCGATCCACTTTTGTTATCCAAATTTGTAAAGTCTGTAATAGAGAAGGAACAATTTGTTAAGTATTTCGCAATATAAAATTGAGTGTTATATGATAAACCACAGGATAATCTTGCAAAATCACATTCAACACAACATCGGTACTAGATTTATGTCACACTACCCGAAACACATCTACCAACGGACCTTACTACACCACTATAGAAAAAGGGGAATAGCAGAACTATGATTGAAAACTTACTTACAAACGTAATTTCACTTTACTCTTCATGAATGCGGTATGGGATAGCTTCTCGCGTTGTTGTGAATTAACACGCATTCAATTTTTATTTGCACAACTAACGGCAACATTTGTTTACCGACGAATGCGAACGTCACTGATTGAGAAACTGTCTACAACAATGAGGGGCCGGCAATGAAAGAAAAACTTAGATTACAGGAGGCGGGAATCAAACTCGGAAACCCACCTGATAGTAGCATGTTCTTACCATCATGCCACGGCCGGCCCCAATGATTTAAACATTATGTATTATGTGTATTAGTAATTATCAATGTATAAGTTTTGCCACCTCAAAACAAAAAGGTCAAATGAACTCTATGCGAGTACCCACTAACGACGCTATACTTAAAATCCGCTTAGCCAATTTTGTTTTCTATATTAAACGCTCTCGTCTACAGATGAATTTAACATGATTATCTCAGTTATCTAAGAAATCTCAGTTATTTCGTTTTTATTTCCTCTGCAACAGCATCATTGTGTATTTTTTTACCGCTTTCGTGTTGTATTTATTTTCTTTTGCAAATCGCTTATCTTTTATTCAGATGAACTCATCCAATGCCATTTTAATTGCCTGCCTCTGCCACTCGCAATTTTTACTGTTCTTATCCACAGGGTTCTATAAAAAATAATTACACATCACTTCCTGAAGCTATGATATAAACTGTTAAACGACCTTGGTGGATGGCGGGCGACCATCAACGGCATCGCCAAAGTTAATCATTCGCTCAATGAGACAGCGGAAATAGCAGCGGCACAGTAAACACCAATTACTCTGTGATGCATGACTGTTTGTGGCACATTTACCCTAGTTCAGCCCACAAATCGTTGTGCAATTCTCACAGGAACTACTACAACAAATGCAAACTGTTTTTGTTTTTGTTTTAATGCCGTAAAACTTTTTTATTTTTATGGCTTAAGGTCAAGTGTCAATAAAAAAAGAAAAAATGTCGATAATTTTGCTTGCGCTTTTTCAACATCCTAACAGGTTTTTCTGCTGATTGTTTGTTTAACACAATATAACAAGTTTGTGTGTTAATTTTGGCTTTTGGCCAAAAATTGCAAACTGCAAACACATTATTACAAGTAAGGATATGTGTGTAGGTGTGTTTGTGTGTTGCACACAAAGTTCTACAATAAGACCACCAATACCACCACTAGTATTTATATATATATAGTTTGGATGGGCATTTGCTGGTTTGTGTATTCAATTTGTTTTGTAGGTATGTGAGGTTTTCGTACAAATTTCGAAATTAGTTTGATTTCAATTTAATTATTTCCGTGAGAATATGTTTGTGGTATTAGGCGATGTATGTGTGTAGGTGGCGTGTGTTGTTGTTATTGTTATATGCAACAATAAGTTAGGCAAAACCTTAGTATACTGCAATTAGCGTAGGTATAATGCGCCTAGACCAATTAGTTAGAGGTACTAGTGCAGTGTTGGAAACTACACGTTAGATAGAAGAAAATTTTAATTTTTGTATCAGTCGAAACCGGCCATACAATACAGTATGTTAGCATGGATCAGTCCGCATACACAAAAAATAAAGTTCAGGCGGACAACCCCTACGTTAAAAGAGATTAAAAGACAATTTCAGAATAGTACAAATTGTTTTTTGATACATGCATCTTACATATGGCCCATCTAGCTTTAATTTCCCTGTTTGTTATTTGTTTTTAAAATCGTCATCGAAGTCAAAAAAACGCCTATAGTGAAATATGTTAATGTACATAAACAACGAATTGCGTTTTGTTTCAATAGGACAAGAAATAATAAATATAGAAGAACAATTTAAATGGAACGTATGTGGGGTGCTTGGATCCATCAAATATTTTGTATTCTGAAATGCTCTTTGGATAATCTTTAAGCAGTAGGGGGGTCCACATTAGCGTTTTTGATGCATACTATAGTATTCTACATTAGGGCCGACCGTTTCATGTTAATAAGGACACCCGACTATCATACATGAGACCTGGCTGTGATTTCTCAGTTTCTAAGTCAACTAGATATCTTTTATCGGCGGCCCTTCGATGTTGTCGCCAGCAACTTTGCAGTAGTGTCTAGTCGGTCTAGTATAAACTAATCACGTTAGCTAATGACTTTAGGATTTATAGTTAAATTGTAGGTGCCATTATAAAAAAAAACTTAATTTCCCTTTACACCCCATGAATGAGGTATGGGATAGCTGCTCTCGTTGTTGTGAATTAACACGCTTTCTATTTTTAGATTCACAACTAACGGCACCTACTTGTTTATCGACGAATGCGAACGTCACTGTTTGAGAAGCTCTTACTAGACATGCCGATTGACTCGACACTAATACTGCAAAGTTGCTGTCGACAACATTCGAGGGGAGCCGACAGTAAAAGAAAATTTTTCTTTTAAGATGACTGGAGCCAGGATTTGAACCTGTGATCTCCCGCATGGTAGTCGCGTGTTCTAACCACTATGCCGAGGCCGGTCCCAAGGTGCCATTATAAGAGTCTGTAAATAAAAACGTGTTAATTCCCAATACAACGAGATGTATTAGGGTAATGAGTTTTACTTAAGTTTTAGTTCATTTGAGAAAATAGATTGTAGGACCTTCTCCTAAGAAACTTTTTTTCCGGCGGGCTAAAGAAGGACAAATATGTAGTATATCTTCTACCGTCCAACAGATCAATAGGCAAACAGTCTGTTCTTTACATTTGTGTGAACATTTTCCAGAAAACATAATCAGGCAATGTTCAGTAGGACGACATCAAACAATTGTATTGCGGAAATTTAAAAACTATCGAACAAAATTTTGTGCCGCTGGATGTGAAAAACACATGAAAGAAATTTGAGTATGATCGGACGACTATTTCGCGTCCCCGAAGAGCTCAAAGGTCAGGTTTTTAGTAAATTATATATTTATGCCCTCACCTTACGGGTAGGATGGTATATATCATTTGATACGACCCAAAAGTGTAGCACATAGAAGGAGTCACTTTAGACCTTAGGTTTCTTTGAACCCAATTAGATTCATGACTTTTTAAGTCGTTTGAACCATGACCGTATGTCTGTCCGGCTGGACTTTGGAAAGACGTAACCAATTGTTTCGAAACTTTGCATGGGTTACTTACGGTATAAACAATTGGCTACATGGTCACGCCCCTTCTAATACCTCCCATACAAATGTACTATTCTGCCCACTATAGAAATCGAGTAATAATATCAATCTCCCAGAAAATTATATGTTTTACTGAGGGTGAGGGTATATGTAAGTCGGGTTCTTTCAATGTTCGATTAAGGAATGGTATTTGTTTTTCGTAAATATGTAATAGTCAAATAAAAACGTGTGTGGGCCGCTCCTCGGCCCTCTTGGACAACTTGGTTCGAAGTAGCCTAGTTATATCTTTACTACAATGTGAAATTTTTGAAACGATTAAACAATTGTTGTGGCTGCAATGACGAATTCTTTCTAATGGGGCGTGGCACAGCCCACTTCCACACCCGCTGTTATTCATACTGTACTAACAACATAAAACAAATATCATCTTTAACCTTTTATAGTCCACGAAATACAGCTGTTTCAAGTTTCATACCACTGTTCCAATCCCTCCCATATTTTTGTTGTATCACGAGCTTTGCTGCCAAATGCATCTACACAAAATTTTCAAGGCGACCTCCAGTCCTTCTGATATTGTGGTTTTAAAAATAGAGTCCAAGATCGGTGAAGCCGTTTTCAAGCCTATACGGTACTTAATAACAAAGAGAAACTCTTCTTTCTACATGTAGATATGACCTTTGTTCTCTGTTTAGATCAAAATCATTTCGAACACGGCTTTGTATCAATTGACACAATATTCCGCTCGAACATTACCAAA
Organism: Muscina levida; assembly: GCA_964034835.1. Lineage (NCBI taxonomy): Eukaryota > Metazoa > Arthropoda > Insecta > Diptera > Muscidae > Muscina > Muscina levida. The sequence goes on along the minus strand of OZ035884.1, from coordinate 102,662,302 downwards.
AGTCTATTTAATTTTCGCTGTATAAACAACGTATGAGTAATATTAATTTGATGCGCATTTAACATTAATAATACGCACATGGTTCAATATTGTGGATTTATTGTTTAATAAAACCGAGCAAAACTGGTCATGGCTGATGATATTGAGTGACGACCCTGACCGAGGTACTGTAATGTACATATGTAGCGAGTTTACACGCGCTGCATATTTTTTTACAACGTATGAGTAATATTATTAATGCGGATTTATATGAATCATATGTACAACTCTCAAATATTGTGGATTGTGGGGAGTCAAAAATTCCAAGTAAGGGTGAAGGTAATAGGTCAGAATAGTAAAACCCCTCATCTCATGAGAAATCATCTCATTCCATTATTCAGCAGAATTGTAGAGATCGCCAAACACCTAGTGGGTTTTACTATTCTGACCTAGTACCGTCTCCCTGACTTGAAATTTCTCACTCCCAGACAATGACCTCGGAAATATTCCACAGTGTATTCTGAGGTATGGTAAACTCGAAGGCGCGGCTTTGTCATAAATACAAATGATCGATACCCTAACATAGTACAACACAGAGCCTAAAACGTGACAAATTCCCCTATACTATACTTACTAACTTCAAATCGATATTAAATTATTATGGCATATAACTTGACAAAACAAACTGATGCAGAACTTCTTCTTTTTGGGGCTACTTTCACGTACAGTTCTCGAATTGGGTCCCAAATCAATGGGCTGAAAATGTTGTACTATGTAAGCAACCTTGCAGAGCAATAAAAGCTGTTTATTCTTTTAATAATTTAAAAAAATTATTAACCTTAAACATTTACCACATCTATATTAGTTGTATCCTAATAACGAAAGTAAGAAATATATTAGAACAATTGCGTGCATGTAATCTATCAGCATATAACTGTTACTCTTTAGAAATCTTAACCCTCAATTACTTTGCATCCTATCACTTAAATCCCTTATCAAAAGTATCCACATATTTTTGCTCCCTCAAATTGTTACATTAATATGGCTGCGTAAAAAATATCCCTAATTTTTCGAAAATCCCATAACCCACTGGTTATACATTGACTGCAATTATTTATTCAGCTAAAGCTAAATTTAATTTGCATTTTCTGCTTTGCCACTGTGGCTGTTTATACAAAAATACCCATCATCTATAAGTAGTTCTGAAGACAAATCTTATAGAGCCAAGATTTATTTGCGCCACAAAAAGAAGCCATAACTTTGAGACCACACAACATTTACACAAAATCACAGCATCGCTGTTGACTGTGACGAGCACAAGCCACAACTTGTGGTAGTGTGGTGTTACTGCCCCCACTCTCTAACCAACTAAACATTACTGGCGTGTACATGATACGATAGCAAGGAAGGAAAACTGCTGCGAGTGCATAGCACACTAGAGCGTATAGAAACCTTTAACTTCCGCTTTCCGTTTGAGTTTCCTCTTCCGCTTGGCTGGTGAATGAAGCTTACATTTTATGTCCTTCAGTAGTTGTGTTGGCTGCTGGAAATTTGAATAATATCGAGTGGCAGGCGAAAAAAATAAGATCTTTATCATAGATACAATATTTTCCTGTCGTACATTTATCACTTCTCATATTGAAAAAACGAAAATAAAACACTCCAAAGGAAAATTTTGTTTATAGCCAAAAGAATAACAACTGTCAATCTTCACGTTTCGCTATCACTCGACTTCAAACCTCGAATTCAGAAAAAGTACATAAACATATCAATGTTAAGTACTAAATTATTTACTTGGTATTACTATGAGATCCCATTTAAAATGTTTGCTCTTGTACGAATATTCGTGACTATGCCACAAAAGTTATCGTTTCACATATCTCATGGAAATATTTTATTTCCTTTTTGTGCACACATTTGCAAATATTTTTGGCTACACAAATACTGTTGAATGCGTGCTTGTGGTTGAAAATTCAACAAAAACGAAACATCACACAGCTTTCTTTTGAAATATACACATATGCTAAAAGGAGCGTAGAATTTTATAAAGAAATTTAAGATTTTTTTTTCGGTGCCCAATCGCCAATTTCGTTGCCAACACGTGCTGTCAATGTTATTATTTCTGTAAAAAATAAAAAAAATGTTACTGAAAAGTGTAAACTTTAAAAGGGAGAGCAGAACTTAATGTCGCTAACATTTTCCAGGAAATAAAACAATGCATATTAATTGATTGTTGGCCAAGCGGAAATTCTAATAGTTTATAGCTTTCGTTGGACTTTTTCCTGTTTTTCTATGTTTACCACGTACAGACCATTCTATTTTAGACTAGTAAAATATAATTGAAATTAGTGATTCAAAGCGACCCCGGTAATAATTTATATATTATATTAATATAAATACAAAGTTTATGATCATTGCTTTGTGTAAAAAAAACAAAAGTTATTGTTTTCATAATAGAACGTTATTTATGACAAATGTACGCCACCTTTTTACACATACTATACCTAATTCAGTTATGTTTTATTGAACAGTCTGAGTACCCTGTGGTAAACATACACAGTACAACACATGATTTTGGGACTAAATTCTAAGAACTGCATGTGAAAGTAGCCCAAAAAAGTAGAAGTTGTGCATCGTTCGTTTTGTCAAGTTACATACCATAATAATTTTATACCGATTTGAAGTTAGTAACTATCGTGTATGGGAATCTGTCACGTTTTAGGCTCTTTTGTTTGACATAACATAAATACTTTATGGTGGCGTATGATTATCATAAGTAAAATTCCACGTAAATCATACGCCACGGAGTACAACAGTTTTTTTTTTGTAACTGCTACAAAATAACCCCAGTTCAAAATCATTTGATGAATAAAAAAATTAAAATATTGCTTGTGGAGGGAAACGATATATAAACAGGCTAAAGGAATTGTAACTCTTTTTTTTTTAAATTTGTTTCAGCTAAATCGTACTAGTGGGTATCGAGTTATGGCAAACAAAAGTTCCTAAAACGTGACAAATTCCCCTATACGATACTTACTAACTTCAAATCGATATTTATGTTATTATGGCATGTAACTTGACAAAACGAATGATGCAGAATTTTTCTTATTGGGGCTACTTTCACGTGCAGTTCTCAGAATCGAGTCCCAAATCAATGAGCTGAAAAATTTTGTACTGTGTAAGGGGGGTCTTTTGGGTTCGTCACAAGTTCAAATATAAGGGATGTCATAAGAATATTTAACATGAGAGGAATAATTTTTGTGGAAATATTGAAGATAACCGCATAAAAAGTAACCTGATAACCATTAAGATTAAACTCACTGCATCTTTAGTCAAACTGAAGACACATGTGTGCCTAACGTCTGAGGATACATATTTGACGGTAGCAGGAAAGAAAAATTGAATGGAAAACAGTACAGAAATTTTAGTCGGGTGAACTGACTGTTAAACACCCTCACTTTATATCTGAAATTGTTTAAGACATGAGATTTTGCACTGAACCGATTTTTTTATTGAAATTACCTATGTATTATAATTTGCCTGCTAGTGCAGCGTAAACAGTTGAAGATAGGAATTTGTGTGTAAAACGTTTTTATAAATAAGTCAGCAAATGTAAAAAAGTTGTAATTACTATTTATGGGCATTTGACATGATTCTAAAAGGGTGATGTAAACTTTCCGGTTCCTAAAGTTTTAGCTTTAAATTAGGTTAGGTTAGGTTAAATACCTTCACTTTATATCTGAAATTATTTAAGACGTGAGACATTGCACTGAACCGATTTTTAATTGAAATTACTTTTGTATTATAATTTGCCTGCTAGTGCAGCGTAAAAAGTTGAAGATAGGAATTTTGTGTGTAAAACGTTTATATAGGTGAGGTTAGGTTAGGTTAGGTTAGGTTAGGTTAGGTTAGGTTAGGTTAGGTTAGGTTAGGTTAGGTTAGGTTAGGTTAGGTTAGGTTAGGTTAGGTTAGGTTAGGTTAGGTTAGGTTAGGTTAGGTTAGGTTAGGTTAGGTTAGGTTAGGTTAGGTTAGGTTAGGTTAGGTTAGGTTAGGTTAGGTTAGGTTAGGTTAGGTTAGGTTAGGTTAGGTTAGGTTAGGTTAGGTTAGGTTAGGTTAGGTTAGGTTAGGTTAGGTTAGGTTAGGTTAGGTTAGGTTAGGTTAGGTTAGGTTAGGTTAGGTTAGGTTAGGTTAGGTTAGGTTAGGTTAGGTTAGGTTAGGTTAGGTTAGGTTAGGTTAGGTTAGGTTAGGTTAGGTTAGGTTAGGTTAGGTTAGGTTAGGTTAGGTTAGGTTAGGTTAGGTTAGGTTAGGTTAGGTTAGGTTAGGTTAGGTTAGGTTAGGTTAGGTTAGGTTAGGTTAGGTTAGGTTAGGTTAGGTTAGGTTAGGTTAGGTTAGGTTAGGTTAGGTTAGGTTAGGTTAGGTTAGGTTAGGTTAGGTTAGGTTAGGTTAGGTTAGGTTAGGTTAGGTTAGGTTAGGTTAGGTTAGGTTAGGTTAGGTTAGGTTAGGTTAGGTTAGGTTAGGTTAGGTTAGGTTAGGTTAGGTTAGGTTAGGTTAGGTTAGGTTAGGTTAGGTTAGGTTAGGTTAGGTTAGGTTAGGTTAGGTTAGGTTAGGTTAGGTTAGGTTAGGTTAGGTTAGGTTAGGTTAGGTTAGGTTAGGTTAGGTTAGGTTAGGTTAGGTTAGGTTAGGTTAGGTTAGGTTAGGTTAGGTTAGGTTAGGTTAGGTTAGGTTAGGTTAGGTTTGGTTAGGTTAGGTTAGGTTAGGTTAGGTTAGGTTAGGTTAGGTTAGGTTAGGTTAGGTTAGGTTAGGTTAGGTTAGGTTAGGTTAGGTTAGGTTAGGTTAGGTTAGGTTAGGTTAGGTTAGGTTAGGTTAGGTTAGGTTAGGTTAGGTTAGGTTAGGTTAGGTTAGGTTAGGTTAGGTTAGGGGTATTCGGCAGAAAAGTTAGTCATTTTGGCGGGATGAGGGGGCTTTAGTATGAAGATGTTCTGGAGTCACACTGGTATCTAGAGAAGCGGCAGTGACATCAGTTTATACCGTAATCTCTACCCCTTCCCTGTCTTTCAGCGTGTGTTTTCCCCAGTGGGGCGGCTAAGGTACTTACGGACGTTGACCCTTAGAAGTCGTTCGTCCGTGAAAAGGTCATCGGTCCGTATTATTATTAAATCCAATCAGCGTCTGTTCTCATAGTGAGCGGCTAATGGTCTGCGTCTGTCTTCAGTGGTGCGGTAGTTGATTCGCATTTAAAATTCAATCCTAATTATCGTTCAAAGTTTTAGAGTCTCACCGGTACGAACTAAGAACTACCCCTTCCCTGTCTTTTAGCGTGTGTTTGCCCCAGTGGGTCGGCTAAGGTACTTACGGACGTTGACCCTTAGAAGTCGCTTGTCCGTGAAAAGGTCATCGGTCCGTATTATCATTAAATCCAATCAGCGTCTGTTCTCATAGTGAGCGGCTAATGGTTTGCGTCTGTCTTCAGTGGTGCGGCAGTTTATTCGCATTTAAAATTCAATCCTAATTATCGTTCAAAAAAGTGTCTCCTAGTGCCTGTTTTATCCCAGTTGCTGCGGCTTGGAGACATACGTCCGTTGATCCTTAAGGCTCTTCTATCGGTCCTTCTAAAGTCCGGTACTTAAAATCCATCAATGCCTGTTTCAGGTTGTAATATGTTGTCTGGTACTGAGACCTCGTCTAGTGGAGTGGTGGCGCCAGGCTCCGCTAGTCGATTAGCTACTAGTGTGCCAAAAACCAAACCGACACAGCCAAGATGCAATCATAATCCAAGCCTGGTACATAGTGGTTCTTCGAAACCATGGGAGGTAATCCTGTCGAAACCCCTGCTTCAGGTGCTAATGACGCAAAAAGACTCAAGATAGTCGCTAATTCAGCTTCCTTAGAACATACAGGTGAGCAAAGAGAATAAACTTAAAAAAAACTTAATTTCCCCTACACCCCATGAATGAGGTATGGGATTGCTTCTCGCGTTGTTGTGAATTAACACGCTTTCTATTTTTTTAATCACAACTAACGGCACTACGTGTTTATCGACGAATGCGAACGTCACTGTTTAAGAAGCTCTTACTAAACATGCCGATTGACTTGACACTAATACTGCGAAGTTGCTGTCGACAACATACGAGGGGAGCCGACAATGAAAGAATTTGTTTTCTTTTTTTTTAAGATGACTGGAGCCAGGAGTTGAGCCTGTGATCTCCCGCATGGTGGTCGCGTGTTCTAACCACTATGCCACGGCTGATCCCGAAAGAAAAGAGAATATGCGAAAAAATATTTCCATTCTCTCCGAGGCACCTCCCTTCTTACATTATTCCCTCTAGGCACAAAACACCTTCCAGAAGGGAATTCTTTACCACATAGGGCTAAGAGATGCAAAATGGGTCAAATTTTTGCGTTTTGGACTGGGGACCGTTCACATATTTGATCCCTACAGGGGCGATTTCAGAGCAGTTGCGGGGGCTTGTTATGAATTTGATCCCCAAGTTTTAAAACGGGGGACTCGATTTTGATTTAAGACCCTTGGATTCCTGGGCAAGTTTTCTTAGAATTCATCGTAGATTACGATTGACACTGTATAGAGTATATACAAAAACAAATATGTATGTGAAAACTATAAGGGTCACTTTGGTCATTTGTATGGGAGGTACCAGAGAAAAAGTGGCAAAGTTTTCGGTTTTTTTGAAAGTTTGTCTGTTATAACAAGGTTATTAAACTGAGCAATTTCGAATGTCTTCTTTGTTTTTTCAAAAAAAAGGTCGTTTTGTATGGGAATTACCAGTAGGGGGTCAGCATATATTGTCCGTATATAGTCCGATATAGTTTAATACTCACAAATGTACATATTAAGCAAAATTTGTCTGCCTTCAGTATACTAACTAAAGAGATACGTATGTAAAACTATGAGGGTAAATTCGGCCGTTTCTATTGGAAGGTACTAGAAGGGGTGTGGCAAGGGTCTCAGTTTTCCAAAGATTTGCCTACTGTTACAAGATAATTAAATTAAAATTTCCCACAAGTGTTAGATGTTAGGGGGGGAAAATAAATGATGTAAAAACAGGTCATTGTGTATGGTAGGTATCAGAATGGGTTGGTCTATGTTGCCCATCGACAACCTCATTATTTAATTTTGGAAAATATGAATACTGTTAAATTTTCATTGGAATCAGTTAAGGTTTACCTGAGTTATCTGCACACGAGGAGGATGGGCAGACGGACATGGGTCAATGGCCTTAGAAAGGCCTCAAACTAATTTAGTATTAATATACTTGGAGTCTAACTCGACTTCTTCAATGCGTTACACTATTTCCCCTGTGGCCTTCGATAGCTCAGTGGAAGCGACGTTGATTTTCAATCCGAAGATGCCGCGTTCGATTCCCGGCCGGGGCACTGGCCTTAAGATCGATGAATAATTACTTTTCAAATACTTTCAGGTTCGCCAGCCATCAATACCCATCCTAAATGCCTTCCACTACAAAAAAAAAAAATCCAGATTGCACTAGGAACAAGGACAAAAGGAGCAGATTTATCAACATCTTAAAAAAATCAATAAAACCAGCTGGCGCCATCTCTTGGAGGAAAATGGTGGTTAAAACTAAAAAAAAAACAATAACTAGCAATCATTGTCACAAACCTAGTTATCTACAAAGGAACGAAACAGAGTGGCCAACAATGATCGTATGATAATCGGATCACCTGCCGATAGAGTGCCGATATAATGTTATAACAACAACAACAACTATTTCCCCTATCAAATGATATATACCTTCATCTCTTAGGCACATTGGATGAATCTATGAAAAATAGGGCCTTAATATGAAGAAGACTTCAAATGTGCCTAAAACTTGTATTAAGGGGGCTTTTGGAATCGTTGATTTCGAATCCGGAGTAAAATTTTGAAACGACGATGTAGGTGTATGCTTTTTATTATACACGCACTGGCGACACTAACGATGATGGGTAACATCCCTGCATGCATGCGGGGAACTTTCAATAACAGTCTTATATTTTTCGTTTGAACCCAGGTCTCAGATTAACATAAAGTTATGTTAGACATCCTTAGAGCTAGTACTTCCCTGAGTAGATGTCATCGTTTATAATGCAATTTTGCACTTCATTTATAATTAAAAATCTCAAACTTTATAAATTAATACAGATTTTGTCAAGATGTCGACTGTCGTGGTAGCTGTATGTTGACATCAAAAGTTAAGTACCAAAACAAAAACAAAAAACTTTCCCCCTCGAATGAACAAACCGAAAAATTAAAATTGACCACATCAAATGTGCTGCTCACTATGAGCGCTATAAAAATTGTTAATTAAATATTTTACAAATTAGTTTAAAGTTAGAAATAATAGAGAAAAACTGAATTTCACAACTTATAAGCAACTTTTGTAATAGAAATTATCTTTGATTGGTTATGAGGGTGAATAGTACTGTTTGCATAAAAGAAAAGGCAAGGTAGATTATTTTAAGGCTTTTCAGTTAATAAGCTGTCACAGCACTTTGTTGACTTCGTATAGTCTGGTTATGACAGCTTCAATTTAACAAAACATAGTTTCAGGCAAATTGGGAACTGACAAAAAATTAATTAATAAAATTTTAATTATAAACGTCTTAATTATATAACTGTCATGCTACGATAGCGTCTAATTCTTTTTGGTGACATGTCAGTTAATTTTCGAAGCCGTAAGCTAACAAAGTAACGTATATTACTATATTTAATTTTATATTATTATTTAATGTATTATATATTTATAACTCATACTGTGGCAAAATTATTTATAAGAAATTAATCACTGTAGGTAAGAGTCCTGTCAATTGACTGGTATAAGCAGAACTAGATAGTGAGTGTTGATTCCTGTAGCATGATGAACTGCAATATTGGACAATGACGGCCGAGCTAACACACTGAGGTCATAAGATGACCACTTCCAGCCTTCTTGGTTTTTAAATATCTTTAATACTAGAAAAAATATTTTCACATTTTAGGGGTAAAAACTGCTTTAAATCAGGTATTCTTTACAAAATGATGTAGTAAGTCAGCGACACCTATAGGACAAATATAGTACTCGTCGAGGCCTATTCAACGATGTCTTGTATGCTTAATCGTAGCCCATACAAATTCTTTTTTGGGGGTTAAAAAAAAACATAAAACAAGTAAGAAAGTTTCCGTCGGGAAACCTGACTAAAGTGCCTCCTACTATGTGTTACACTTTTGGGTCGTATCAAATAATATATACCCTCCTACCCGTAGGGTGTAAAATCCATTAAAAGCTTACAATATCGGCATTACTTTAGAAAATACCTAGCAATAACTTAATATACATCAGTACACACAAATATTTGTTAAATTTTTGGTTTTTGTTAAGAATTTCCTAAAATACTTCGACCATACACATTTCTCTAATTGACGAATGTTTTCACAACATTTTCATAACAAAAATTGAAATGACTATCAGCACAAAACTTTACTCCACTTACACATTGTGTCAGTACCCTCCCCACTCATTCACGCTAAGCGCAAACAAATGATTTACTGATAACCTTGACTTTGCTTGATTATCCTTTTCACTCATAAAATGCGAACAACACAACACAACTACATACGGTTAACGGTTAAAACCCTCTTCAGGTCTTTATTTGTACGATGAGCTGAAGATGAGCTAAAAAGGTCCTTTTGACGAAAACGGATTCAAATCTATATGTATTTCAAAGTGTATCACTCCCATACGCCCATGAATTATGACCGGTGATTGCCCAAAAGCTTTAGGGAATATACGTAGTATGTCTTAGGGTCATAAAAAAAAGTAAAGTAAAGGGTTTTCTACACACAAAGGATTTGAAATGTACACTCATCCATGTCAACAATGTGGCATTTGTTATTTTGGCCACATTTTATATTTTGTTCTCCCCCTTTGGTTTTTTCTAGCCTGTGATGACTGTTGTTGTTTTAGATCAACCCTAAGTTAAAATCATCAACATCATCTTCATCATCATGCCTGTGATATCTTAATCACAAAGGAATTGTCATTTGAAAATGTCATTAAAGATACCACACAATTGTTTACTTTGCCATTTGTTAAAGGAATGACATTTATTTAAGAAATTACAATTTAATTTATTTAAAGGATGTTAAAGTCTCTCAAGATGACTTGTGTTTTTGTTAGGCAATTAGTGTAAATGATGTGTGATTGCGATTAAATGTACACTCAAAAAAAAATCGCCGTGGCATAATGGTTCAAAAACGCGGCTACCATGCGAGAGATACCGGGTTTGATTCCATCTACATTTTTCTTTCATTGCCGGCCCCCTTGACGTTGTCGACAGCAACTTCGTAGTATAGAGTCGAGTCAATCGGCATGTCTGGAAGAAGCTTCACAAACAGTGATGTTCGCATTCGTGGATAGACAAGTAGGTGTCGTTAGTTGTGTATCTAAAATTTGAAAGCGTGTTAGTTCACAACAACGCGAGAAGCAATAAGTGCAGTATGGGCATTTATGGGGTGTAAAGGGAACTTAAGATTTGTTTATAACCTCACCTTACGGTTAAGAGGTTATATATCATTTGATACGACCAAAAAGTGTAACACATAGAAGAAGTCACTTTATACCCTAAATTTCTTCGAACCAAATTCGATTCATGACTTTTTAAGTCGTTTGTACCATGTCCGTCTGTCTGTCTGTCTTGCAGGCTGTCCAGCTGGTTCGCACGATAACTTTCGTAAGACGAAACCAAATGTTTTGAAACTTTGCATGAGTTAATATTTGCCCAAAACTACTTAGGGCATTGAAAATGGGCTACATGGCCACGCCCCTACTGGTACCTCCCATAAAAATGTACCATTCCGCCCACTTTAGGAATCGAGTAATTATATCAAAATATCCAAAGCGATCGTTCTCAAATTCTTTATTTTTTTAAGTTACAACAGGATAAAGTCTTGGAAAAAAAACTGAAAGTATAGTCACTCCCCTTCTGGTACCTTCCATACAGATGTACCACTCCGCCCACTTTAAAAATTGAGTAGTAATATCAATACACCCAACGCGATCACGGCCAAATTCTCTAACAAACATTATACCAGGATAAAGTTTTGGAGAACAAATTGGGAGTCTAGCCACGCCCCTTCTGGTACCTTCCATACAAATGTACCATTACGCCCACTTTAGAAAGCGAATAGTAACCTCAATACACTCTATGCGATTGTGCCAAAATTCTGTATTTTGTTGAGCTATAATAGGATAAAGTTTTGGAGAACAAATTGAAAGTCTGGCTACGCCCCATCTTGTACCTCCCATACCCATCAGGTACCGCCCACTTTAGATATCGGTTAATATTATTAATAGATCCAACGCGATCGTGACCACATTCTGTTTTCAGTAAAGCTCAATAAGGATAAAGTTTTGAAGAACAAATTTAGAAGCCTAGCCACGCCCCTTCTGGTACCTTCCATACAAATGTACCATTACGCCTACTTTAGAAAGCGACGAAATGTAACACCAGTAAACTTGATACGATGGTGCCCAAATTCCGTATTTTGTTAAGCTGTAACAGGATTAAGTTTTGGAGAACAAATTGGAAGCCTAGCTACGCCCCTTCTGGTACCTCCACTACAAAAGTAAAAAATTGTGTTATAATATCAATGCAATCAACGCGATCGTGCCCAAATTCTGTATTATGTTAAGTTATAACAGGATAAAGTTGCGGAGAACAAATTGGGAGTCAAGCCACGCCCCTTCTGGTAACTCCCATACAAATGTACAATTACGCCTACTTTAGAAATGGAGTAATAATATCAATACACCCAACGCTATCGCGTCCAAATTCTCTGTTTGGTAATGTTAAAGCAAAATAAAGTTTTGGATAAAAAATCTGGAAGTCTAGCCACGCCCCTTCTGGTACTTCACATACAAATGTACCACTCCGCCCATTTTAGAAATCAAGTAATAATATCAATACACCTATCACGATTGTGCCCAAACTCTGTATTTTGTGAAGCTACAACTGGATAAAGTTTTGAAGAAAAAATTGGAAGTCTAGCCACACCCCTTCTGGTACCTCCCATACAAATATACCATTACGCCCACTTTAGAAATCAAGTAATAATATCAATACACCTATCACGATTGTGCCCAAACTCTGTATTTTGTGAAGCTACAACAGGATTCAGTCTTGGAGAAAAAAAAACTGGAAGAATAGCCACGCCCCTTCTGGTACCTCTCATACAAAAGTTCCACTTCGCCCACTTTAGAGATGGATTAATGATGTCAATACACCCGAAACCCAATCATGCCCAAATTGTGTATTAAGTAAAGCAATATCAGAATAAAGTTATGAAGAAAAAAACTGGAAGTCTAACCACACCCCTTCTGGTACCATTCCGCCCACTTTAGATATTGATTAATGATATCAATACACACAAAACGCGATCGTGCCCAGATTCTGTATTTAGTAAATCTATAGCAGGATAAAGTTTTTGAGAAAAAAACAGGAAGTCTAGCCACGCCCCTTCTGGTACCTCCCATACAAATGTACCACTCCGCCTACTTTGGAAATCGAGTAAATCGAGTCAATATACTAATTAATGTTATGTATTACTGAGAATTAGGGTATATGTGAGTCAGGTTAGCCACGCCCCTTCTGGTACCTCCCATACAAGTGTACAATTACGCCCTTTTTAAAAGCGATATCAATACACCCAAAACCCAATCATGCCCAAATTCTGTAGTAAGTAAAGCTATAACAGGATAAAGTTATGAAGAAAAAAACTGGAAGTCTAACCACACCCCTTCTGGAACCATTCCGCCCACTTAAGATATTGATTAATGATATCAATACACCCAAAACGCGATCATGCCCAAATTTTGTATTAAGTAAATCTATAGCAGGATAAAGTTTTTGAGAAAAAAAAAACAGGAAGTCTAGCCACGCCCCTTCTGGTACCTCCCATACAAATGTACCACACCACCTATTTTGGAAATCGAGTAAATTGAGTCAATATACTAATTAATGTTATGTATTACTGAGAATTAGGGTATATGTAAGTCAGGTTTCCCGACTGATACTTTCTTATTGGCTATGCCTACACCTCAAAAAATTTAATGTGTGACTATTACGTGTATGATTTGAGTACGACACCCGAAACCACAACTTTACACATCACAAAATATCTGTCTCTCTGTCTGTCAATACCTGTTTAACTTAATTTAAAATTTTTTTTTGCTTTTACCTACACTTTTCACACATTATATGTATGTTAAAGTTAAACTTTATACGGTGCACGTTTATTTGCGACGTATTTTCTCAATATTATGCTGCCCAAACCATGCAAGTTACGTTACGGCTACTGAACGCTATAAATACATACACGTCCTCTATACCAAAATTTTCAATTACGTCTAAAATTCTAAACTATTTTAATCAACTCGTTGCTACAATGTTGGTTTGTTAACAGCAGCTAACAGGATGGCAAACTTTTGCATCGTATTGACTGGCCACAAATCAAGCAGCAGTTAAATTTTTAATTAAAATATTTAACAAAAAAAAAATATTTTGCATTTTTAGTTATTTGATATAGTTCTTGCGAAACGAGATAACTCAAACGTGACGATGCACTAGTAGATGTCTGGTAGTTTTGTTTAATTATCACTAACCAAATAGAGGACCCAACAGTGGACGGGAATTAGTCACTTACTAGTGAGTTGGGTGAATTAAACGATAGAGTGGAAGTTTTGCTTTTCCAGCGTTTGTATTAATACCAGTATGTGTGAAGGCCTTAAAGCTAAAATTTTAAACGTTTTCTTCATATCATTGGCAATGAAAATAAAACAGTACCACACATGATTTTGGGACTCAATTCTGAGAACTGCACGTGAAAGTAGCCCCAAAAAGAAGAAGTTCTGCATCATTCGTTTTGTCAATTTACATGCCATGCTGATTAAATAACGATTTGAAGTTAGTAAGTATCTAAACGTTTCTATCAGTAATCCATGTAGGGAATTTGTTTATATCTCAGCATTCGCTACATTGCTGCATCGTCCATGCTATGAGGTAGTTTCTTACGAAGTTTCAATTACTTTTATTTACTAGATCACAAAAAGTTCTAACCCATAGTGATTTCACTTATTTACTGCCATTTTCATATTTATTTTTAATAGCAAATACTAATTTCTATTTCCATTCTAACCTCACCCACGTATTGAACCCATTTTTTATTCACTTCATTACTTAAGTCAATTTGGTAATTTAATGAACCATAAATTTCCGTTTCAGATGATTACAACAGCAAAAAGGTTATGGCAAAAAGTAACATGTTTTGCAAATTAAGTCCTATTTAAAATTTCAAGCACAATACATTTCAAATATAAATAAATCTCATACGTAAAAAGGGACATAATGCATATGGCCTTTGCCCAACTGGCAAAAAAAGGGATCACAGCTAAATCAACGCGCACACACACACACACAAACAGAAACACAATGTGACAACATCAAACGAAAAATATCTTTAGGAAATTGTCATAAGCTTAAGTAGGATTTTTGCACAAGTGTGCTGTTGTCATTACGAATGCAAGCAGTCCTCACGACGAGGGGCAAAAGCATACCAGAGCTCTGAAAAAAAGAACCTGACAACGAACTGCCACAAAGTTCACATGAGTTTGGACATGGCCACGTTCGTTATATTTGTAAACGTTTTGTGAATATTAATTAGATGTGGCGGCAGGATTACAATGGGCGACAGCCTGTCATTGTTACCCAAAACACAACAACCAACCTATTGGTTAGGGAAAACAATAGAAATACTATGTAGACAGTGGAGGAAGCAGCCGGGGGGACAACTAACACGAAACACTTACAATAACAATAATGGAATGTGTAAAAGTTTCACTGAGAGCCTGATGTTAGTACGTGATGCCATGATAATTATACGCTTCTCTTAGCGGAGCGCATGAAGAGTTATTATTTCTCCATTACGTTTAGGTGTATGAGTACAGGTACCGGTGCAAGCATTACAAAGGTGTGAGTTTTTCAAGAGGGGGGGGTTAGTAAATAGTAAATATTTACAGTGTAGCAAACTAAAAGCTATGCAGAAGAAATTTGAATGCAATGTCGTAAACTTCTTGGCATAGTTTCTGTATATATTTTTCTCAATATTTTTCTATATTTTTATTTAAATAAAGGAAAATTGCAAACATTTGTTCCAATGTCATGAAAGGCTTGCAATACTGGAAACTAGGGATTATTACTTTTCTAAAGGCACCGATAAAATATTAATTTTTTTTTCGTAAAATATATAAAAATATAAAAATATAAAAATATAAAAATATAAAAATATAAAAATATAAAAATATAAAAATATAATAAACGAGGGGTCCGTTCACAACATCTAGTTCGGAAGGTCAGTCGTATTTTAGGATCAGAAGCTATGGAGGTATTAACACCCAGAACCCTTGATGATATAATAGACCGTAAAACGCAGATATTACAGGCAGTCAGTAGTAGACTACGACGATACCTGACTAGCAAGATAAGACGAAATGAGAATCGGCTTTTTAAGTTCAACCAGAAAAAATTTTATCGGGAACTCGAGAAACGAAACCAAGATCAGGCCAATAACTTACCGACTCCAGGTCAGGACGATTTAGAATCGTTTTGGGGAGGATTGTGGGAATCAGCTCCTACATATACCGAAAACCCAATATGGAATGAAATGATGAGTACAGAACGTATGCAATCTAGTTCCATCACTGAATCGGACCTGCGAACGGCTTTACGCAAAACGAAAAATTGGAAAGCACCAGGAGTTGACGGAGTACAAAATTTTTGGCTGAAACATCTTATTAGCACTCACCCATATCTGATACTACATCTGAATAAGATACTGAGTGGGGAATCGGCTGCAAGGAATTGGTTACGATCGATGCAATAATTACAAGAAATTCTATTTGCCACCAACGAAACCTAAGTGTTGCCTATATAGATTATAGAAAAGCATTCGATAGCGTACCCCACCCATACCTAATCCAGACACTCAAGAACAACGGAGTGGACGAACAAATAATTTCTTTTTTCGCACGGATTATGCCCACATGGAGGACGAAAATCATACTTAACGGGATAACTACCAGGGAAATTCAAATTAAAAGAGGGATTTTTCAGGGAGACACATTTAGCCCATTGTGGTTTTGTCTTAGCCTTTCACCTCTGAGCACAGCATTGAACAACTCCCCTAATGGATATCGCATAAAATATCAACAGCGACAGTCCGCAGTCACCCACCTTCTGTATATGGATGATCTAAAATTGTTTGCTCGGTCGAAATACCACCTCGCAAATGTAATACATATTGTAGAATCATTCAGCAGAGATATATGCATGGAATTTGGACAAGTAGTTCATTCGCAGGGGTTACCCTCCATGATGGTACTATAGAAATGTTGGAATCTGACCAATCCTATAAGTATCTAGGAGTGGAGGAAATGAAAGGAATCCACCACACAAGTATAAGGGAAGCTCTGAAAAAACGCTACGAGGCAAGATTAAGAAGACTGTGTGCAACTAAGCTGAATTCAATGAACATGATTAGGGCAATTAACACCTATGCCATCCCAATACTTACATACTCATTCGGGATAATAACGTGGAGTGATACGGAATTGAATTCAGCACAAAGAAAAATAAGAACGACATTAACAAGGTACAGACAACACCACCCACAGGCTTCTATTGAAAGAGTAATGTTGCCACGTTATCTGGGCGGACAGGGTGTGGTTAACATTAAAAACCAACATTACAACCAGATTCACAGTCTCCGGGAATTTTTCTTTGAAACTGCATCGGAGATAGACCGATATTCCATCCTGGTAAATCTGGACGCAAACCACACCCCACTAAAACTATCAACACCTAGTTTTATACCGCTGGATAATGTTACTAGTGATGCCGATATAGTGGAACAATGGAAGCATAAAGCCATACATGGCAAATTTCCACACCAACTGGAACTCGAAAATGTGGATAAACATGCCTCCACAATATGTTTCTAATACGGACAACTGTTTCCGGAAACAGAAGGATTTTTAATGGCCATACAGGATGGGATAATGCACACCAAGCATTTCCGCCGAGTTATCCTGTATGAAGACATTGATAATCACTACCGGCGATGTGGCCAGGCTGCGGAAACTACAGAACACATCATCAATGGTTGTTCGATAATGGCGAGTACGGCCTACCTCAAAAGGCACAATGACGTGGCGAAAATAATCCATCAAAACCTTGCGATTAGAAGTGGTTTCTTGGAGGAAAAACTTCCATATTTCAGATATGAACCGGAGGTAGTGCTAATGAGCAGAAACTTTAAACTGTATTGGGACCGAACAATGTCAACTGATCGGACAATCATCGCCAACAGACCAGATATAATATGGATAGACATACGCAGAAGGGTTGGATACATCCTAGATGTCGCAGTTCCACTTTCGGATAACGTGAATCGTACCATAAGTGAAAAAATTTCCAAATATGCAGATCTTGCGTTTGAAGTGAAACAGAGAGAACACCTAACAACTGTGCAAACTATCCCAATTGTGATATCGAGTACTGGAATTGTGGTAAACTCTGTTTCGCAACATCTCGACGAATTGGGGCTTTCATCGCATTTACATGAAATGTCGAAAGCCATTGGCTTGGGAACATGCCGGATTATGAGGATGTTTTTAGGCTGATGTTACGCCCCTACGTCGTAAAACAGTGATATGTGGAAATGATCAATTATAACTTTTATATTATAAATTCAATACTATTCAATATAATTCACTTCAATTTAATTCAAATCAATTCAATTCAATTCAATTCAATTCAATTCAATTCAATTCAATTCAATTCAATTCAATTCAATTCAATTCAATTCAATTCAATTCAATTCAATTCAATTCAATTCAATTCAATTCAATTCAATTCAATTCAATTCAATTCAATTCAATTCAATTCAATTCAATTCAATTCAATTCAATTCAATTCAATTCAACTCAATTCAATTCAAAAAAAAAATAAACACTAACATGAAGTGCTGAAGTGACTTGTGGCCGAGACCACCGTCATGTTCAGCTTAAATGGACCCCAGCTCGCGCGGTATCTGGGGGGGAAAGAGGCGTGGGTAAAAATATAAAAATATAAAAATATAAAAATATAAAAATATAAAAATATAAAAATATAAAAATATAAAAATATAAAAATATAAAAATATAAAATAAATAAAAATATAAAAATATAAAAATATAAAAATATAAAAATATAAAAATATAAAAATATAAAAATATAAAAATATAAAAATATAAAAATATAAAAATATAAAAATATAAAAATATTAAAAATATAAAAATATAAAAATATAAAAATATAAAAATATAAAAATATAAAAATATAAAAATATAAAAATATAAAATATATAAAAATATTAAAAAGTAAAAAAAAAAACAAAACGACATCTCGATTTAAAACAAAAAAATTGGATTACTGTCTGGGGACAGAATAACTCCTTTACAGATGAGAAGCCTTGGTGAGTGTATCATATTTCAGGGAGGAAAGATCCGCCCTAGGTCGATCTTTTTTTATGGTCCGGTGAAATTTTAAATGTATAGAGTTTGAAACTTAAAAAAAAAAAAACTTAATTTCCCTTTGCACCCCATGAATAAGGTATGGGATAGCTTCTCGCGTTGTTGTGAATTAACACGCTTTCTATTTTTATATTCACAACTAACGGCACCTACTTGTTTATCGACAAATGCGAACGTCACTGTTTGAGAAGCTCTTACTAGACACGACGATTGAATCGACGCTTAATACTGCTAAGTTGCTGTTAACAACATTCGATTGGAGCCGACAATGAAAGAAAATTTTATTTATTTTTTTATTTTCTTTTTTAAGATGACTGGAGCCAGGTTTGAACCTGCGATCTCCCGCATGGTAGTCGCGTGTTCTAACCACTATGCCACGGCCGGTCCCAGAGTTTGAAACAGGTCCTAAAAAACTATGTTTCTTATTGTTTTTGTACATTTTCGATATGGGAGCATGTGGAACATTTTAACTCGCTTTCTCGACTCCTTACCTGTCCTTCTTATTTCGATACTTATTTGTATTTTGATACTTATTTGACTTCAAGTTTTTTTTTCCATAACTTTATCCTATTATAGCTATACTAAATACAGAATTTGGGCACGATCGCGTTGGGTGTATTGATATTATAACTTGATTTCTAAAGTGGGCGGAATGGTACAATTGTATGGAAGGTACCAGAAGGGGCGTGGTCATATAGCCCAGTTGCCAAACTGTTAGTAGTTTTGGGGAAATATTAAACCATTTTAGTTTTCAAAACAAGTGGTTGCGCCTATCGAAAGTTATCGTTCGTACCAGACGAAAATGGCTCAAACGACTTTAGAAGTCATGAATCGAATTTGGTTCAAAGAACCCTAGGATCCAAAGTGTCTCTTTCTATGAGTTACACTTTTGGATCGTTTTAAATGATATATTCCGTCCTACGTGTAGGGTGAGGGTATAAAAATGATCAGCGTCGAAATCTAAGTCGATTTAAAGATTTCTTTCTGTCCGTCTGTCTGTTCCTGCAATAACAGCTAAGAACAAAAAGAGTTTTAGAGCTGAAACTTGGTATGCAACGTACTATCCTTAAAGCGGAGGTTGATGACTCAGATGAACAAGATCGCCCCAAAAACTACCACCACCTCCCGTACAAATTGCCCCAATTTGGGGACCTGTCCCTTCGATTACTGTCGTAATTTAAGAGCAATCGAGCTAAAATTCTGTATTAATGCTTTTATCCTCCAAGCCAAGGACGATTTTCAGATGAGCCAGATTGGATAAAAACTACTCCCACCTCTCATACAAACTGACCCCTTTTTGGGGGTGTCCGTCTGTCTGACCCCGCGATTACAGCAGTAATTTAAAAGCTATCGAGCTAAAATTTGGCATTCAAGCTTCTATCCCTTAAGTTGAGCGTAAGTTCTAAAATGAGCGAGATAGAACAAAAACTACTCCAGCCTCTTATGCGAACACCTCCTTTTTGGGGGAGTCCGTCTGTCTGACTGCGGGGTTACACCAGTAGTTTAAGAGCTATTTAGCTGAAATTTGGTATTCAAGCTTTTATGCTCTAAGCGGAGGTAAAGTTCTGAAATGAGCGAGGTAGAACAAAAACTACTCCAACCTCTTATGCAATCACCTGCTTTTTTGGAGTGTCCGTCTGTCTGTCCCAGGGGTTATAGCAGTTGTTTAAGAGCTATAGACTTGAAATTTGCTATTCAAACTTTATCCTCTAAGCGGAGGTTAAGTTCTAAAATGAGCGAGTTGGAACAAAAAATACTCACACTTTTCATTAAACTTCCCCTATTTTGGGGGTGTCCGTCTGTCGGTAACAGCAGTAGTTTAAAACCATCGAGCTGAAATTTTTTATGTAAGCTTCTATCTTCCAAGCCGACGACGAATTTTAAGATAAGGCAGATTTGACAAAAACTACTATCGCCTCTCATACAAACTTTCCCTTTTTGGGGGAGACCGTCTGTCTGACCCTGGGATTACTACAGTAGTTTAAGAGCTATCTAGCTGAAATTTGGTATTCAAGCTTTTATCCTCTAAGCGGAGGTTAAGTTGTAAAATGAGCGAGGTAGAAACAAAACTACTCCCATTTCTCATGCAAGCTTCTGCATTTTGGGGTTGTCCGCCTGTCTGTCCCCGGGGTTACAGCATTAGTTTAAGAGCTATCGAGCTAAAATTTGATATGTAAGCTTATATCCTCTATGTGGAGGTTAAGTACGGTAGTTACCTTCTATACAAACAACCTTTTTTGGGTTTGTTCGTCTGTCTGTCCCTGGGGTTACAGCAGTATTTTAAGAGCTATTGAGCT
This sequence comes from Muscina levida, assembly GCA_964034835.1. Taxonomy (NCBI): domain Eukaryota; kingdom Metazoa; phylum Arthropoda; class Insecta; order Diptera; family Muscidae; genus Muscina; species Muscina levida. The sequence continues at coordinate 102,641,406 of OZ035884.1, read as the reverse complement.
ACAATTTTGTGTACAAGGTCCTATTCCTCAAGCGTAGGTTGAATTTTAAGATGAACCAGATTGGACACAAACTACTTACAACTCCTACACAAACTCCCTGTTTTGAGAGTGTCTGTCTGTCTATCACCGCGATTACAGCAGTGGTTTAAAAAGTTTTGATTTGAAAATTGCTACTCAAGCTTCTATTCTTTAAGCGACGCTTTAGTTCTAAGATAAGCAATAAAGGATAAAAACTACCTTTTTGGGGGTGTCCTTCTGTCAGTCCCCTCTAACACAGTCGTAGTTTAAGAGCTATTGAGCTAAAATTTTGTGTGCAAGCTTCTACCCCTCAAGCGGAGGTTAAGTTCCAAGATGAGCAACATCGGACGAAAACTACTTGCACCTCCCCTACTAAGTCCCTTTTTAGGGGTGTTCGTCTGGCTGTCCTCCGATTACAGTAGTAGTTAAAGTTTTAGTTTAAGTTCTGAGATACGCAATATGGGATGAAAACTGCCTTTTTGCGGGTGTCCGCGTATGTTCCCGCGGTTACGGCAGTAGCATAAAAGCACTCGAGTGGAGGTTTAGTTCTAAGATGAGCAATATGGGACAAAACTACTTTCACCTCCCATACAAACTTCAGCTTTTTGAGTGTTAAAAAATTACACATTCCACACCTTTCTTTACAACATTGTCCAAATGTGCCACAAAACCACGGTGCTTCACTACACCCACATAATGTTATATTTTTTTATAAAAGACCATGACACGGTACACATCCTTTTTACCTTCTTTATTTTAGGGTTTGAGCGTGATTTGATGAGGTTGTGTCTTTTTACGCCTTTGCTATACACTTTGTCTGTATGTATGTATGTGGTCACTAGTGATTACCTTCCCTTGGCACAGCGACCCCTAAACATACCACTGAAAGTTTGTTACGCACAATGCCACAGAGCTCTGTGGCAATGGGTCGATAAATGAAATTTTTATAGACTACAAAATGACATTTTGATACTTCATTAAGGATATTTAAAATTAGAGCATAGTATCCTGAAAAAAGCGTACAGCGTACAAAAAAATAAATCCCTCAAAACAACGAAAATTTTGGGGTAGGAAAAGGTCATCTGCTGTTGGTGTGGGCAAATGTGTGTTGGGGGAGAGGACAAATCACGTTAAAACGAAAAACCATAATTAAAATATAAATCCCTGCCTGAGGCTGGCATTAATAAATTAATGACTATTAAATCATGTCGTCGTGTTTTTTTTTTCCTATATACAGTAGCGGTCTTTATAAGCGTGTTAAAATCATCACAATAAAGAAAGATTAATGCCAAATGTGGATTATTAGAGTGAGTTTTTTAGGGGTTTGTTATGATTTTTATACTATATTTATTATGTAGAAAGGTTTACGTAAAAAGCAAAATAGCAACAAAATGTTGTTAACTGACTTAAGACAGATATTTAGGTTGGAATTTAGAAATCATAACCACTCAAAATCCAACAGGTATTTAGGGTTTCAACAAAAGCAACAGCGAATAGGTTCCATTACAAATGAGGACAGATGACCGCAAACAACAATTGGGAATTACGCGTGTCGTTCCAAATACAATGAGGTTACAAATCTTACCTTAGTGTTACATACTGCTTTTCTTGTCATCATAACAGACATGTACCGAGTGAAAAGAATCGTTGTTCCATTGCAAAAATTGAACTATCGTTGAAGTTATTAACCGTAAATCAAACAGACGTACACACGTTACACAACGTACCGCAGACAACAAAAAGAAACACTTAGGACTCTGGTAGCAGTCTGCAGGCAGAAGCAAAACAATGGTAAATTGTCGATTACTCCCACCATCGCCACCAATGATTGCAACAATTAAACATTTAGTAGCAACTTTATGCAACACTTTAACTACCGACACTTATTCTAAACATTAAACGTATTCCCGTGAAAAATTTGGCAGGGGACACTGGCCGAATCATCGTTTTGCATTTCCTCTTTGTTTTACCGACCAATGGTTAAAATTTTCGAACGAAAAACACTATCACATTACTATTATTACAGTTTTATTAAATTTTAAAGTTTTTTCTCATGTTTCTCTCACATTACTATTGGCTTTTGTAGGAAATATCACTTATTTCACAACTTCCACGCACCGATTAGAAAAAAAAACTAATTAGAAATGACAACAAAGACACCAATGCACTAAAGATGAGAGATGAAAGATGAGAGTGCATTTCCTATTGAATGACAGATGATTAATTTGACAACAGGTGGCAGTGAGTGATCTGTTTACAGTCGTACTTAGTAAGGACATAAACCTCAACAAGACACAGGAGCCCTATTTTAGCAGACAAATCTGCCTGCAGGGGGACTCAACATTCAAAACGAGCCGACACGACTCAATCCGTTTTCATTGTCCATCCATTTTATAGACTTAGGTCTAATATGGTAAACTATGTCTAATACACATGTGTATGTTGATAACTAGGGCGACCAATTTTCAGCACATGCTGAATATTGCTGATGCTGCTTAATTTAACGATTTCAAGCGATCTTGCTTATTTAAAACGTTTGTGCTTTTTCATGCTGTTTTTGCCCTTATTTAAATTTTTGATACATTTTGATAAGATATGTTTCTATCAATTGCAAATTTTTACATATCACAAGCCCTTGCGGTTCATAAAAATATGACAGGTAGAATTCAATTTGCAAACTATCCTCTTATTTTACACACAGCCTGTGTTCAAGATTTTTTAATAGCCCTATATTTATCGATAGCTTAGATCGTTCGATTCGTTATATTCCCATAGTTTTCAGGCGCCTTATCGAAAACAAAAATTTTAACTAATGAAACCTAATGTGCCTCTATAACCTAAACCAATAACGACACGATGAGCAGCGGAGTATTATACTAATTATTTGGAAGACATAAGGGAAGTCATTCAAGAGTTTAACGAAAATGATTCTAAAGCATTGCGATAAAGCAAAGAGGTTCTTTCTAATGAAAATTTGTAATCCGACTTTTCCTTCATAAAAATTAACTTTAAGTGCATCTGGCATGCCATCACAAAAATTGAGTCAAGCGGATTGCCATTGAATGAAAGCTTGGAAACAGTAAAATCAATTCAACATGCTATAGAAAAACATCTGATAAAAATTATTTTAAAAAAATGACTGCCGTTCTTGCGCGAAATCCTAGGTTTGTGGAAATCAACAATATTATTTTTAAAAATTCCAAAACAACAAGTGCGTTTATGGGAAAATATTCGCCTGCTGAATCAACATTTTTTAAATACGCTCCCGTTTCATCGTGTGACGTGGAACGCGTTTTTTCTATATATGGAATTTTTTTTACAAACCAGCGTAAAAGTTTCACCTTGGAAAATTTAAAAATGCACTTAGTGCTTAATTGTAATCGTGACAATAACCAAGGTATAATCTCACTTTAAAAATTTTTTTTTTGGTTTAAAAGTTACTTTCTTTGTATGAATACACGATTGAATAATTCGGTTAATTTACTTATTATTTTTTATTACTTCTTTAATAGATGTGAAATTGTTTTTTGTATGTTTTCAATAAATAAAAAAAATTATAAATGCTGAATATAAATTCTATCGTGCTTATTTTAAGGGTTTTTCATGCTGTTTTAAGTACTGAAAACCGTTTTTTTCGTGCTGAAAAATGGTCGCCCTATTGATAACACAAGGGAACAAAATTGAACTCGTTGAGTGTTGTTTGGAATTCTATAGCTGTTTTTTTACTAATTTGAGGTCGCTGATTTTAAATCTAATCTCCATTTTTCTCCATCAGCTTGAATTTTCTAGTTACAGGTACTAGGCTCCACGAAAAGCCCCCCAATGAAATAACGCCCAAACGAGAAATGAAATATTCCCCAAATTTTTTTCATACATTTTTGGGTGTTATTTCATATGAAATAACTCCCAATTTTTTTGGGCCGTTTTTCATTTTTTTTTTTTGGATTTATTTCATTCCTCATTTGGGGTTTTCAAATTATGAAATAATCTCCAATGAAATAACACCCAACCAATTTTTTAAATTTGGGGCTTGTTTCATATCGTGAATAATTTGGGTGTTATTTCATTTTTTATTCGGGGGTTATTTCATTTTTAAAGCTGTTGGTTTTTAGGGGTTATAATTATATAATTATATAAAAATAGGCCTTTTACAAAAAACATTTAGCCTGTAAATATATTACAATATCTTTTGAATGTTTACAGATATTTCCATTTGTGTCCATATTGACGGATAGAATATCAACAAAATGCAAAATTCGATTAGTACACACTAAGAATGGAATTTTTTTGAATTTGTAAGAGTTCTTCAAAAGGAAGAATTCAATTAAAGCAGAGAGTTTGATTTGCATGTGAACATTGGAGGTGGTTGTGTAAAGGCCAAACGTAAAAGGCAAATTGTCTTCCGAACTGCAAAAATAGGGCGGGACTACAACAATCTACGATCCACACGATTCATTTCAATATTTTTGCGACTTTGCTATTGGTCCATATTGACTTCATGAAATCCTTGGCGAAACTGACTCTTTTATGAATTTTGGGCATAATTTCATTATTGTTGTTGATGGGGTTTATTTCATTGGGGGTTATTTCATTTTCGTCGTTGGGTGTTATTTGATATGAAATAACTCCCAAATATTGGGGGTTGTTTCGTTTTCACTTTGGGGTTTATTTCATTTATTTTTCGATGTTATTTCATTCATGGTTTTTGAGCGTTATTTCCTATTTTTTAGGGTTTATTTCATTGGGGGTTATTTCCTGGGCGTTATTTCATTGGGGGGGCTTTTCGTGGAGCCCAGGTACTAATCGTATTTTCGCATTTTTTTCCAAAAAATTATAGTTCAAAAAATCATAATTTTTTGTTCATAAGCCGGATTTTTTAAGATATCGTAGTTACCTTTGGAAAAAAAAAAATTTTAATATCGCAAAAAAAATGACTGAGTAAAGGCTCTTCTATTCAAAAAAAAATTACACATTTTAATTTTCTTCACGCTGAAAGTTAATCGGTTGGGGGCAAATTGTTCTTTTTATTAGCTTTATTGAATATCATATTAAAGTAGCTTTCTAAAACATGTATGTACATTAGACCGGGTCACCAAAAAATATTTCCAAAGTCGGAAAAACAGCCAAAATCGTTTTTTTGTCACTGCTTTTTTGTCACTGACAAACGACATCATCTTGTAATGATGGCTTTATTTAGAGCAATTTCTACCCCCTAAAATTTAAAAATATTTTTTCCTAGGATTAAAGCCCTTTAAAAACCAAGAACATTTTGCTTTGGAAGTATACAGTTTGATTCAAAAACAAAAAAGTTACGTATGAAAAGATGTATTTACAGCATCAACACTAATATTTTTTCCTGTTACTTGCATTATTACAGAAAATTATTGCATACTTCTTAGCGACATCGAAAAAAATTAAACACAAGTTATTGCATACTTTTTAGCGCAAACAGTGTTTTTAAACATGCTGGTATTCAGTGTCACCAATATTCGAGAAACGAAATTATAAAGATACCTGCTTCACAATGGAAGTATTAATAATAAAATATAGACATAACTTTGCACTTGTATTCTTCCCATGCAATTTGCAACACTGAACATTTGTGCGAAATGTAAGTGAATCAGCGCTTGGATTGACTAATCAAAATGAAAATTTTTTGCAAAATTAGAAAGTCGTGAACGGAACTTGAGTCGCGCCAATATTTGCTGTAATTACATAAATATCTACGGCCTTTTTGGGATTTTATTTGTAAAAAAAAATATATTTCGCCGGTAACTATATTAAAAATGAATTATCTCAAGAAAATATTTAAATTTTCTTTTTGATGTCGTTAAGACTTATTCAACAATTTAAGCTACAAAGTATGGATTCATTTTTATAAAAATTTTCCGTCAGCGCTATAAAGTATGCAATAATTTGCGATAATAATGCAAACAACATAAAAAAATGTTTTTGTTAATGCTGTAAATACATCTTATCATACGTAACTTTTATGTTTTTGAATAAAACTATATACTTCCAAAGCAAAATGTTCTTGGCTTTTAAAGGGCTTTAATCCTAGGAAAAAATATTTTTAAATTTTAGGGGTAGAAATCGCTCTAAATGAGGCCATCATAACAAGATGATGTCGTTTGTCAGCGACATCTATAGGACAAATGTAGTACTCGTCGAAACCTATACACCGATGCCTTGTATGTTACGATTGAGCTACAAACAAAAAAGCAGTGATAAAAAAACGATTTTGGCTGTTTTTCCGGGGGGTGGGGGAGAAAAAAAATTTTTTTTTTTTGAAGTTCTCTCGAGGTGATCTTTAATATTTGCCCTCGACTTTGGAGAAAAAAAAATTTTGTATGGGGACCGACCCGGTCTAATGTACATAATAATCGATTGAAAATTGAATGAGTTATGCTAAGTTCGGTGATAGCAGATTTTTCGAATTTTTTTGTTTCTACCCAAAAAAAATTAAAATTTTGTATTTTTAAAAATCATGACAAATTTGCAAATTTATTTATAGTTTAATTTATAGTTTTGCCTCCTATTACAATATTAATTAACTGACCAAATTTAATTAATCGGCAGGTTTCAATTTGGAAGTTAAGGGAGAAATATTAATTTTCCAAAAATAGGTCATTTTGTATGGGAGCTACCAGAAGGGGTGATCCGATATAGTGCAAATTCATTCCTGATTCATACTGAGTGAATTGACTGAATTCAGTGTATATGTTTTAAGACCAACACTGTGATTTTTGTTGCATTATTTTTTTTATGAATTTTTAAAAAACAAAATTTTTTTTGTAAACTTTTTGTTTTATTTTTTTTTTAAACTACAACGATATCTCTGAAACTACTAGGCCAAATTAAAAACAATGTAGGCACGGATTAAAGATAATTTTGTTGACGAGTTTAAGTTTTTTTTTTTAATTGAATATGGTGAACCGTTTTCAAGTTATTTAAATATTTGTAGTGGAAGTGCCTTAGTTTTGGACATAACGGTATATCGTGAAAAGTCGAGCTGATACAAAAAAACCAAGTGCAGATTTGGATTCAGCGTCCCAAATTACCTTTAAAACAATATTGAGTTCTTAAACAACAAATACCTTGTTTCCTTGTGTAATGATTAATGCAGGGATTGAAAAGACTCCAAAACACTCTGCTCAACACATTTTAAACGTCGGTAATGAGCGCAGGCGAACTCAAAACACAAGAGTTTAATGATCGAAGATGCTCCGCACACAGAGTCAACACATAACAAAACTCTTTTGTACAATTTTTTCCTGAGCATTCAAAGATGGTGTGCACACATAAACGAGCGACACTAAAAGATTGGTAGAGAAGAAGAAGAAATATAGCTGTATATGTGTAAATATACATATGTATGTATGTGTTTTTTTCTCTATATGAATATTCATGTGTTACTCCGTGTTTGGGTATTTTCGTTTCTCAGTGCACATATGAGTTGTGTCATCTTTATCGCACACACGACGGGAGTCAGAAAAAAGAGCAACATCGTTTTCCGACACTTAGCGAGATGTGTTTGCATGTTAACATGCTCAACGGTACAGAGTTTGTGTCACATTTACCTCTCAAACACTCTCATGAAAAGAGTTTTGCATACATTTTGTGCACATTTGTGAGTTTTTTTCAAACGCTGGATTAATGATTGATTGATGTTGATTAATATTATTCTGTGCACTCAAGCACATGTGTTTGAGTCCGCACTACTCTCAGATATAGCTACAACAGTGCTCCTCACTGCCATCTGTTTACGAAATCATTTGACTGTCATTTAACTGCCTAACACTTAGAATTTGTCACATCCGTCTCTCAATGGAATGGAACTATTCTTGCAGTAAACTTCAATTGACATATTTTCTCAGCGCATTCACTGACATTTGTTTTGCTAATCAGTTTTGTTCTTTATTCGTTGCGCGTTCGTTGTAAAATAAGTCGTCTCCTGCAAAAGCCTACAGAAATGTGCAAATTGCCTAAGAAATCATCATAACATTATGTAAAAGTGTAAAAAACGTAAACGGAAAGTGTTACGTTAACTATTGTGCAGTAATATGAAGATAAAATTGCCATTAGATCGGTTGGTCGATCGGTGCCTTATTCCAATGTTTTCCACGAGAATACGATAATTTTGTGTTTGGAATGGCGTTACTTAAATAAAGTGAATACTTTTTGTAGTAACAAATGTTGTTATTTTGTTGCAAATAATGATGGCGGTGCAGTAATCTTCAATTTGCAAATGTGTTGCTACTGCCGGCCGGCTGCAATGCTTCTCTTATGTTTATGCCATTGGCCATGTGTTTCTTTTTGCTTTCTTTTTTCTGTTGGCTTCGGTTAGTTGTGTTGTGTGTGCGTTCGGTTCGGTTTACGGGTTAACAATTCAACGATTGTTCGTTGAGTCAATGGAACAGCTGCTCTCGGTTATGACGACAACATAAGCAACAACTCAAAGGTAAGATTTAATTATTTGTATAAAAAACAACAAAAAAGGAAGGTATCAAATCTATATATATAAAACTGAACATTTGTTTCTAGCTATGACCGCTATACACTTTGAAACCATCCAATCGATGTGCATCAAACCGGCTTCAATAGAAAGGCAATTTTCCGAGGATGATTATAGGCTACCTAAACATTGCAATTGACACTTTTGGTCCATTTATTGATTCGATTTTCGATTTTTCCCATACAAAAATGAACCTAATGTTTAAATTTGTCAATATTTAAATTTTCAATTGGCACCGACAAATGGTACATTTATGTATATAAAATTTAAATTGAGTTTGTTTGAAGCTAAGCGGATGCTGCAGCTTTCAACCGATATTCTTGAGGTATGGCCAACCCATTCCACCCCATTAGCAAAAATGCAATTTCTGGCCTATTTTCACAATTAGTGGCGGGATAAGATTATTAGTCTTGGCCCCGACCACAGGAGCTAATTTGTTTAAGGGCGGTATCTGAAGTATTAGATTAGTAGGAATGGCCCTGCCCATAGGACCTAATTTATAAAAGTGCGATAACTGTAGTACTAGATCATTAGGCGTGTCATGAAATGTGGTTTCAATTACGATATACGTATTCTAAAGAAAAGGGGTGAGATTTGAAATTGGATGTGAAATTAACACCAATATACGTGATCAAGCCAAAAATGGGTGGCCCTGCCTAATTTTGTTTTCTACTAGCAATAGCTGGAGGACTGTTGCACTATTCGTCTTTATATTTGGTACGGAATTATTTAGCGGCAAAAAATCGAATACTCACGAATTGAAACATTTCTCAAATCTGCATATATTACAATTAAAGCGACGAACATCATACAACAGTGTAACATTAGCAATTACGGAGAATTTTATTTCCTTGATGTACCTATGGGTTTTGATATTGTTAATTTTAAAATGTGTGATCGCAAAACGTATCGAGTCGGCTACTGCATCCTTCAGTATTGCGCAACTCATTTTGACGTTGCAGAATAGCGCAATAAATTGCAAGTTTCTGAGAACCGCGCATGTAATATCAAGATAAAAAATATTGCAAACATGTCAAATCATAATGAGCAGCTATGCGCAGGGAGCTCTCTCGGACCTTCAAGAAGCAGTTACAAAAAAAAACTAGCAAGAAAGTTTCAGTCGGGCAACCCGACTTACATATACCATCACCCTCAGTAAAATAAAAAAAATCTGTTATATTGATATTATTACTCGATTTCTAAAGTGGGCGGAGTGGTTCATTTGTATGGGAGGTACCAGAAGGAGCATGTCTATACTTCCAGTTTTTCTCTCGAAAACTGTATCGTGCTTCAACTTTACTAAATACAGAAATTGGGCACGATCGCGTGGGTTCTATTAATAATATTAATCGATTTCTAAAGTGGGCGGTACCAGATCAGTATGGCGCGTACCAGAAGGGGCGTGGCTAAACTTCCAGTTTTTTTTTTAAATGTATCCTGCTATAGATTTACTAAAATAAAGAATTTGGGTACGATCGTCTTGGATTTATTGATATTACTACTCCATCTCTAAAGCGGGCGGAAAAGTACATTTGTATGGAAGGTACCAGAAGGGGCATGGCTAGACTTCCAATATTTTTTCCAAAACTTTATCCTGTTATATCTTAACAAAATGCATAATTTGGGCACGATCGTGTTAAGTGTATTGATTTTATAACTCCATCTCTAAAATAGGCGGAGTTGCACATTTGTATGGGAGGTACCAGAAGGGGCGTGGCTAGACTTAAAATTTTTTTTTTCAAAACTTTATCCTGTTATCGCATTACACTTGGGACCGGCCGTGGCATAGTGGTTAGAACACGTGACTACCATGCGGGAGATCGCAGGTTCAAACCTGGCTCCAGTCATCATAAAGGAAAAAAAATAAATAAAATTTTCTTTCATTGTCGGCTCCCCTCGAATGTTGGTGACAGCAACTTCGCAGTATTAAGCGTCGATTCAATCGTCGTGTCTAGTAAGAGCTTCTCAAACAGTGACGTTCGCATTCGTCGATAAACAAGTAGGTGCCGTTAGTTGTGAATCTAAAAAATGGAAAGCGTGTTAATTCACAACAACGCGAGAAGCTATCCCATACCTCATTCATGGGGTGCAAAGGGAAATTAAGTTTTTTAATATAGAACTTGGGAATGATTGAGTTCGATCTATTGATATTATTACTCGATTTCTAAAGTGGGCGGAATTGTACATTTGTATGGAAGGTACCAGCAGGGGCGTGGCCATGTAGGCCATTTTCAATACCGTAAGTATTTTTGGGGAAATATTAACTCGTGCAAAATTTCAAAACATTTGGTTGCGTCTTTCGAAAGTTATCGTGCGAACCAGCCGGACAGCAGACATACAGACAGACAGACAGACATTTGAGCCATGTCGACTTAAAAACTCAAGAATCAAATTTGGTTCAAAGAAACCTAGGGTTTAAAGTCACTCTTTCTATGTGTTACACTTTTGGGTCGTATCAAATGATATATACCCTCATCCCTAAGGGTGATGGTATAAAAACAACATATAAAACATTGAAGCACAAACACATGCAAAACTTTCAATGTAGTGGTGCCCATAGCTGATAATGAGGGATGAGTTTACACACAAAAAATTGCTGTATTCCCTTGATCGCGCATTACAGGTGTTAAGAAGCAATGCAAGATTAAGTTTTCTTTCTTAAATTAATTTAACCAGAAAATACAAGGGAACTGATGTGTCGCTACTATGTATTCCAATGATACCCACGGATTTGCCGTTTGATTCAACTGATTACAGTTTCCGGTTCGGTTAGAATTTGCGATGACAATCAGTAATGCTGAAGGACAGTCTATTCAAGTTTGCGGCTTTTTTTCTCCATGAACAGCTTCATGTTGCATGTTCACGTGTAGAAAGACACACTGATTAACATATGTACACTCCTTTGGTTCTCCCATACATGTTTTATTATCAAATGCATTGCAATAAATTTATGTCATTACAAAATATTATTCTGTAATATACCTTTAACATTTTTTGTTAAATTTCTATGGGAACATCAAAAGAAACTAACACCCAAAGATTTGTTTCACTAAAAAAAGTTACATTTAAGTCAATACTTCTTTAGGCAGGACGAAGTCTGACCGGTCAGCTAGTTTTTGTCATAATTATGAAAATTGTATATGTATTTAGCTGATAAATTGTTTGTTTCTAAAATTTTTGTAGCGAGGCAAACACAAACTGACTGATAAATACCTATCCAATATAAGATATTGTTGAATTCTTGAGTTTTTAAAATTAACTGATTTTTAATTATTAATATATGCCTGTTTGTGGAGAGTAAACGGTTGTAGATAGGACTTTCGGTCAGTTATTTGTAGGGAAGGTACCAGAAGAGATGTGTCAACAAGTTATGTTTTATGATGTTTGTCCCTATCGCAAGATAAACTCACTGACCAAATTTCATTATCCCCCAGGTATCCGTTTAGAAGTAATTAGAGAAATATTAATTTTTGTTAAAGCAGGTCATTTTGTATGGGAAGTGCCAGAAGGGGCAACCGATATAGTCTATATTCATTCCTCAGTCAAATGTTCATAAGCGTACCTCTTACACAAAATTTCACTGAATTTAGTTTACCTATCAAAAATATATGTATGTTAAACTATAAGGGTCAATTCGGTCATTTGTATGGGATGTACTAGAAGGTGTGTGGCAAAGGTTTCAGTTTTCTTAGGGGTTTGTATACTATTACAAGATAAATAAACTAACCACACTCAAATATCCTTTAGTTGTCCGTTTTGAAGTTATTGGAGAAATTTTAAATATCCAACTAGTAAGGCGGTTATCTTCGGCTATGCCGAAGCTCAGATACCCCTCACCATTTTTAAAAATGGTGGTAAAACTGGTTATTTGCACTATAACTATATTTATTAAACTTTGTACCACAAAACAGGAGAGTTGGTGAGAAGTGGACGTTACTTTTAGCTTCACACATCCATTTTGTCAGTAATTTTGTATCGATTTTACTCGATTTAGTTTATGAGTTGGTGAGTTGGAGCTTATTTTTATGAATTTTGTAACTCCCCAAAAATGGGTAGTTGTGTGGGATGTGGGAGGAGTTTAAACCCGATCAGGCTTATCTTAGAACTTAACCTTTGCTTCTGGACAGAAGCTTACATACCAAATTTCAGCCCGAAAGGTCATAAACTATAGGGACATACAGACGGACACCCCCAAAAAGGGGAAGTTTGTATGGAAAGTCGGAGAAGTATTATAGGATTAAAGCTTGCATATCTTATTATTTATTAGCTTATTTTTATGAATTTTGTAACTCCCCAAAAATGTGTAGTTGTGTGGGATGTGGGAGTAGTTTAAATCCGATCAGGCTTATCTTAGAACTTAAACTTTGCTTCTGGACAGAAGCTTACATACCAAATTTCAGCCCGAAAGGTCATAAAATTAAGGCACATACAAACGGACACCCCCAAAAAGGGGAAGTTTGTATGGAAAGTCGGAGAAGTATTATAGGATTAAAGCTTGCATATCTTATTATTTATTAGCTTATTTGTATGAATTTTGTAACTCCCCAAAAATGGGTAGTTGTGTGGGATGTGGGAGTAGTTTAAATCCGATCAGGCTTATCTTAGAACTTAACCTTTGCTTCTGGACAGAAGCTTACATACCAAATTTCAGCCCGAAAGCTCATAAACTATAGGGACATACAGACGGACACCCCCAAAAAGGGCGAGTTTGTATAGCGTGTGGGAGAAGTATTATAGGATTAAAGCTTGCATATCAAATTTCATCTTAATATTTCCTAACCTACGGTTATAATCGCGGGGGCAGTTACGCTGACACCCCTAAAAAGGTAGGATGTGGGAGTAGTTTTTGACCGACATTGCTTATCTTAGAAAGTAGCCTCCGCTTAGATATTGAATCTTGCGTACAAAATGTCATCTATATACCTCTTAAAATACGGCTCCAATCACAGGGACAAACCCCAAAAGGGGAGAATTTGTATGGGACGTGAGAGTAGCTTTTGACCGATCGGTCTCATTTTAATACTTAACTTCAACTTGGTGTAGGGAAGCTCACATACAAAATTTCAGCTTGATTGCCCTTAAACTACAGCTGTAATCGTAGGGATACCCCAAAAAGGGGGATTTTGTATAGGAGTTGGAAGTAGTTTTTGACCGATCGGGCTCATCTTAGAACTCAACCTCCATTTAGGGCAGCAAAGCTTGCGAACAATATTTTAGCTTGATTGCTCTTAAATTACTACTGTTATCACGGGGACTGACATACGGACACCCCCAAAAAGAGGGATTTTGTATGGGAGGTGAGAGTAGTTTTTTACCGATCGGTTTCATCTTAAAACTTAACCTCCGCTTAGTGTAAGGAAGCTCACATACAAAATTTCAACTTGATCGCAGGGACAGACCCCAAAAATGGGAAGTTTGTATGGGAGGTGGGAGTAGTTTTTGACCGATCGGGCTCATCTTAGAACTTAACCTCCGCTTTGAGGATAGAAGCTCGCATTCCAAATTTATCGATATCTCTTGAACTGCGGCTGTAATCGCGGGGACAGACAGACGGACGGACAGATGGTCACCTTTAAATCGACTCAGAATTCGTGCTGATCATTTATATATATATATATATAGTGTCATACCTACCACGCTTCCTTATGGGCGTTACAATTGGAAGAACAAAATCAATATACCCTTCACTCTGTTCATGCGCATGGTGAAGAGTATAAAAAGGCCTGGCCAGGCCTTGGTGGCCTCTTAAGAGTCAATGCGTTACAGATTTTCTCGTATAAATTGGGTGAGGAAAGAAAAATGAAAGGCAATAACATATTGTAAATGCCAACTGAAAATGTAAAGTACATGGACATTTTTGTGCGTTTGTCTATTTAAAGTATCTGATAGCCATTGTATTCTGTAAAAATTGTCGTAGCAACGCAAGTCGGATCAGCTGAGTCTTAATATAACCAGAATAGTGAAACTACTTCTAATAGTTTTGTTTGTATATTTTTTCATAAGAATACGTATGCGAAATCACAATATGCAATGACGCAATCCCCTTTTCAATATTCTGTCAATTGTATTTCCCCATCAATATCTATAGCCATAGTTTAAATTCTATAACGTCTATATCTAAAATAAATGTCATTTCTTCTTGACAAACAAACTTTTGATAAGCACATTACTTAAGTTAAAGCTAAAAAAAACACAGAGCAAAGATGCCATAAGAAATAACAGACAGACAACTCACCTTTTTACTGCTGGCAGCGTTTATCCTTATGCTGGTAAATATTGAAGCGATATAAATGTAAATTTGTCACTTTCAGAATTTTTCTATACAATTTTCTTTTTGCAAAGATTTTCACACAATTTCAAATTATATGCTTGATTGCGATTTTTATTTCACACACACACAAAGACACGCACACGTACACTTAGCAGCATTGAAATAATTTGACACTCGAGACATCACATGCATGTATAATAGCTATTTTTTGCCAATTTCAGTTGTATTTCCTTACACGTTGTTTATTTAGCTGTTGTGTTGTGTTGTTTGTTTGTTTTTTAAATCTCACACCAGGGTACACTGGATAATTCGGAGTTTTTGTTATTTCGTTTTTTTTTTTGTTATAATACGGTTATGTATGTTGACTTTTGTTTCGCTTTATTGGCCATTGATTTCTTTGG
The DNA here is from genome assembly GCA_964034835.1 of Muscina levida. Classification (NCBI taxonomy): domain Eukaryota; kingdom Metazoa; phylum Arthropoda; class Insecta; order Diptera; family Muscidae; genus Muscina; species Muscina levida. Next base: position 102,626,201 of record OZ035884.1, on the reverse strand, counting down.
TAAACATTATGTTGCTACAATTTGCAATATCTGTAAGAAGATTATGGGAAATTGAAAATAAATTGTCTCCGTTAACTCATGGGCTAGACAAAAACAATCTTGTATTGATATGTAAACTTTTAACGAAGAAGTTAATCGAAAAATGTATTTCACGCTAGAGTGCATTTGTGATATTTTTATATACGTATGTTGTGGAAAGAATAAGAAGTCATATGGAAGGAAATAAACCTTTTTTAAGGAGGAGCAGAAACGATCTTTAATATGTAAGAAAGGAAGTAAGTGAAATAAGAAAGAAAGAATTAACGTGTTGGGTGCTGAGTCCTGAAAATAAGTACAATTATGGTAATTTTGTTTTCTAAATTATTGACAACTTTTTTGGAAATCTTCGCCGACATTTTAGTTGATGCCTGAACTTTTGACTAATAGACTTACTAATTATTATTAGAAATCTTAAGAAAGGGTAGATTTTGAAATATTTAACAATTTATTTTTAATACTTCAAACTTAATTTCCCTTTACACCCCATGAATGGGGTATGGGAAAGCTTCTCGCGTTGTTGTGATATCTATGTGTTTATCTGTTTTTAGATCCACAACAAACTGCACCTATTTGAATGCGAACATCACTGCCTGAGAAGATTTTACTTGATGATTAACTCGACACTATAATATACGAAATCGCGGTTAACAATGTCGAGGGGCCACCGATGAAAGAAAAATGTAGATGATTACAGACAGAAATCAAATCATGTATCTCCAGCATGGTAGGGGCGTATTCTTACCACCATAACACGGTCGGCCACTGCTCAATTTGTTCATGTTTGCATAATAAGAACTTTTGTCGCTTTGTTAAATCGCACATCCATGTGTCACTCGATTGCCAGTTGTTTGTAAGTAGTAGTAGTTACTTAAAGAATTAAGTAATAAAGACACACCTGGTACGTTATAGGTTAACAAATAGAAGAAGGTTTACTTTTTGAATTAAACGTAACAATGTTAAAAATACTGAGGGCAGCACGGTTGGGTTACTTTTTTGTACTTGAAACTTTGCTAAGAATTCGTAAATATGCATCATATTATTCATACATCTGTTGATAGTCGAACTTTGGGACCGATTGTAAAATATACGGTAATAATATCACAATTTTTTAAGTATAGTTCTGATTATTGTGAAAATCTAATGTAGGGTGTCAAAGTTGACCATTCAACGCTGTTCAAACCTTTAACCCTACGGTCAATAACCCGGGTCCCTTTTTCAACTTTAAACTGCTGTCATCTTTTTAATAATAAAGATAGGGCCCTGAAACTTCAAATCGTCGCGATTAAGGCGTTTATGGACCTTTTTAAAGAAAAAATCTTAAAATTATTAACTGCGTCTATGTTTAAAACGCCTTTAAAGTTGACACCTACGTGAGTTAATAACCAGGTACCCCGGTACCCTCATACAATTTATATGATTTTTCCACTACAGCTTACTTTTTTTGCCATCTATATATATAAAAGGCTTGGGTGACTGACTGATCATTCCCCAGCCCAAACGGCTAAAGCTAGAACCGTGAGATTTAGAATGTAGGTTTCTTTTATGACGTAGGCGCGCACTATTTTGGAAATTCGGACTAAAAGGGGGTAAAATGGGCGTGGCACCGTCCCATACAACTGAAATTTTAAAATGACTGTATCTTTTGAACCATTATATGTACGAAGTCGAGTTTTGGTACCTATATCGGTCGTACAAGAAAAAATACCTTTTTTGTAGAAAGTGGGCGGTGACACCCCCTATTTTTAAAAATAGTAATATTGGCTTAATAATTGTCCAAAGGGCCTCTATCATAGGCTACATAAAAACATAAAAAAGGGTACCACGCCCTTTTGAAAATATCGTTTTCTGGGCGAAATTAATTTACCGATTGTGTAGTACTATCCCTAGGGTCTATATTATAGGCTACATGAAAACATACTTAGACACAAACCAAAATTTCAATCGGTCTTATTTCGCGAGCCATTAAAGTAATGAATATGAGATTCGCTTCATATATAAAGGGTACATGGGAGATTACGTCCCGCTGGGAAATGGGTATTGCCACGCCCCTTTTGAAACAATTGTTACGTCGGTCATATTAATAGAACGATTGTAATAACATTATCATAATCAATATATTTAAAATGTCTACTGTCTGTAGATATGATGATGAAATTTGGGATGGTTGTTCCCCTTTTCGAGTAAACGTCAGCTAAGAACGGATTTGTGGAAATTCGTACTTTTATGGGTTAAAAATTCCCAATAAGGGATAAAAGTTGTACCATTACCTAAACCAATCGGCTAATGGTATAATCGCGAAAATTAATATGGAAATGCTTACCATCAAATTGGATTGAAGTATTTTTTTAAATCCTAGGTAAAAAAATTGAAAAATGGATAAAAATGTTACCATCGCCCAGACCAAACGGCTAATGATTTAATCATGATAAGTTATATAGGCTTGCTCCCTATGGAATTAGAACAAATCAAGGAGGGTTTTCGATATTCTTACCTTGTAGGGGTAAAAGGACTGAAAAGGGATAAAACTGGTAAAAACGGCTATAGTCTCAAAAATTGTGCGATGTGAAGTAATTTTAAAATTGGCTTATAAGTTGTAAAAATACCGAAAAAGGGATAAAACTGATGATATCATCCAAATCAAATACCTAAAGGTAGAGTTACGAAAATGTATATAGAATTGCTCCTAAATTAGAGAACTGTCAAATGGGGTTTTCCAAAATTCATTTTAGTTGTGCGATACGAAATATCATTTTAAAAATCGAACTTTTAGGGATAAAAAGGGACTAGAGCGATAAAATCACTCAGACCAATGGGATAAAGCTACAATCACATAAATGGGGTATTCGATCGTTACATAAAGCGTTGGCATTTTACCTGCATTTCTTAAAGTCATAAGAAGGTTCATTGTAAGTGCGGGTGAAGCAACGCGAGCCGGGAAAGCTAGTTATTTATAAATGAGAACAAATTTCTTAATTTGATACAGATTATATTTTCAGTAGATTACTATATTTTGTTATTGCATTGACCTTCTGATACCTTCATTCATTATCTAAGGAATATACGGTTTAAATTTTCATAACGTTCTCAAAATGTTGAATTCATAAGACGACGGAAGCTTCGTCAATGTGTGTGGTAAAAAAATTGACAATTGTAAAATTGCGCCACTTTCATGGACGGCCTATCTACATCTCTTACCACCTTTATCCTTGTTAATTTTACGAACAGTCGCAAGGTTTCCAGTATAAATTTGGCCGTCGAAAACAATTTGAGTTTTTGACATCACATATCCACAAAGTTTTTTTCAATTCTTGCAGGATTTAATGGAATGTATTGCGCGAGTTTTGTTCTGCCTCGGTAAAAAACACAGATATTCATCGATTGTAAGATTCTCACTTGGTATGTTTGCATTCAGCACTGTGAAAAAATATCACGGATTGGTGTATCCATGTTCGTAAGAGCTTTTCGGCTATGGTGTTTGCATTGTCAAAACGAATTCTTGATTGTGTAGGGCACCATTATGCTCACCATATCTATTCTCAGATGGTGTTTAAAATGTTGAGCTTTCGAAATCATTTATGTTGATCGTGCTGGGCCACAACATAGCATAGTAGCTCCTACTTTAATGGAAAGTTGCAGAATTCTCATACCGTTCAGTGCATGACATAAATTTTATCTGCATTACTTCTAGTTACTGATTGTTCAAGTTTGCCATGACTTTCATCTGTACTTTGATTATAGTGTTTTCCTCAACATTCTTCAACAATCGCATCACTAACTGGGAACTATGTCTGACATATCCTACAAATAATAAATCTTCCACTTCTCTTTCAAAGAGGATGTGATCTAAGTTTTCTTTCATAAATTTTTTAAAGATGACATCGCGACCTTAAGTCGTAAATGTTGTAAGTCCAATTTTTGCCTAAATGTATTTTTTGATGTAGAAAGCAAGATAGATTGAATACGTATTTTCTAAATTCCGGAAAAATGTTCTTCAAATCTGCAAAACCATTTGTAGCAAACTTAAAATAAACTTATACAATTTCCTCACAAAAACTGAACAAAATATAATCTGTTTCTTAGATTCTCAAAACATTTAAGAAACTAAGTTGATACATTTTCAATATAGTTATGATCGCTGTTGCACTTGTAAGTAAAAATGTTGCACGCAATACGAAAATTTTCAATAGGATTGATAACTCCTATGGAAGTCCAGTTTCGGCAGTGACAGCAACTTCTAAAAAATACCAGCAAGAAAATCAACTTTTGTTGATAGGAATTAAATAAATTGACAGTTTAGCTTTTCATAACGTGAGTTTTGCACATAATTGTCGTTAATGTGTAATATTTTACATTATATCACCAAAAAAGTACACTTGGGTACCCGGTCATTGACTAACGCATATTCTTTTAGTTATTAACAGTAGGGTTAAAGCTTTGTACTTCCAACCCTATAAACCAATTACAAAGAAGTTTCAAAGTATTTTTTATATTAATAACTCGGCCATAAAATAAAAAAAAATAATTTTCGGCTCTACAAAAACTACCCCAAAGCAAACTTCCCAAAAAAAAAAAAATAAAAATGCCCCTAAATAATTTCATTTCATAATTTGGGAAGTTTTCGTTTATTTCATACCCTAATTTTTTCCACCAAATATTTCATAAAATGGGCCCGTCTTTTTCTTAGTCCTAAATACCACTTAAAATGGAGCCGGGGCCTTCGGGCATATTTTTGGAGAAATGTTTCGTTGGGATATTCATCAGGATTGGGAAAATAGTTTCCACCATTTTAAGGCGTATATGGGGGAGCATTATATCAGGATTTGGGAAACGGTGATGGGGCCGAAGGACATTTTAAGGCGTGGCATCAGGATAGGATATAGTGGCGGGGAGCCACGCCCCTTCTTGTACCACCCATACAAATGTACCACTACGCCCACTTTAGAACTGGAGTAATAATATCAAAACTCCCAAAGCAATCGTGTCCAAATTCTGTATGTAGTAAAGCTGTAACAGTAAAGCTGCGGTTACAGCCACACCCCTTCTGGTACCTCCCATACAAATGTACCTTTGCGCCCACTTTAGAGATGGAGTTAACATATCAATACACATCGTATTTAGTGAAGCTGAATTTAAAGAAAATAAAGTGGAAGTCTGCACCACTCCGCCCACTTTAGAAATCGAGTAATAATATCAATAGAAAGTTTTTTATTATACTGAGGTGTGTATGTATGTAAGTCGATTTTTTTTATTATAGTAAGGTAATTATCTTCGACACTGCCGAACCTAAGTAAAACTACAATTATAGTTAATTAAACTTTGCACCGCAAAAAAGAGTAGTTTGTACTCAGACGGAAACTCCAAAAAAGTAGGAGTAGATGTTTGTATGGGTGCTGATAGAAGTTCCTTCCCATTTTGCTCATCCTAGAACATAATCTCCGCTTGAAGGATATAAGATTGCATAAAAAATTTCAGCACGATAGCTTTAACACTTCTGCTGCCCAAAAAGAGGGATTTTGTATGGGAGGTGGGAGTAGTTTTGGACCGATCGCACTCATCTTAAAACTCAACCTTCGCTTTGAGTAGGGACGATTGCTCTTAAACTACGGGTGAAGTCGCAAGGACAGACTCCAAAAAGGGGGAGTTTTATGGGAGTTGAAACAGTTTTTGAGTGTTTTATTACCAGTGTTTATATTTTTCACAACGAACTAATAATATTGTAAATGGGAATTGTAGTCCCACCCCTTCTGGTACCTCCCATACAAAATTACCTATTTCTGGATAATTAATATTTCTCCCATAACTTCCAAACGGACAACTGGAGGGTGTTTTGATTTGGTAAGTTTTATAATCTTGTAATAGTAGACAAATCCTCATAAAACTGAAACCTTTGCCGCGCCTCTTCTGATTCCTCCCTACAAGTACCCTCATAGTTTTATATACGTATCTTTTTTGAAAGTACACTGAATTCACTCTAGTTTGCGTAAGATGTTAGGTTATAAAAATTGGCCTTAGGAATGAATATGGAATATACCGGTTTACTCCTTCTGGTACCTCCCATACAAAATTACGTATTTTTGTAAAAGTTATATTTCTCTCATAACTTCCAAAGGGACACTTAGGGGGTAATGAAAATTGGTCGGTTAATTTTTCTTGTGATAGGAGACAAAACTTCAGAAAACATAACTATTTGACACATCCCTTCTGGTACCTCCTATGCAAATGACCGAATTCACCCACATAGTCTTACAAACATGTATCTTTTGTAACTACACTGAATTCAGTCAAATTTTGCATAAGTTGTACGGTTATGAAAATTTGATGCATGAATGAATATGGACTATATCGGTTCACCCCTTCTGATGCCTCCAATACAATATGACCTATGTTATTTTTGAAAGAGTAATATTTCTCCCATATATTTCAAACCGTGTTGAATATTTAAATTTCGCACATTTAATTAATTTGAAGTAACTGAAAAAAACTCAGAAAACTGGGACATGTGTCAAATCGCTACGGCTGCCTCCTAAACAAATGACCGAACTGGCTTCCATAGTATTACATACATATCTTTTGTATGTGTAAGTTCAACGAATTCAGCCAATGATTTGCGTACTGCAAACGATTATAAAAATCTGACTCACGAAAATTCAGTTGGTATTTCATTTTTAAATTCCTGGGAAGCCGTCAATATTCATATGAAAAACTTTAATAGCCTTTATCTTCTAAATAAATCGTCCAATCATAGTAAGGAAAATAACATATGTGCGTTTTATGGGCAAAGTTCATAATATCAATTATAACTAGTTTAAATACCAAAATAGGCTTTTAGAAACAACTCTTATATTGAAAACTTTTTACTAGGGCTATAGCAAATCATAAACCTATTTTAAATTTAATGTACGTAACGTAATTAAAATTTTTGGAAAATTTTTATTTCCTAAAATTAGTTCATAATTACAATCAGTGGCGCGTTGACTAAATTACTGGAGTAGACAGACAGACATACACACTTGTACATACGTGTCCTTTCTCCAATGTGCTGAGTGCCTTATATAAATTTACCTATCAAGTGGTGTCTTCATAGATAAGGTTTTTCAGCGAATTTAAATTCTTAATAAAAATGAATTTAATACCGACATCTTGATGCGGTTGAAATTTCTCAACATATTACATGGAATTAGAAAAATAAAATTCAAAACCACTATTTACCTTTCGTTTGTGCAAGAGAATAAAAGAGAATATATTCTTGTTCGCACAAATATTAAAATTTCCGAGAAATCCATACATAACTTTGTGCGTTAATATGAATGTGGTATTGAGCAAAGTTTGTTAACTCTTATCGTAGCAGGTGTAACGATTGAAATAGAAAATATTGAAATTTCCGGGAAATTGTTGGAAACTCTCATGTTACAAGACATGGTTGAAATGAACTGTTATTAAAATACTTTAACCAAATTAAAGTCAAAAGCTTGACTCTGTGGGGGTATCAAAGTAACTTAAAAATTTGAGGGTGTTTGGGAAATTTCCAAAACAGATTGTTGTTATACTCAGCAACACTTTCCAGAGAAGAGTAATATTTCCCAGGTATTTCGACTTCAGTTTTTGTTGTCGCGCTGGTTAATTTGTATTCACCCACATAGTCTTACAAACATGTATCTTTTGTAACTACACTGAATTCAGTCAAATTTTGCATAAGTTGTACGGTTATGAAAATTTGATGCATGAATGAATATGGACTATATCGGTTCACCCCTTCTGATGCCTCCAATACAATATGACCTATGTTATTTTTGAAAGAGTAATATTTCTCCCATATATTTCAAACCGTGTTGAATATTTAAATTTCGCACATTTAATTAATTTGAAGTAACTGAAAAAAACTCAGAAAACTGGGACATGTGTCAAATCGCTACGGCTGCCTCCTAAACAAATGACCGAACTGGCTTCCATAGTTTTACATACATATCTTTTGTATGTGTAAGTTCAACGAATTCAGCCAATGGTTTGCGTACTGCAAACGATTATAAAAATCTGACTCACGAAAATTCAGTTGGTATTTCATTTTTAAATTCCTGGGAAGCCGTCAATATTCATATGAAAAACTTTAATAGCCTTTATCTTCTAAATAAATCGTCCAATCATAGTAAGGAAAATAACATATGTGCGTTTTATGGGCAAAGTTCATAATATCAATTATAACTAGTTTAAATACCAAAATAGGCTTTTAGAAACAACTCTTATATTGAAAACTTTTTACTAGGGCTATAGCAAATCATAAACCTATTTTAAATTTAATGTACGTAACGTAATTAAAATTTTTGGAAAATTTTTATTTCCTAAAATTAGTTCATAATTACAATCAGTGGCGCGTTGACTAAATTACTGGAGTAGACAGACAGACATACACACTTGTACATACGTGTCCTTTCTCCAATGTGCTGAGTGCCTTATATAAATTTACCTATCAAGTGGTGTCTTCATAGATAAGGTTTTTCAGCGAATTTAAATTCTTAATAAAAATGAATTTAATACCGACATCTTGATGCGGTTGAAATTTCTCAACATATTACATGGAATTAGAAAAATAAAATTCAAAACCACTATTTACCTTTCGTTTGTGCAAGAGAATAAAAGAGAATATATTCTTGTTCGCACAAATATTAAAATTTCCGAGAAATCCATACATAACTTTGTGCGTTAATATGAATGTGGTATTGAGCAAAGTTTGTTAACTCTTATCGTAGCAGGTGTAACGATTGAAATAGAAAATATTGAAATTTCCGGGAAATTGTTGGAAACTCTCATGTTACAAGACATGGTTGAAATGAACTGTTATTAAAATACTTTAACCAAATTAAAGTCAAAAGCTTGACTCTGTGGGGGTATCAAAGTAACTTAAAAATTTGAGGGTGTTTGGGAAATTTCCAAAACAGATTGTTGTTATACTCAGCAACACTTTCCAGAGAAGAGTAATATTTCCCAGGTATTTCGACTTCAGTTTTTGTTGTCGCGCTGGTTAATTTGTATGATTTTGTGTAAGTTTTTTTTTTTGGAAAATTATGGGATGATAATATTCATAATATACGTATGTGAATAGCAATTTCTGTTCTTAGTACTTGAAATGTTATTTTAGAGAGTTTTATAGAAATCCGTCATCGGTTACCGAAAAATAAGCATAGAGGAATAACGTTTAACAGGAAAATGTTAATTAGCGTTCCATAAATATAAAGTTAGTTAATGAGTGCAGTTAGTTTCTTAGTATTTCGCGATAACTTAAACAAACACAGAAGAACAGATATTGGCAGAACAGCGCGAGGCAAAAACCCAATGGAATAAATTTTTATGGGAGGTACCAGAAGGGGTGTGTCAAATAGTTAGGTTTTCTGAGGTTTTGCCTCCTATCACAACAAAAATTAATCGTCCAATTTTCATTACCCCCCAAGTGCCCGTTTGGAAGTTATGGTAGAAATTTTGATTATCCAAAAATAGGTAATTTTGTATGGGAGGTACTAGAAGAGGTGAACCGATATAGTCCATGTTCATTCCTGAGTCCAATTTTCATAAGCGAACATCATTCGGTCAAATTGAGTGAATTCAGTTTACTTAAAAAAAAAAGACATGTATGTAAGATTATGGGGGTGAGTTCGGTCATTTGTATGGGAGGTACCAGAAGGGATGTGTCAAATAGTTAGGCTCTCTGAGGTTTCGCCTTCTATCACAAAATAAATTAACAGACCAATTTTCATAACCCCCCAAGTGTCCGTTTGGAAGTTATGGGAGAAATTTTGATTTTCCAAAAATAGGTAATTTTGTATGGGAGGTACCAGAAGGGGTGATCCGATATAGTCCATATTCATTCCTGAGTCCAATTTTCATAAACGAACGTCAAACGCAAAATTTGGGTGAATTAAGTTTACTAACAAAAAAGATATGTATGTAAAACTATTTGGGTCAATTTGGTATTTTGTATGGGAGGTACCAGCAGGGGTGTGCCAAAGGTTTCGGTTTTCTTAGGTTTGTCTACTTTTGCAAGATAAAAAAACTGATCAAATTTAAATATCCTCCGGACATCTGTTTGGATGTTATGAAAAGAATATTAATTACCCAAAAACAGGTAATTTTGTATGGCAGGTACCAGAAGGGGTGGGGCATTTCTGCCCATTTACAATTCCAATAGTTCGTTTCGAAAAAGGGTTTATTAAAACTGGTAAATTTTCATACCGATCTGTAGTAAACCTTAGCTCCAGTTATCCTCTTTACATGCCATCCAGCCAGACAGACGGACATAGCTCAATCATCTTTAAAAGTCCTGAAGCGAATTTGGTCTTATGACACTTGGGGTCTAACTCGTTTACTTTAATGCGTTACACTTCTTTTCGTATCACTTAATATATATCCTCGTCCCTAAGGGTGATGGTATAACAAATACAAACGAAAAAAAATAGTTTTTTTTTTCAATTAATAATTTTATGTTTATGTTGATACATCTCACAGTACAACATAACATATGATTTGGGACTCAATCCTGAGAACTGCACGTGAAAATTGCCCCAAAAAGGAGAAGTTCTGCATTATTCGTTTTGTCAAGTTACATGCCATAATAATTTAATATCGATTTGAAGTTAGTAAGTATCGTATAGGGGAATTTGCCACGGTGTAGACTCTTTTGTTTGACATAACATAAAAACTATATGGTGGCGTATGGTTATCATTAGTAAAATTCCATGTAAATCATACGCCAGGGGGTACAACAGTTTTTTTTTGTAGCTGCTACAAAATAAACCCACTGCAAAATCATTTGATGAATGGAGACGTGATACTATTACTTATATAGGGAAACGTTATGTGAACAGATTAAAGGATGTGTAATTCTTAATTTTTTTTTAATTTGTTTCAGCCAAATCGGACTAGTGGTCCTCGTGTTATGTCAACCAAAAGAGCCATATTCTCCTTAAAGATACTTACTTACTTCAAATCGATATTAAATTATCATGGCATGTAACTTGACAAAACGAATGATGCAGAACTTCTTCTTTTTGGGGCTACTTTTACGTGCAGTTCTCAGAATTGAGTCCCAAAATTAATGACCTGATGATTTTGTACTGTTAATATTATAAAATAAAACAATGGTTTTACAATATTTTATATTGTTTTGGTGCTGTTTGTTTCATCAGGGCGATCATTACTATTAATTTAAATTTTCGTTTTAATCACAATTTATAGTTTTCAATTTTACAGCAAACCCGAATATTTTAAAGTTCTTGTATTGAAAACTTATTGGAATACCAGTTTAAATTTGTTTGTACAACGAACTCTTCAATTGAAACTTTTACAAGTCTCTCTCTCACTTTCTCTCTGTAGGTCTGCAGTTCCTAGAACAAACTGCTATAACTTTTATAGTTTAATGTAATTTTGTGGAAATTTTAACTTTGGTTTATTATTCCATTATTTTTCCAATGAAATTTAAACATAATTAAGTGCATCTCTGTAACAATTTTCCGTAAATTACATATAAACATAATAACATTTGTTGTTTGTTGTCTGCTGCAGTATAATTTTAATTTAAATAAGGTTTTTGTTTAATTAGATCGTCAAACCAAACCAGGCAATTAAAATAGATTGTAAATCTATGGCGCACATTAAATCTTTCTTTAATTAATGAAAATTTTTTAATAATTTTTTATTATAATATTTTATTATATTTGCCACAAACTTTAATTTTAATATGATTTTATGTCAGTAACATTTCTTGGTTCGAAAACCAACTGATATATTTTCCATGTACAGCATATATTTTAAACTTTGTTCACTCATATCTTTTTTTGTTTGTTCACTAAACTTTTCCTTTGTTTTTTTTTGTTTGTTACTTGTTACTCATATAGATTTTCTTCTACCATATGTATCAACCCATTGGTTATTTTTACTCTCACATTATTATTATTATTATCCTTTTTTGTATATTCTACGCCGTTTAAGGTAAACATCATCTTAAACCACCAGCAACCGCTCGAACATTGAATTTTATCCCTAAGCGAACACTCCGACCGCCATTGCCAGCACTTGGCACTTGCCGCATAACTCTCAACACGTTAAGCTTTAATATTTGCCTTTTGGCTGTTTGCAGCCATAAGAACATTTTGTTGCCATTTTGTTGTTGTTGTTGTTTTTGGCAATTTGGTTTTCTTTTTCGCTGGTAAAACATTTATTTACTTCAACGTACACATATCCTTTTTTGCTTTGCCTTGAGTTTGTTGAAATGTGTGGCCTGCCACACTCAGTCACACTCAGTGTATAGGCAAAGGTCTAACGTACAATCCTTAAGAGCCTTGTACGCGTAGTGGTACGAAAACCGCCTACCCGCTTACCGCAGCCGTGGGTTTCAACAAGTTTTAATTTTTTTCGTTTTTCATTTTTTTTTTACCTTTAGACTTAAGTGAAAAACATTTTTGGTTGCAAAAACCTAAAAACATATTTCATGGCACCGCACTGATGAAAAACGTACGTGACAATTAAATTTTCTTTTTACTTTAATGCACGTACATACATCCTTTCGCTATACATTTGCTTAAAACATTTAAAGAATTTTTATTCCATTAAGATTTGTATTAGACGCACACGCTTACAAAGCCCGCCCGTATGCAGGATTTAATTGCGAATCGAAGGCGACAAATTACCGTTTGACACTTGGCGTTAAGGAATCACGTAGAAGGGACACGATTTATTTCACGCGCGTCTTTGTTGTTAAACGCTTGAATCCGTAACGACAACTGAACAAGACAAATGGGGCATCTGCCGAATGATGCTGTGTGCATGGTCTCGCCAATGCTGTTAACGGCACTAACAGCAAAGGACTTTTTAACATTATGCCTGATAGGTCAGTGATAAGTGTGTAAACATTAACAGTTGTGTCGCTAAATGGTTAAAGGCTTTGCACGGTGTCTTTACATCGATATTACCACTGTATACAACAATGTTAGCATCTGTACACAGCCTTGTTGATTACAAGTGATAACATTGTAAGACAAGTTTTGCTCTTTGTATGTTAATTCACAGAATCATACGTTATGTTAAATAGATTACAGCAATTCATTTTGTTCTAATCCCTGTGCAATGACGGTGTTTACCATTTGGTATGTCAACATATGTAAGATTTTAAATTAAGCGTTTAAAGCTTAAAAAATATGGTTCTAGACTTTAAAGTATGTCCTACTGGCAGGCTGGCTTGTATATTACTACTTAATTTGCCTTTACACCCCATAAATGAGACAGCTTCTCGCGTTGTTGTGTATTAACACGCTTCCTGTTTTTAGATTCACAACTTACGGCACCTACTTGTTTATCGACGAATGCGAACGTCACTGTTTGAGAAGCTTTTTACTAGACATGCCGATTGACTCTCCACTTACACAGTACAACACATGATATTGGGACTCAATTTTGAGAACTGCACGTGAAAGTTGCCCCAACAAGAAGAAGTTCTGCATCATTCGTTTTGTCGAGTTACATGCCTTAATAATTTAATATCGATTTGAAGTTAATAAGTACCGTATAGGGGAATTTGTCACGTTTAAGGTTAAATTGTAACACGGTTGCGTATGGTTATAATTAGTAATATTGCACGGAGTACAACAGTTTTATTGTAACTGATACAAAATAAACCACAGTTCAAAATCATTTGATGAATGGAAAAGTGAAACTGTTGCTTATGTAGGGAAACGTTATATGATCAGATTAAAGGAATTACTTACTTAAGTGGCCAATTACAATTTACGAAACGTAGTTCATAAATTTGAGGCCTGAAGTAATAAAGAATTCCACACGCTTCGGTCTTCTGCGTGTGTTCACCAGTTAGTCCTACCAGATGATGGCACATCGCCTACCACTTGGTACTTCCAACGGAGTTTGGGTCTCCCTGCTCTGAGCCGTCCTTCAGGTTCGCCTGCAAACACCTTTCTCCCTGAAGCATTTACATCCATCCTGGCAACATGTCCCAGCCATCGAAGTCGTTGGATTTTGACTCTTTTAGCTACGTCGATGTCGTGGTAAAGCTCATGGTTCATCCGATGGCGAAACTCGCCTTCGACACAGATAGGTCCATATATTTTTCGGAGTACTTTTCTCTCGAATACTCCCAGGTTTTGTATGTCCGTTGTAGTAAGCACCCATGATTCGGCAGCATACAACAGAACAGGTAAGATAAGCACCTGGTATAGCTGTTTCTTAGTATTCCGAGAGAAGGTGGTGTTACTAAAGTGCTGACGAAGTCCGTAGAAACATCTATTGGCTAGCACTATTCTCCGTTTAATTTCTTTGCTGACATTATTTTTCTTGTTGACTCCTTTTCTAGTGATGAGAAAACTGCAGTAACATCCCGCAGATTTCGGCCAATGATGTCTATATCATCGGCATAGGCTAGTGGCGTGTGGCTCTTGTGGAATATGGTGCCAGACATGTTGACACCAGCCTTTCTCATCACCTTCTCCATAACTATATTAAATAGGGATCTCCTTCCGTGTTGAATGGTTCAGACTGATCCTTACCAATCTTAACCGGGGATTTGGTGTTGTCTAAGGTAGATTTGCAAAGTCGAATCAGAAATCAGGAATACCAAACTCAGACATGGCCTCATAAAGCCTATTCCTTATTGGAGAGTCGAATGCAGCTTTGGCAAAGAGGTGGTAGGTGTCGATCTGCTTTTCATGGGGTTTTTCCAGGATTTGTCGTAAGGTGAATATTTGATCCGTCGTAGATTTTCCAGGTCTAAAGCCGCACTGATATGGTCCAATTAGCTTTTCTACAATTGGCTTTAGACGTTCACACAATATGCTTGAAAGGACCTTGTACGCAATTGGTAATAGGCTTATTCCACGGTAGTTCTTACATTCACTACGATCTCCTGTCTTGTATATGCGACATAACAGACTGAGACTCCAATCCCCGGGCATGCTTTCCTCTTGCCAGATGTTCTCCATGAGCTGATGCATGCTCCTAATCAGCTCCTCCCCGCGAGCCTTGAACAATTCAGCAGGGAGACCATCGGCTCCAGCAGATTTGTTGTTTTTAAGGCGGGAGATGGCCATACGTATCTCGCTCTGGCTTGGAGGTGGACAGTTAATACCATCGTCATGGATTGGAGCGGGGTCTTCTGGAGTGGTGTCAGTATCCAGTAAATTTCTAAAGCGATCTCTCCATATCTTCAGAACGTAATCTGAGTCCGTCACTAACTGACCATCGCTGTCCTTGCAGGAGGGCAACCCTGTTCCACGCATTCTCGCTTTACCTCTCTTGTAGAATTTTTGGGCTTCCCCTCTACTTCGGAGCAACTCAGTGCACTCATCCTGCCTCTTCTTCAGCTCCTTTTTTTTTCTTCTAAAAAGACGAGTTGCCTCTCGTCTCTTCTCCCTGTGCCGTTCACGAACAGCTCGCGTTGGCATTGGCTGAACATACATGGCATAACAATATTTTAATAGTTATTTATAAAAGTGAAACTTTTTATGAATTTAAAAATATTTTACAATAATTGACAATAGCTAACGGGGTGCTTAAGGAGGCAATGAGTGAGACGAACCCTAATAAAGTTTTCTAAGAATATCAACAAATCATGACTATATCATCAACCAAATGCTTCCAGTATTTAAGTGTTACGCTATCGAATTAACATACATAGTAGTCACTACTGCCACATTCTGCTACATTTTCTTTTAATTTCTAACACCTCCATTCTGTTAGTTTTTCTCTCACAAAATTAATTTTACAGTTTCTCTGATTGGGACTACTAACACATTTACATTCGTTAGTCTTAACAAAAAACTTTCACTGCTGTCAAAACATCACTTAACATCAGCACATTACTAACCTATATTCGGTGAGATATCAAACGAAATGTAACATCTAATGTGAAACACTGTTAACAGTTTGAGAACCATGGCATTAGGCAGTTGTTTTAAGAGCTAACAGAAATGTTGATGCAAAGTATTTAGTGTTAATTTTATATACATTTTACATACTGTTAGAGCACAGAATGTTATGAAGTGAAGTAAAGTAAAGGAATAAACTGAAATGAATTGTTTCTTATCTGAAGTCATTGTCCCCCTTTTTGTATGGCACTTGGATATAAATATTTTTGTGAATTAATCTTAATCAAGTGGATTGAACGAAAGTCGGAGATACGTTCAGTTAGACGAAGCATTTTTCAATACGTGATTTTAGGACTCAATTCTGAAAACTGCACGTGAAAGTAGCCCCAAAGAGAAAAAGTTCTGCATCATTCGTTTTGTCAAGTTACATGGCATAATAATTAAATATCGATTTGAAGTTAGTAAATATCGTATAGGGAAATTTGTCACGTTTTAGGCTCTATTGTTATAATGTTATATGGTAATGTTATATGGTATGATTATCATAAGTAATATTGCACGTAAATCATACGTCACGGAGTACAACAGTTTTATTGCAACTGCTACAAAATAAACCCAGTTCAAAATCATTTGATGAATGGAAAAGTGAAACTGTTATTGCAGTAAATCAGGTTTGTTGAATCGATAGTTGATATAGGTTTAATGTGTTACTAATATTATTACAATAAAGCGTTCTAGCAAATAAAAAATTTCTACAAAACTTGCAAAACTTTAAATTGTCACAAATTAAGAATAAAAATTTTTACTTTCACCAGTATCATAGTTTA
The DNA here is from genome assembly GCA_964034835.1 of Muscina levida. Lineage (NCBI taxonomy): Eukaryota > Metazoa > Arthropoda > Insecta > Diptera > Muscidae > Muscina > Muscina levida. The sequence continues at coordinate 102,609,478 of OZ035884.1, read as the reverse complement.
CAAGATTATTTATGCGCCACAAACAAACACTACTCTGTTTCAAAATGGCCTAATTAACGTAATACTTATGTTATCTCATCTTTGAGAATTTATACAAAAAGTTGATGTGGCTTAAGGTCGTTTATATATTTCTCTCATGCAAAACAACGAAGGCCGCCATGGTATTTCCTTATATTAAGTACAAATCCTGGCACACAATGAACAACTCAGTTCACAAAACGCTTTAAGACCGAACGTGCCCCACCCTTCGACTACCGAAAATTGGATCAGAAACTTTCATACATTACGCTATAGAAGATATACCATTGGCCATGATTGAGTAAACGACGACTGTCATGTTCCGATAGCAAGCTTTGAGTTTGTCGGCGTTTCAGTTAAAGATTATAATATTTGACATTAATGGGCCTTTTAATGTTTGAAGATATACATTGGAGTGTATATATACATATATATGTATTTGTTTCCATAGACGTTGCTGCTAGTATATGGTTGTGGTTGTTATAAATACTACAAGGGTTTCATTTTCGTTGCCACAAATTCCTTTTAAAATGGCCTTAGCTCAAACAGCAATGGCAAGCATATAGCTAGATAAAGAAAGAAACTGTATAATGCGGAACAAACAAACAAAAAAAAATATAAAATACAAAAGCATATAAAATTCAATTGTTCATTTAAATATAGCCAAACAAAATGGTTTATCAAAAACGGAAATAGAATTCCGTTTGGTTTGTAGCGTTTTTTTTTTTTTGTTGGATGTCCTAGAGATATTTATAAATTCCGTATAAATAAAAGAAAAATATACAAATAAAAGGAAGAAACAGAGAAATGTTTTTGCGTTTAATAAAAAAAGCAGATACATTGAGGCAACGAAACAGATTAGCCATATTCAAAAGGTTTCTGCGGATTGCGTTTTTTGAATATAAATATTTATTGTAATATTGAAAACGCCTTAACTACATATTGCAACATTTTTCAGCTAATTGATTTCTGAGAACTGCTCATTGATTCTGAGAACTGCACCTGAAAGTAACCCCAAAAAGAAGAAGTTCTGTATCATTCGTTTTGTCAAGTTACATGCCATAAAAATTTGATATCGATTTGAAGTTAGTAAGTATAGTGTAGGGGTATTTGTCACGTTTTAGACCTTCACTAAACTTCAATACTATAGAAAAGTATGACTTTACTTACTCAAGTGGCCCAGTACAATTTACGATCGTGGTTTATAAATTAAAGGCCTGAAGTATTAAATTGCACACGCTTCGGTTTTCAGCGTTCGTTCTCCAGTTAGTTCTACAAAATGGTGGCACGTCGCCTACTACTTGGTCCATCCAACGATGTTTGGGTATACCTGCTCTGCATAGTCCTTCAGGATTGCCCTCAAACACCTTTCTCTCTGAAGCATTTACATCCATCCTGGCAACATGTCCCGTCCAACGTAGTCGTTGGATTCTGACTCTTTTAGTTACGTCGATATTGTGGCAAAGCTGTTACAGCTCTTATATCTGCAAAGTCGAACTAGGAATACCAAACTCAGACATGGCTTCATATAACTTACTCCATAACGGAGAGTCGAAAGCATTTTTGTAGTCGATAAAGAAGTGGTAGGAGTCGATCTGCTATTCAAGAGTTTTTTTTCCAGGTTTTGTTGTAAAGTGAATTTCCGTTCTGTCGTAGATTTACCAGGTCTAAAGCCGCACTGACAAAGTCCAATTAGTTTTTCTACAATTGGCTTTAGACTTTCTCACAATATGCTCGAAAGGACCTTATATGCAGTTGGTAATAGGCTTATTCCACTGCAGATCTTACACTTACTACGATCTCCTTTCTTGTATATGGAACATAACAGGCTGAGACTCCAATCCCCAGCATGCTCTCCTGTAGACTGATGTTCTCCATAAGCTGATGCATGCTCCTAATCAGCTCCTCTCCACCTGCCATAAACAATTAAGTGTTCAAGGTGTCCCTATACAGCAGATTTCTGGTATGTTCTTTCCATATCTTCAGAACGTTATCCGGGTCCATCACTAGATGGCCATCGCTGTCCTGGCAGGAGCGCAACCCTGTTCCACGCATTCTCACCTTAACTCTCTGGTCGATTTTTCGAGCTTTCCCTCTGCTTCGAAACAACTCAGTGCACATATCATGGCTCTTCTTCAGCTCCTTCTTTTTCCATCTAAAAAGACTAGTTACTTTTCGTCTTTTTGTGGCGTTCACGAACAGCTCGCGTTGCCATTGGCTGTTTCGCCCTATATTGCGATATTCGTCATCGTACCAGGCATCTTCTTGAGACGGCTTTGAGTACCTAAGTACGCTTTTCGCAGTCCGTTCTATGGAGTCGGCTATATATTGTCACTGTGTGGTAATATCATCAGGGTTGAAGAGTGCCGTAGCAGTTGAGTTAGGTGGTTGGAGTTGGAGTCCGCTACCTCTGTGGTCCGCAGTTTAAAGATGTTTAGCTTTACTGCGGTAAGGTATGGCATGTTACTTGACAAAACAAATGATGCAGAACTTCTCCTTTTTGGGGCTACTTTCACATGCAGTTGTCAGAATTGAGTCCCAAAATCATATGTTGTACTGCGTAATTTTTTGTTAACTTGTTATCCTTTAATGCATTTTTTTAATCATTTCGATTAAGTCTTTTTAATAGTTTCATGTTTAACTATTAAAATCTTTTAGTTTTCGGCTTAAGTAAAAGAAAACTATTAAAAGATGGAAATATTTACAAAACCATATTTGGTTTCTTCATTGCACGCTTAATTTCACTCTTAGCTCGTAATACTTATCACAGCAACAGCTAACAGTTGTTATGACAAACGTTTTTAATACATTAAGGAAAGAGAAATTCTTAAAAAACTCTCAGCACCCTCGTCTTGTTTACAAACTATTTATATATAAATACACAAGCAAACTCTCGTCTGTCCAAAAAAGAAAAGCTGGCAAGTGGAAACTCAAATATAGATAGATCGTTCGACAACCAACAGTCATCTTGTCTAAGTGTTTGTTTATTTGTATGATACCATCTAACTTAGTGCTTGCATTAGATGTTGTAAAAATTTAATACCCTCCTTCTTGTGTCTGGCCAAAATTTATTTTACCGTCAGTTTTCAAAACACACACACAGACACATACACATTGTTGCCAAAATATACGAGTGGTGTGCGAACTATGCTTTTGCTGATATGAATGAGAAACTACAAGAAAAAAAATCCAACACAATTGCAGGAAATAAACAACTCAACAACTCTGAATATATGAGTCAAGTGAAAGTTAGAAATGCCGGTTGTGGTTCAGGATTTGTTGCAAATTTCCTGTATGAAATTAAGCAATATAGTACAATTTGCATGTATGTAAAATTTGTATGTATAAGGGTTATAAACTTTTTAAGGGTTTTATATGATTCTCATCAAAGTGTTGTGTTGTCTCTTGCATAGTAGACACATTTATAAAGCACTATTGTTATGGTAAAGTACTATTGTATTATTAGTTTTCTTTTTATGCAAAAAAAGTTTGGGTTGCACCAAGATGCCAAAGTTTCTGTAGAAAATAGGTAAGGAGAATTTAATTTGTATCGCTTAGGTATATATAAATAAATACTTCTGTGAGTAATTATAATGCTGTCTAAAATATTGGATTCATATTGGAGTTAGAAATTAAAAATTTTATTTACCGTACAACTATTCCATAGGATAAATGGACACCCATTTGGGCTGAGCGACTTCACCTTTTATGTCCCCTTTTCCCCACATGTACGAAAATCGTTGGTTTTTGTGGTTAAAGAATTCACCGCTTGATCGGGCCGAAGGTACTACTTGTGTTCTTTCTTACGAAGGCTGACACAACTGGTTGGCAAGAGACTGCGACACCTAGTCTCACTGTTCAACCCGGTGTCTGAACAAATAGCAACCATAAGAGTCAAGACAAAGTTTTTCCACATAACGCTTATATGTGCACATGCTCCGGCAGAAGAGAGAAGCGATGAGGACAAAGACGAGTGCTACGAGAGCCTAGACAATATATACGATCGTATCCCGAGCCATGACATCAAAATTGTAATGCTGTAATTTCAATCTGCACACCGAAAGGTCGAAAAACGCCAAACGACTGATAGATTTTTTTCGGCATGATATATGGTAGTTAGAAGCACTAGATTTGACCATAAAAATATTCATAAGGCAACTTGGTTAACTCCAGATCAACTAACGATGAATCCGATAGATCACGTGGTAGTCAATGGAAGGCACGCATCGAGTATTCTGGACGTACGAGTGATGAGGGCTGCGAACATTGACTCCGATCACTACTTTACCGCAGTTAAGATACGCACAAGGCTACGCATGGCGAAAACCGTACGTATCCAGGCACAACGAAAGCTGGACAAGGGTAAACTGCGGATCACAGAGATAGCGAACGCCTACTGCAACCATCTAACTCAACTGCTGCGGAATGCTCCAACTCCTGATAATATAACCTTGCAGTGGCAATATATAGCCGACTCCATAGAACGGACTGCGAGAAGCGTACTTGGGTACTCAAAGCCGTCTTAAGAAGATGCCTAGTACGATGATGAATATCGTAATGCCACAAGAGAGACGGGTGCTGTATACAGGGCGTAGCTGCAGCCGATGGCAACGTGAGGTGTTAGTGAATGGCACAGGAAGGAGAAGAGGCGAGTGGCAACTAATGTTTTTAGACTAAAAAGAAGGAGCTGAAGAAGGGACAGAATGAGTGCACAGAGTTGCTCCGAAGCAACGAGAACGGACTCGGATTACGTTCTGGAGATACGGAGAGAACATTTCAGAAATCTGCTGGATACGGACACCACTCCAGAAGACCTAGCTCCAATCCACGACGATGGTATTAACTGCCTACCTCCGAGGGGGAGCGAGGTTCGTGTGGCAATATCCCGCCTTTAAATAACAAAGCAGCTGGAGCCTCTATTGTTTAAGGCAGGTGGTGAGGAGCTAATTAGGAGCCTGCATTAGCTCATGGAAAATCTACGATGAATCAAATATTCACTTTACGAAATATCCGAAAAAAAAAACTAAAGAAAAGAAGATCGACAACTACCACCTCTTTGTCGACTATAAAGCTGCCTTCGATTCGCCGATAAGTAAAAGGCTATGTAAGGCCATGTCTAAGTTTTGTATTCCTGCAAAACTAATTCGACTTAGCAGATGTACCTTGAAAAATACCAAATCCTCTATTAAGATTGGTAAGGATCAATCTGAACCATGCAACACAGAAAGAGGTCTCAGGCAGGGTGATAGCCTGTCCTGTACACTATTTAATATAGTTATGGAGAAAGTGATGAGAAATGCTGGTGCCAACATATTTGGCACCATATTCCACAAGAGTCACATGCCACTAGCCTACGCCGATGATATAGATATCATTGGCCGAAATCTGCGGGACGTTACTGCAGTCTTCTCATCCCTAGAAAAGGAGTCGGCAAAAATGGGTTTAGCGGTCAACGAGGACACAACAAAAATAATGATTTCGACGAACAAAGAGTCCTCTCGATGGGGACGCACCGTCAACGTTGAAAGTATTGTTTTGAGGTAGTAGAAGAGTTTAACCACCTCGGATCTTCCGTTAACAAGAAAAATAATGTTAGCCAAGAAATCAAGCAGAGAATAATGCCCGCTAATAGATATTTTTACGGACTTCGGCAGCACTTTAGTAACACCACCTTATCTCGGGATACTAAGAAACAGCTGTACCAGGTGTAAATTTTACTCCTTCTGTTGTATGCTGCCAAATAATGGGTGCTTACGACAACGAACATACAAAACCTGGGAGTATTCGAGAGAAAAGTACTCCAAAAAATATATGGACCTATCTGTGTCGACGACGAGTTTCGCCATCGGATGAACCATGAGCTGTATGAGCTTTACCAAGGCATCGACGTAGCTAAAAATCCAACGACTTTGATGGCTGGGACATGTTGACAGGATGGATGTAAATACTCCAGCGAGAGAGGTGTTTGAAGGCAAACCTGAAGGACGAAGCAGAACAAGGAGATCCAAACTTCGTTGGAAGGACCAAGTGGTAGGCGACTGGAAAACGCACGCAGAAGACCGAAGCGTGTGGAATTCTTTAATCCCTTATGCCTCTAATTTATGAACCATGTTCGTAAGTTTCAGTGAAAATTCCAAAATCTTAGAGATCCTTGCCAGTAACGATAAGTGCTACGTCATCCGCATATGCGACAGTCATGCAGCACATCTTGTTCATCGTCTTTAGAATAGTATTGAAGTTGAGGTTTCATAGTAGTGGAGAGAGTGTAATCCTCCTTGTAGAGTACCACAATGCAGAATGGTGCTCATTGGCGTCGCAGGAGTAGATCGGCTGATAGCTGTGAATGACAGTAACGTTGGCGTTATCTGGGTCGTCGCCAGATTCCAAGAGGTCGTATTCAACAATTGCTACGTTCAGCTGGAGACCGAATGAAGCCTTCGCATGGCAGATCGATTGATAGCTGTGAACGACAGTAACGTTGGCGTCCTCTCAGTCGTCGCCAGATTACAAGAGGTTGTCTTCAACTACTGCTGCACTCATCTCGCCAAGAAATTTATTCGTTAGGCTAAAGACCGAATAAGGCCTTCGCTGCCAGAAAAACATGCAGTGTTATCGTCACAGATGTTGATGCTCTCTTGAGCTGTAGGCTTCTTTTCGTCGTCACTTTTATAGGCACAAAGGAAGATAGTTACAAGTGCCTAAAACACACTTCCAATGTCTCAGTAATCTTAATCTTTCCAGTCATTAGTGGGTAGTTAAGGACTACTGACCATGATTACCTTATGGTGGGAAGACTCGACGGCATTCTTAGCGGTAGAACATGACCCTTGTGCCTAATGTTATGTTTTTTTTCATATTTTGTGTCGTATTTTACGGTTTCTTTCCGTTCATGATAGTGGCATTAAGTCATGCCTCCAACTCTCTTGCGTTCTTACATATTAATTTGTAATAATTAACACAATCCATTGTGTATGTGAATGACCGGCCGTGGCATAGTGGTTAGAACACGCATGTCGGCATGTCTAGTAAGAGCTTCTCAAACAGTGACGTTCGCATTCGTCGATAAACAAGTGGATGCCGTTAGTTATGAATCTTAAAATAGAAAGCGTGTTAATTCACAACAGCGCGAGAAGCTATCCCATATCTCATTCATGGGGTGTAAAGGGAAATTAAGTTTTTTTTTCTACTATAATGTCCGTCGCCGACTTTAATCCGCTTCTGTTTAATATTACTGAATTTAGTTTATAGTTTGTTTTTCAAACTTAGCATATATTGTTTGCAGGTTTTCGTCAACTGCAATTTGTCATATTTGTTTGCAATAACCCGTAGCAAAATTTTTTTGTCTGCTTCCAATAAATGGCAATTTCGAAAACTTTGGCAAATATTGGCTTACTTTTTCAATTGTTTCTACTGATGGTATAGAACATATTGGCAAAGACTTTTGTGAATGTAGTTGGTACGCATAAAAAGTAAACATGGAAATAAAAACAAAAACGATATAGCATTTTAGGGCTGTGATTCCATAAATGCCTTTTGTCAAAATTGCCGGCAAATTTGTTTGCTGTTTTCGAATATTGAAACCTCAGGTGATATATAGAAAGCTGAGTTGTCATGCATTTGTTCTTCAATTTCAATTGCGTCCCATATGCTGATGTTAGAGTTGCAAAACAACATTTCATACAGCAGCATTTTTGAAAGGGGCAATTTTGTAAAGAGTATCCTTTAGAGAATAAACAGAGATGAGAGCATTGTAACTTTTATAAATAAATCCTAACCAAATATCCCAAAAGTACTAACTATTACATTGAGAGACATTTCAATGTCCATCCTTGTACAAAAGTGTAACCCCAGCCTTATATTCTTAATAGGACACTGTAAAAGGACAACACATTTGTTGATTCTCACAATGATTTGTTGATTTTAAATAGAAATAAAAAAGCCATATTAGAGTTTACATTGTACGAGATAATATATTTTTGAGGGCAAAGAAATATTGGCACATACAAACAAGAGGAATATAACATTGCTCTCATTGTCATACAAATAAATGTGACAAAGTATCACATATTCATTTTCACTTCTACAAAGATAGCAGCAAAACATATATTACATTAAGAGTTATCCTTATAAGTATGTGAATCTAAATTGAACTTATTTGCCTATAAATGTGTTCAATGAAAGAATATACACATATCCCTTTGATGACTCTAAGTGCCTTTAATAGCAATTCTTTTCACAAAATTCCTTTTAATCAATTCAAATTTAAATATTAAACCAGTAATTGTGATTCGTGCTAAATCAACAACTTTTCCGCTATGATGCCTTCCTCTTTGATGTCCCGGCTAACTGCCACATAACTGCTGCTATTCGCTGCTCCACTCAAATGGTTTTTTTTATATCCAGTAAAATGTGCTCAATCGCTGAAAATGATTTGAGCACAAAATAGAGAGGAGGAGCTTTTAGGGTAAAAAAAAAATAAATAAATTGGCACTATTTGCAATAAAATGCTAGAATTTATTGTTATTGCGTTGTGAGACAAAAAAAAGAACAACAAACAAAATAAAATATATATACAGTGTATAATATACACCAAGGAAGGAAATCAAACGAAGCGTATGGGTGTTGAAACATGCATTACTCTTTGTATAAGAAGACATGTGAAGTGGGCAATATTGCTAAGAAATCTGTTAGGATGCTATAGTTTAGAATTAAACAGTTGTAAATCTCGTAATAGTATCAACCAAACCCATGGGTCAATTTATCGATAAACAATATTTCTTTAGAAGATTTAATAAGGTCGCAGATATTCCTTTACGAATGAAACACGAATCTGTCGAACAATTTTTTTTTAACTACGGCATTTATGTATGTTTGGCGGAGATTGGTGGTTTTCTAATTTGGGTTTTCTGATCGTTATTCACTTAGGAATAACCAGAATCTGAAAATCCGTTCAGTGGTAGCAAATATGTTGAGTAACCTAAATGACATGCCGAATCGTTTTTAGAAGTAGGCAACAGAAATTAATAAAGCTGAACACAAAGGCTTCTTAGTGGCTTTGATAGCCCCAAGATACGGCGATCGAAACTTGACAGGAAACATGATAGTGAATGGAATCAGATGGATATTCCCCGACCAAAGGACAAGAATGCAGATTGATTTACATGGTAATCGATGGGAGACATGTCTCAAACGTAATGGGCTTGAGTGTCATGCGCGCTGCAGTTATTGTCTCGGACAACCACCTAATTGCAGACAAGGTACGCGATTAAAAATTTCTAAAAACGCTCGTAGCAAAGCATCATCATATCATCATATCATCATATCATCATATCATCATATCATCATATCATCATATCATCATATCATCATATCATCATATCATCATATCATCATATCATCATATCATCATATCATCATATCATCATATCATCATATCATCATATCATCATATCATCATATCATCATATCATCATATCATCATATCATCATATCATCATATCATCATATCATCATATCATCATATCATCATATCATCATATCATCATATCATCATATCATCATATCATCATATCATCATATCATCATATCATCATATCATCATATCATCATATCATCATATCATCATATCATCATATCATCATATCATCATATCATCATATCATCATATCATCATATCATCATATCATCATATCATCATATCATCATATCATCATATGATAAAGATAAAGATAAAGATAAAGATAAAGATAAAGATAAAGATAAAGATAAAGATAAAGATAAAGATAAAGATAAAGATAAAGATAAAGATAAAGATAAAGATAAAGATAAAGATAAAGATAAAGATAAAGATAAAGATAAAGATAAAGATAAAGATAAAGATAAAGATAAAGATAAAGATAAAGATAAAGATAAAGATAAAGATAAAGATAAAGATAAAGATAAAGATAAAGATAAAGATAAAGATAAAGATAAAGATAAAGATAAAGATAAAGATAAAGATAAAGATAAAGATAAAGATAAAGATAAAGATAAAGATAAAGATAAAGATAAAGATAAAGATAAAGATAAAGATAAAGATAAAGATAAAGATAAAGATAAAGATAAAGATAAAGATAAAGATAAAGATAAAGATAAAGATAAAGATAAAGATAAAGATAAAGATAAAGATAAAGATAAAGATAAAGATAAAGATAAAGATAAAGATAAAGATAAAGATAAAGATAAAGATAAAGATAAAGATAAAGATAAAGATAAAGATAAAGATAAAGATAAAGATAAAGATAAAGATAAAGATAAAGATAAAGATAAAGATAAAGATAAAGATAAAGATAAAGATAAAGATAAAGATAAAGATAAAGATAAAGATAAAGATAAAGATAAAGATAAAGATAAAGATAAAGATAAAGATAAAGATAAAGATAAAGATAAAGATAAAGATAAAGATAAAGATAAAGATAAAGATAAAGATAAAGATAAAGATAAAGATAAAGATAAAGATAAAGATAAAGATAAAGATAAAGATAAAGATAAAGATAAAGATAAAGATAAAGATAAAGATAAAGATAAAGATAAAGATAAAGATAAAGATAAAGATAAAGATAAAGATAAAGATAAAGATACTTACTTACTTAGCTGGTACTTCTATGCAATCCCAGTGGATTATATACCGCACGTAGAAAAATATTTCTGGTCTTTCCAACGGAGTTTAGGTCGCTCTCTTCTGCGCCGTCCATCGAGTTTATTGTCAAAGAGTTTTCGAGCTGGAGCATTTTCGTCCATGCGTACAACATGACCTAGCCAACGCAACCGTTGCACCTTAATGCGTTTGACCACGTCAATGTCAGTGTACAGCTCGTACAGCTCATGATTCATACGACGCCGATACTCTCCGTTAACGATGATGGGCCCATATATTTTACGGAGTATTTTTCTCTCGAATACCGCCAGAACCGATTCATATGCTTGTGTCATAACTCAGGATTCTGAGCCATACATTAAGACAGGTAGAATTAGTATCTGGTATAGCTTGAGTTTTGTTCGTCGAGAGAGGGCTCTGTCATTGAATCGCTTGCTTAGTCCGTAGTAGCATTTATTTGCAAGCAGGATTCTTCTCCGGATTTCTAGGCTGACATTATTTGCTTTGTTGAGATAAAGATAAAGATAAAGATTATATAGAGTGGGCCATTTAACCCTTTAATGACGAGAGCGAAATAATGGGAATTTTTGAAAGATTTTGTCAGTACTACATATAAAAAAAAACATTAATTTCCCGTTACACCCCATGAATGAGGTATGGGATAGCTTCTCGCGTTGTTGTGAATTAACACGCTTTCTATTTTTAGATTCACAACTACTTCACATCTACTTGTTTATCGACGAATGCAAACGTCACTGTTTGAGAAGCTCTTACTTGACCGGCCGATTGAATCGACACTAATACTGCGAAGTTGCTGTCGACAATGAAAGAAAAAAATTTTTTTTCTTTTAAGATGACTGGAGCCAGGAGTTGAACCTGTGATCACCCACATAGTAGTCGCGTGTTCTAACCACTATGCCCCGCCCGTTCGAATACTACATATAAATTAGTTAAATAACGAATTTTACATAAAAAAGTAAGACGAAATATTTCAGAAAAATATCCATTTTTACTAGTGTTATGACGACTGTGACCATATGGTAACACCTTTAAACAGGTTAAATAAAAATAACCAAGTAAAAAATAATTCATGCAATACGTTTTTATGACATTTCATATTCTTCACAAATAACGAAAACTAAATGTCTTTAATATATCAGTCTCTTAACAACCAAAAAATATTCTTAGTATGGAGTGACTTTTTATATCCCTCCATATTGCTGTTTTGGACACATGTGAAAAACACCTATTTTAAATAATCCCCCACGCTCGCTACTGACGTCTGGTCGAATAGCGGCTAATCAAGAATGAAAGATCAAAACATGCTTTGATGAAACTAAAAAAGAAAATTCTTGACATATATTCTTATGTTTTTTTAATTGCCTGCAATATCTGACGCCATCGACGTTACCATATGGTAACAGTCGTCACTAATCGGCTATAAAATAGAAATTACTGACAATAATGAGTTTGGTTTCATTGTTCGGTTCAAGATCTTTTCTATTATTGCTAATAGAATTTGTTTAACAAGAGTTGTGTGAAATGGATTATGTTGACAGCTGGCAGGGCAGATAGCTATTTCGATTTATATTTCTGCCCTGCCAGCTGTCAACATAATCCATTTCACACAACTCTTGTTAAACAAATTAGCAATAATAGAAAAGATCTTGAACCGAACAATGAAACCAAACTGAAACCAACAATACAAAACAAGAGAAATCATTACTGATAATATTTAAAAAATTTCTGGTTTTATTAGGAAAGATTGAACTTTGTCATTTAATAATGGAACACAATATCACTCATATGACTGCCACAACAGGCTCAGTGGCACCTCATTCGGTCAACCCAGCTTTTATATTCATTTTCGAATTTAATTTTACAAAATTACAAACAAAGCCAACGCGTGTGGTGGCGGAGATGAGGAGAGGTGATGCAACGCCTCTTCAGGCGGAAAAAGTTCTATGGAAGAAAAGAGGGTGCTAGAATATCAAAAATTACGGGAATAGAAATGAAGACCGAAAGTTCTACTAGAAGGCAAAACGAAGGGTCCCCACGATTTGCCTAAAGCGTCCTTAGTTTTGTTCTAAGGTAGTTGTACGGCTCGCGAGCCAGAAGCCCAGCTAAGTACGAAAGTTATGTACCAAAAGTACTTTTTTATGCCAAAAAGTACTTTTATTGGCCCAAACCACTTTTCTGTTTCACAAAGTATTTTTTTGGTACCAGAATACTTTTTTGTACCAAAAATATTGTTATTGTACTTTTTGGCACAAAGTATTTTTTTTTTGTAACAAAGTACTTTTTTATGCCAAAAAGTACTTTTATTGGCCCAAATGCACTTTTTGTTCCACAAAGTACTTCTTTTGTACCAGAGTACTGTTTTGTGCCAAAAAGTACTTTTAATATACTCTTCGGCACAAAGTACTTTTTTTGTACCAAAGTACTTTTTTATGAAAAAACTTACTTTTATTGTTCCAAAACACTTTTTTTGCACAAAGTACCAAATGTACTTTTAATGTAGTTTTCGGCACAAGTACTTTTTCGTACCAGAGTAATTTTTTTTTTGTAACAAAAAGTAATTTTTGTCATAAAAAAAGTTCTTTGGTACAAAAGAAAGTACTTTGTACCAAAAAGTGCTATGAACCAAAAAGTATTTTTTTTTTTGTACAAAAAAGTACTGTATGCCGAAAAGTACATTAAAAGTAATTTTGGTACAAAAAAGTACTCTGGTACAAAAAAAGTACATGGAACAACAAAAAGTGTTTTTGGGCCAATAAAATTACTTTTTGACTTAAAAAAGGACTTTGGTGCAAAAAAAGTACTTTATGCAATTAAAATTGTTCTTGGACCAATCAAAGTACTTTTTTGCACAAAAAAGTACTTTTGGTACACAACTTTGGTATTTAGCTCGCGAGCCAAGAGCCACAAAAGTTCAAACTGGCTCGCGAGCTGGCTCTTTTTTTGGGCTCTTGGCTCCTGGCTAGTGAGCCAGCCGAGAGCTCTTCTGAAATTTTGTAGCTAAAGGCTCGCGAGCCGGGAGCTCATTTACATTTTGTGGCTCCTAGCTCGCGAACTAAGAGCGAATTTTTAGAAAAAGAGCGGTTCGTAAGCGAGCCTATACGAAACCTAGTTGTACGTGGACCAGTTTTCGTTTGTGTACCAGATCGTTATTCCAGATCGTTCTTCTTTGCCATTTCCACTTGCCTTCACTGCTTGATTTAGACTGTGCTGATCTCATGATCACTACTGATATCAGCTCTTCTTCTATTTCTGCCATCTGATGGAGAGCTTCTCAATTTTCTGCTCAAGCATATAAGATCGATCTGATTACATGAGTTGTCACATGGTAATGTTCATGTATATTAATTTATGCTCCTCCTTGAAAGAATGCTCCTCCTCCTGGAAAGATGAAGCTACATATGTATAGCTTTGTAAAGTTCGCTTTGCTAATCACGCGATCTGACGGTGGCAGTCAAGATCACGGCACGTTTCACATCGTAACATGGTGTCATTTCAAAGTTAATATGTAAACTTTAGTTTTTGCAAAGTGAACTGCCAAACAAGATACTTATAGAGAGTTGTGCAGGAGCATGGAATTTTTAACTAGAACTTTCGCGTAACTTTCCGAGTTTGGAACGGTATTGATAAGGGCTTAGGAAGCCATTCAAAAACAAATATAATGTGCCCTTTACAGAATTTGTATCTTCTTTTAAAGAAGCGAAGTTCGCAAGGAAGCCATTTAAATGTATAGAGCAATTCATAAACCGCTCACCGTTGTTATTTGGAATGAAATTAAAAATTGAAAATTACCCCTCTATATCGGAAACTTTGTTATTTACGCTACTAATCTTTATTAGCAAAACTTTAACTCTGTTGCTCTATTTATCTCCATTTTGTCCTCTTATTACCCTTTTGTGCATCGTGTGTAATTATACGCGCGAGGACAAAGTGCGCTAATAATACTCTTAAACATCGTGGGGGTCATTAAGGAGCCGTAAAATCTTAATGTTAGTTAGTCTTTAGTCGCAAGTGCAAAAGTCGTTATTAACATTTTTAAAAACACATTTCGTGACCAACGCTACCCCTTTAACACTAAAACATAGCTTTTGCTAAAGCTCATTTTCGCACTTTTGTAATGACACAATACATATTACAACGGTCACTGAACTTTGCCAAGATTCTATAAAAAAAATGAATAACCCAACAAAATGTTAAATAAAATATTTAGGAAGAGGAAAAAACTAAAGGCATCCTTTCGACAACACAAAAAAAATCTCATCTATAGATGACAAAACAATGCGACAGGCGTGGGGCGGGGGCTCGGCTCCAACAATGCCAACATCAACTTTAATACCCATAGTTTCCAGCAGATTTACTCTGCTTTACTTTTGTGGCAAAAATTATTTCCACTTGCCTTCATTGCTCAGTGAGGGGCTATTTGCCACCAAACTGTGCTAAAAGCAAAGTAAACTGAACTGAAAGCAAAAAATGTTTACCAACAATTGTTATTATTATATCGCAGGGTTGGTGGTCTTCTCGTTGGTTTTTACCACCAGTGAATCATATGACAATTTGGTAGGTCGCGTCGTCGGCTTGGCATTTAATTATTGTAATGGAGCCAAACGCGTAATGTTTGAGGTTGCACTGAGTGAATGTATACATACGAACTGTGGCAGACAGTTTTGTCCTGATTTTTTCCCGTCAAGCAACTGAGGTCAAAATAAAGTTAAATAACTTGGGGAAATATGCGAAAAATGTTGCGCGCAGTAATTTACTTAACTTTATTATTTAAGCATTTTGTAAATAGGCAAACTCTATGAGGAAGTTAAAATATATGTACGATGACGATCTGCGATTATGTGTAATTCTGTTTTAGAATGAAGGGATGGATAACAAATTGCAATTACACCGGTAAATGGACCAGTTGGCGAACTATAGTCCTGAGAATAATATCCTAAAATTTGGTAGTCTATATAAAAAGTCAACGTAATCATTCCATTTCAGTAGTAATGTTAACTGCCATCATAATATAAATTTCCACAGGTATTCAAATGTTATCAAGCAAATATTAAAACCTCAAAAATGCATGTATTACTATGCAGTGTCGTAGTTTTAATACTTGCACCACTTAAAGCATTGGTTCATTTCTATTGAATTGTCGTTAAAGGATTCCAACTGTGCCGCAGCAGCAGCAAAGATTAAATTTATTAATTCTAACATGGTAATGAGAGCGTATAAGCGTTAGCATTTTATGTATCCAACTGAGCGTATAATTGACATATGAACAATAGTGAGTGCACACTAAAGCTCGCTGTAATATAGAATGGAATGTGAATATTACACATATTCTGGGAATATACTATAAGGTAGAAATCGTTGACATATAAACTAGATGCAGTAAATTAAAATTTGGAATAGAATTTATATGATAGTCTATAAGTTTCATAAGAAATTTTCGAAATGCCTTTAATATAAAGCATATTACAGTTCAGGAATTGGTGCAGCTATCAGGAGTTTTACTAGACAACATTGATTTGGGACTCCATTCTGAGAATTACACATGAAAGTAGTCCCACAAACGAGAACTTCTGCATCATTCGTTTTGTCAAGTTACATGCCATAATAATTTAATATCGATTTGAAGTTAGTAAGTATGGTATAGGGAATTTGTCAAGTTTTAGGCTCTTTTGTTTGACATAACTCGAGAACCACTAGACCGATTTAACTGAAACAAACTTAAGAACTACAATTCCTTCAATCTGTTCATTGAACGTTTCCCTACATAAGTAACAGTTTCACTTTTCCACTCATCAAATGATTTTGAACTGGGTTTATTTTGTATGATTAACATGGAATATTACTTATGATAATCATACGCCACCATATAGTGTTTATGTTATGTCAAACAAAAGAGCCTAAAACGTAACAAAATCCCCTAGACGATACTTACTAACTTCAAATCGATATTAAAATATTATGGCATGTAACTTGACAAAACGAATGATGCAGAACTTCTTCTACTTGAGGCTACTTTCACGTGCTGTTCTCAGAATTGAGTCCCAAAATCATGTGATGTACAGTATAATTAAATGGTCATACGAATATTTTTGGTACAGGTGGATTTTTAGCACTTTTTCAGGCGATTTACTAGACAACATTAAAATCGTTGTATTTGTAATTGTTTAATAAAATCGTTGTAATAGTATAATAATCGATAGTATAATAAGGTAAATTACATAGTACAAAATTTTCCAGGTAATTGATTTGGGACTATATTCTGAGAAATGCACATGAAAGTTGCTCAAAGACTGAGAACTTCTGCATAATTTGTTTGTCAAGTCACTTACTTTCTTACTTAAGTGGCCAATTACAATTTACGAAACGTAGTTCATAAATTTGAGGCCTGAAGTAATAAAGAATTCCACACGCTTCGGTCTTCTGCGTGTGTGCTCCAGTTAGTCCTACCAGATGATGGCACATCGCCTACCACCTGGTCCTTCCAACGCAGTTTGGGTCTTTCTGCTCTGCGCCGTCCTTCAGGTTCGCCTTCAAACACCTTTCTCGCTAGAGCATTTACATTCATCCTGGCAACATGTCCCAGCCATCGAAGTCGTTGGATTCTGACTCTTTTAGCTACGTCGATGTTGTGGTAAAGCTCATACAGCTCATGGTTCATCCGAAACTCGCCTTCGACACAGATAGGTCCATATATTTTTCGGAGTACTTTTCTCTCGAATACTCCCAGGTTTTGTATGTCCGTTGTAGTAAGCACCCATGATTCGGCAGCATACAACAGAACAGGTAAGATAAGCACCTGGTATAGCTGTTTCTTAGTATTTCGAGAAAAGGTGGTGTTACTAAAGTGCTGCCGAAGTCCGTAGAAACATCTATTGGCTAGCACTATTCTCCGTTTAATTTCTTGGCTGACATTATTTTTCTTGTTGACGGAAGATCCGAGGTAGGTAAATTCGTCGACTACCCCAAAACAATAATTGTCAACGTTCACGGTGCGTCCCCATCGAGAGGACTCTTTGTTCGTCGAAATCATTATTTTTGTTTTGTCCTCGTTGACTGCTAAACCCATTTTTGCTGACTCTTTTTTTAGTGATGAGTAAACTGCAGTAACATCCCGCAGATTTCGGCCAATGATGTCTATATCATTGGCATAGGCTAGTGGCATGTGGCTCTTGTGGAATATGGTGCCAGACATGTTGACACCAGCCTTTCTCATCACCTTCTCCATAACTATATTAAATAGTGTACAGGACAGGCTATCTCCCTGTCTGAGACTTCTTTCCGTGTTGAATGGTTCAGACTGATCCTTACCAATCTTAACCGAGAATTTTGTGTTGTCTAAGGTACATTTGCAAAGTCGAATCAGCTTTGCAGGAATACCAAACTCAGACATGGCCTCATAAAGCCTTTTCCTTATCGGAGAGTCGAAGGCAGCTTTGTAGTCGACAAAGAGGTGGTAGCTGTCGATCTGCTTTAGATTTGCCAGGTCTAAAGCCGCACTGATATGGTCCAATAAGTTTTTCTACAATTGGCTGTAGACGTTCACACAATATGCTTAAAAGGACCTTGTACGCAATTGGTTATAGGCTTATTCCACGGTAGCTCTTACATTCACTACGATCTCCTTTCTTGTATATAGGCCATAACAGACTGAGACTCCAATCCCGGGCATGCTCTCGTCTTGCCAGATGTTCTTCATGAGCTGATGCATGCTCCTAATCAGATTCCTCCCCGCCAGCCTTAAACAATTTAGCAGGCTCCAGCAGATTTGTTGTTTTTAAGGGGGGGATAGGCACACGTATCTTGCTCTGGCTTGGAGGCGGACAGTAAAAACCATCGTCATGGATTGGAGCGGGGTCTTCTGGAGTGGTGTCTGCATCCAATAAATTTTTAAAATGATTTCTCCATATCCTCAGAACGTTATCCGGGTCCGTCACTAGCTGACCATCGCTGTCCTTGCAGGAGGGTAACCCTGTTCCACGCATTCTCGCCTTAACTCTCTTGTAGAATTTTCGGGCTTCCCCTCTGCTTCGGAGCAACTCTGTGCATTCATCCTGCCTCTTCTTCAGCTCCTTCTTTTTCCGTCTAAAAAGACGAGTTGTCTCTCGTCTCTTCTCCCTGTGTCGTTCACGAACAGCTCGCGTTGCCATTGGCTGCAGTTTCGCCCTGTATGCAGCAACTGTCTCTCTCGTTTTGTCAAGTTGGTTGCATTAATAGTGTAATTCTTCTTCTTCTTTAATGGCAGCAACAACAGAAATGTATCTATCAGTAGCCGCACGTAGAAAAGTATTCCAAGCGCTTTGATCTTTTGCGCACCGTAGATAGTTCGTCACACCAAGCTTAGTTAACAGCTTTTTCACCGGGTCCATCCATCGGAGTTTTGGTCGCCCCCTACTGCGCCGCCCATCGAGTTTATTGCCGAAGACTTTTCAAACGTATCCAAGCCAGCGCATTCGGTCTATTTGAACGCGCTTGACCACGTCGATGTCGTTGTTCAGCTCATACAGCTCATGATTCATTCGACGACGGTACTCGCCGTTCTCGATTAAGGGGCAAAATTTTTTGCGGAGTATTTTTCTCTCGAAGACTCCCAGATTAGATTGATCAGCTTGTGGCATTACCCAGAATTATGCGCTGTAGAGCTGGATCTTTGTTCTTCGAGAGAGCGCTTTGTCGTTACATCCGTTGCTTAGCGCATAGTAGCAACGGTTTGCGATCAATACTCGTCTTTTGATTTCGAGGTTGACATTATTATTTTTGTTTATGGCGTAGCCAAGGTAGACAAAATCATCTACCACCTCAAAGTTTTAGTTGTCAACGTTCACGCAGCGTCCCAGACGAGTGGACTCTTTGTTCGTTGATACAAATAACTTGGTTTTGTCCTCGTTTATCACCAGACCCACTTCAGCCGACTGCTTTTCAATGCTCGAAAAAGCCGCTGTAATATCTCGCAATACACATCCAACAATGTGGCTTTTGTTAAATATGGTGCCATTCCTGTTTACTGCTGCTTTCCGCATGATCACAGACTATCAGACTATCACCTTGTCTAAAGCCTCGTTTGGTAGAAAATGGCTGTGACAGATTTTTGCCAATTTTCACTGAAGACTTCGTGTCAGTCAGTGTCATCCCGCAGATATAGCATCCAACAATTTCTGTCGTATCGGACTGTAGAATGCAGGTTTGTAATCGATGAACAGATGGCAGGTAGATCTGCATTTCTTGGGTCTTCTCCAGGATTTGTCGTAGCGTGAAAATCAGGTCGGTGGTGGATTTACCAGGTCTAAACCCACACTGATAAGGTCCATTCAGGTTCGCCAGAATGGGCTTTAGTCTTTCACATAACACACTAGACAGGACCTTATACGCGATGGGTAAAAGGCTAATCCCGCGATAGTTGGTACACACACTGGGATCGCCTTTCTTAAGCACGGGACATAGGACGCACAGATTCCAATCATCGCGCATGCACTCCCTGAGCCAAATCGTGTTTATGAGCTGGTGCATGCATGTTACCAAGTCATCGCCGCCGGCTTTAAAAAGCTCTGCCGGCAGTCCATCGGCTCCCGCAGCTTTATTATTTTTAAGCCGCGCAATTGCCGTGCTGATCTCGTTTTTGCTCGGTGGTGGACAGGTGGACGGTGGTGGACATCGTCGATGATAGGTGCGATTTCGTCACTTATGCTGCCTTCGAAAACGAGAAGAGATTGAAAGTGTTCTGTCCATATTATTAGTACACTCCGAGTGTCCGTGACCAGATTTCCGTCTCTGTCCTTTCAGGTGGGGATCGCTATTCCAAAACCTTTACTTTTCACCTTTTGGTATAACTTTCGGGCCTCACCTATATCCCTGTAGTTTTCGATATTAATAACTTAATGACCATACGAATTATTTGCTGAAGTTGGATTTTTAGCACTTTTTCTATATTTTAACACGGTTATATCTCGGTTATGAAATTCGTCCTTGTAGATTAAGTTTCTTTGCTTTA
This sequence comes from Muscina levida, assembly GCA_964034835.1. Taxonomy (NCBI): domain Eukaryota; kingdom Metazoa; phylum Arthropoda; class Insecta; order Diptera; family Muscidae; genus Muscina; species Muscina levida. The sequence continues at coordinate 102,588,821 of OZ035884.1, read as the reverse complement.
AGAGCCACCAACTTTACTCTCTACCAATAAAATATATTTAATAGCCAATAATTACCAAATATATTATTTAAACTAAACGAAAGTTTATCTTTAGTTATTTTCGATATGTTTCCCTAAATAAAACTGTTTACGATAAAATAAATACAAAAACTATTGATTCGTATAAAAGTTCGTATAAAAGTTGCTATGGCGTGTCTTATATCATTCTTGCGTACCATTTTGTATGTGTTTCTTTGTCATGTGGAGCGTCTAATTTTTATTACATTGAGCAATTTTATGAAACATAAAGGAAAACTAAACATAGTTTCATTGTGATATTTCTGTATATATCACCAACACTTAATTGACCAATTACAAAAAGAATCGAAAGCATCAATGTCAGACGTCTTGATGGCGCCAAGAGAGAAAATGTAATCGAAATGTGATATACAGAAATACAATGACTTTTCTTTTACGACACATTGCAAAAGAAATTCTTGTTATAAACATATTACGGGTACTATTCTGTAAATAGTTTTATGTTGTGGAAAGTCGTTTTGTTTTCATATTAACTGTTGAGTTATATTATTATTATTACAGTCTCACAACTACATTCGATGCTATGCAAGTTACAAAAATGTTACATCATTTATATCATATAATTGAAATAAATTAATTTTAAATCACGAGATGTACTTAAATTCCATGTACAATTTATATAGGAAATTTAATATTTTAGTCACAATATCTATGATATCACAAATAATTTAATTTACATATAAAATAGGAAATGAGTATAAAATGCCTAGTAACTTATTAATAGTAAGCTTAATTGGCTTAAGTAGCTGACTTGGGTCCTAGTATAGCTCTCGTTGTGATACCCTTTGAAAAATTCTCCCTCCAATTTATTCATCCACTGTTAAAGTCGTAGATGTCCCGCAGATTGCCTACTGACAGACAGATAATTTCCATAACATAGTACAACATATGATTTTGGGACTCAATTCTGAAAACTGCATGTGAATGTAGCAACAACCAAAATCCGGCGATTACAGCCGTAGATTAAAAGGTATTGAGCCGAAATTTAGTAAGCGCACTTCTATCCTCCAAGAGGACATTCTATACGGTATACCGAGATATAACCGTGTTAAAATATAGAAGAAGCTTGAGCAAAAAAAATCATATGGCCGTTAAATTTGTAATGCAGTCAACTTGACAAAACAAATGTTGCAGAATTTCTTATTTTTGGGGTTACTTGCACGTGCAATTCTCAGAATTGAGTCCCACATCAATTAGCAGAAAAAGTTGTACTGCGCATACCGCAGGTCACGGTTTTCTGGGAGGTATTGTACAAGGCCCTGTCTAGTGTGTATTGTGAAAGACTAAAGCCCATGCTAATGATATTGATTGGACCATATCAGAGTATCATTAGACCCAAGAACTAAGAATTGCAGATCGATTACAAATATGCATTTCACAGAAGTTATAAGATGCTATGGCTGAGTTTGGTATCCCCGCGAGGCTGATACGACTTTGCGGTATTACACTGACGAAGTCTTTAGTGAAAATTGACAAAAATCTGATATAGCCACTTTCTACCACATAGAGATGATCATGCGAAATGGCTGCATTAAACACGACAAAAGTCATATGCCGCTTACTTACTTTTCAATCCTATAGGACTAAATATCGTAGAAAAATATTATAAGCGCCATGACCTAGCCAAAGCAACCGCTGCACCTTAATGCAATGTCAATGTACGACGGATATACTCTCCGTTAACGATGATGGGCCCATATATTTTACGGAGTATTTTTCTCGTTTCTCGTTGAGAGAAGGCTCTGCCATTTAATCGCTCGCTTGCTCGAGGATGACATTGTTTGTTTTGTTGATGGCGGAGCCTTGGTAGTTAAAATTATCTACCACCTCGAAATTATAATTGTCAACGTTCACGCAGTTTCCCAAACGAAAAGATTCTTTGTTTGTTGAAACTAATAACTTCGTTTTGTCCTCGATCACCGTTAGACTCATTTTCGCTGATTCCTTCTTTATACCTGAGAAGGCTGCAGTCACATTCCGCACTTTTCGACCGATGATGTCTACGTCGTAAACGTACGCGAGTAGCATGTGGCTTTTGTTGAATATCGTGCCACTCGTGTTTAATGTAGCTTTCCTCATTATCATCTCCATCACTATGTTGAAGAGGTCACACGATAGGCCGTCGCCTTGTTTTAGGCAGCGTCTGGTATAGAATGGCTTCGTAAGGTCCTATGCAATCTACACTGCAGACTGACTGGAACACCAAACTCAGTCATGGCTTTGAGTAATTTCTGCCGTATCGGGCTGTCGAAGGCAGCTTTATAGTCGACGAAAAGATGGTACGTGCCGATCTGTTTCTCTTTGGTCTTTTTCAAAGATTTGCCGAAGTGTGAATAACTGGTCTGTTGTTGATTTACCAGGTATAAAGCCACACTTATAAGGCCTGATCAGTTTGGATAACACTGGCCTTAGTCTTTCACATAGCACACTCGACAGGACCTTGTATGCGATGGGTAAAATGCCGATTCCACAATAGTTGAATCTTATGCGCACCTTTGCTGCAATCTGGTAATGATCCGAGCCAAAATTAGCACCACGGATCACGCGCACTTCCATGACACTAGACGCATGTCTTCTATCTTACTTACTTACTTAATTTCCCTTTGCACCCTATGAATGAGGTATGGGATAGCTTCTTGCGTTGTTGTGAATTAACACGCATTCTATTTTTAGATTCACAACTAACGGCACCTACTTATTTATCGACGAATGCGAACGTCACTGTTTTGAGAAGCTCTTACTAGACACGACGATTGAATCGACGCTTAATACTGCGAAGTTGCTGTCAAACAACATTCGAGGGGAGCCGACAATGAAAGAAAATTTTTATTTATTTTTTTCTTTTAAGATGACTGGAGCCAGGTTTGAACCTGCGATCTCCCGCATGGTAGTCGCGTGTTCTAACCACTATGCCACGGCCGGTCCCGTCTTCTATCAATTACCACATAATCAGTTTAATTTTTGGTGTTTTGAATGGAGGATAGCCAAGTTGCCTTGTGGATTTCTTTGTGCTGGAAATTTGGTTCCACTCACTACCATGTTCCTTCCTACTGCGAAGCTAAACCCACTGTCTGACGTGTCGGTATACAGGCTGAATATACCGATCGATGGACCAAGGACATCTTCCCTTCATATTTTTGCATTAAAATCTCCCAGAACGATTTTGATGTCATGGCCAGGGCAGCGACCGTCTTTATCTCCGTCGGGGCATGAGCACATGACTGGTGTGGTGCGAACACGTCAGATGAGCAATCGCAAGGTTACCAGATCGTGTTCAACAAAATCAACGAAATTATAAACCAATACGGCAATTTCAGTCAGTTACAATCTTCTTTCACCAATAGTTTGGTGGAAATTGTGTAAGATTTTGTCCTGTTTCAATGTTTAAAAAATAATTCACTGTAGGATTGTGTTAGGAGCGACAATGTGAAGAGCCACATTGTTCAACGAGAAACCCTTAGTTCGAAAACAAACACATTGCATCGTCCAAGAACAGCACGCAGGCGTAAAAGATCAGCAGAACGCACAAGTTTGTAAACAACTCAACAGTTCGTAAACATATCCGATGCAGTTCGTAAACAAGCAGCTTACAGTTCGTAAACATGCAACACACGCAACATGCAGCACACACAACATGAAACACACGCAACATGCAGCACACACAGCATGCAACACACATGACGGACGTTGACAGAACAGAGGTTACTTGAGGAATGAAATAATTCAAGAAGATCAGTCTCGTTATAGACATGCGTTTGAAAAGACACCAATTTTTCCTTAAATGCCAAAAACTGTGTAAATAATGTAAATAAATATTTCCCTTACTATTAATAAACTTTCTAAAAACTTATCTATCAGGTGTTTTATTTTCGTTAAAGAATAGAACTCCACAATATTTGGGGGCTCGTCCGAACCAGATCCGTAAAATAGTTAAGTGTGTTACAAGTAAAGACAAAGTTGTGAAGAAGTTATGGTGTTAAGAAGTTTAAAAACTATTCATGAAGTAATGATGTAAAGATGTTAAGAAGTTAAAAAGTAAAGAAGTTAAAAAACTATTAAAGAAGTTAAAATCAAAAAGCCTATTAAAGAAGAAATAACAATAATGAGTGAAAGAAGGTGAAGTAGGAACATTTGATTGAAGTGATCGTAAAGTTAAAAACGGATCCCTAATATACAAACAAATTAAAGCTTGGTTGATGAAGGAAGGAAGTAACGTTTGTAAAATATCCAAATCAAGAAGGCCGCAGAAGAAGGAGTAAATGCTTATGTAGAAGAAACCACAAAGAAGAAGCTGAAAGTAAAACGTTATGTGTATATGGTGTGAAATTTAATTTAAGTTAGTTAGTTTTGTGTTTTAATTAAAATTCTAAAAATCAGTTGACAAAAAAAAACTTGAATTTTGATAATCTTGCTATGATGAAATAATTAATCCTATCAGTTAGAGTAAATGAAAAAATAAACAGATTTTTCAGTTAAAGTACATTTTAATATTTCAAACTATTTTTTAAATTAATTTCCTTCACCTTGTTTTAAAATTTGAAATATAACAGATATTTTATAAGACGCCTAACATTATTTTTAAAGTGAATTTCTTATTTTAATATACTAAGTACATTTTTTTTTTATATCTTAATATATTAATATTTACCACGTTGAAAATGAATAACGATAAAGATTTAAAGACAGTTATGAACCTTAAAGACATAGAATTAATGAAAGTTTCAGATTTACGTGAAAAATTAGAAGAACTTAACTTAAATACTGACGGACTTAAAACTGAACTTCGAGTGCGATTAATGACACACTTCGGTTTAATTGATGCAGATGATCGAAACGTAAATGAAGAAAATGAAGATGGTTCATCGTCGACACGAACAGTACAAGTAGCACCCAATTATCAACGCAGATCAGAGAGAAGTCTTTATACTCTAAGAGATTTGGAAGATACATTAACTTGTTTCACGGGTACAGAATTGCCGAAAATCAAACAATGGCTGCAAGAATTTGATGAAAATGCGACAATAGTGGGCTGGGATGAGTTGCAGAAATTTGTGTATGGAAAGCAACTGTTGCGAGCAGCTGCAAAATTATTTGTTCGGAGTCAAAGTGGAATTGATGGATGGCGTTCTCTGAAGGTAAACTGTTGGATGAATTTGGAGAAAAGTTGTCTTCAGCAGATATCCATAGAATGTTACGAAGAAGACAGATCAAAAACGGCGAAAGTTTATTGGAATACTTGTATTCTCTGATGGAAATTGGGAAACCAATCCAATTAGATGAAGAGAGTTGTTTGGAGTACTTCATAGACGGAACAAGAAGTAATGATAATGCTGGTAGAAGATGTTTTAAATGTGGGGATAAATCTCATATGGCTAAGGAATGCCCTAATCGAGACTTTAAGTGTTTCAAATGCAATAAGATGGGTCACCGTTCTTTCGAGTGCAAAGAATCGCGTAATAGCAAAGCAGAAGAACATAGCGCAAATGGTGTTGCAGATCGTGCAGTTAAATTGGTTCAGAGTAAAACTCCAACCTTAATTACAAAAACCTTGTGGTATCAAGGAACGCAAATAGAAGCTTTGATTGATTCAGGTTGTAGTATTTCACTTATCAGAGCTGACATTTTTGACAAGTTTTCCAATATTGAACTTACTAATGAAATACGTACAATGTGCGGCGTAGCTGGATCTCAATTTGATACCCTCGGATTTTTTGATATTGTTGTTGTAGTGGATGGACTGAACATGGCCATAAGGTTTCACGTCGTACAAGCAAAAGATTTAACTTGGGAAGCGATAATTGGTGTTGAAACGTTTAAAGAGTATGAACTTGTTATTAAACATGGACAAGCAGAGTTTCGGCAAATTATACAAGAGATAAAAGTTGATACAGGTGATGACAATGTATTTCATCAAATTTACACGTCATCATTGATGCAGGAAAATCAACTCGACGATTTTGATTTACACCATCTTAATAAGAGTTCCAAGACAGTTGTCCAAAATATGTTGATAAAGTATACGCCAAGGAAGATAAAGGAATCCCCTGTGAATATGAAGCTGATACTTTCTGACGAAGTTCCTGTATTTCAAAGACCACGAAGAATATCGTACCAGGATCAAACTTTTGTGGAGAAACAGATTAAAGAGTGGCTAGAAGCTGGCGTTATCCAGACAAGCACCTCTGAATATGCATCTCCAATAGTCCTTGTTCCAAAGAAGGATGGTTCAAGACGTATGTGCTGTGACTACAGGTTGCTGAATCAGAAAATAATACGAGACAATTTTCCTACCCCGTTAGTTGATGACGTTATTCAAAAGCTAACAGCTGGTAAGGTGTTTACTACGTTGGATCTACAGAATGGATTTTTCCACGTACCGGTTCATCAGGATTCACAGAAGTTCACGTCGTTTGTTACGCATAACGGACAGTATGAATTTCGGTATGTCCCTTTCGGAATATCGAACTCTCCTGCAGTTTTCTGTCGATACATATTTGCAGTATTGAGAGACCTTATCGAAGCAGGTATAGTGGTGGTATACATGGATGATGTTATAATCCCAGCTGATAACGTAGACGAAGGTATTTTGAAACTTAAGAATGTTCTTCAAGTAGCTGAGCAGTACGGACTCAAAATAAAGTGGAACAAATGCCAATTTTTACAACCAAAAGTCACTTTTTTGGGTTACATAATTGAAGATTCGACTATAAAACCATCCATGGAGAAGACGAAAGCTGTAGAAAACTTTCCACTGCCTGTAGATAATAAAGGAATTCAACGATTTCTTGGACTAACATCTTATTTCCGGAGATTTGTACAGAATTATGCAGATATTGCCAGACCACTTACAGATTTGCTGGGCAAGGATACAAGTTTCCAGATGATGGAAGATGAGATATCGGCATTTCAGCTGTTGAAGTCAGCTTTAGTACGTGCACCTGTATTAAGAATATTCAACCCTAAGCTTGTTACAGAAATACACGCAGATGCTTCAATGTACGGGTACGGCGCAGTGTTACTACAAAGAGATGTTGACGATCAACTTTTCCATCCTGTCGAATATATGAAGAAGAAAGATGTTCCGTTAAGTGTAGCAAGATGGGCAATGTTTTTACAAGAGTTCGAATATCAGATTAAGCATCGTTCCAAGTCGAAGATGCGCCACGTCGACGCTTTAAGTCGAATATACTGTTTGTTAATAGAAAATTCTTTGAAACATCGCATTCAACAAGTTATTAATGACTCACCTCTACGAAGTACAAAATTTTCTAAATTTAAAATTTTGACTGGCTTGAATATGAGAACAAAACAGCTAAGTGATGTTCGAATGAAACTAGAAGAAGAGCTAATTGAAGAATTAAACTCAGAAAGATATCTAATTCGGCAAGAAGCTGCCGACAATTTCGCTAAGATTCAAGAAGAAAATCGCAGAACATTTAATAAGTATCGAAAAGAGGAAACAGAATATGCAGTTGGTGATTTAGTTGCCGTAAAGAAGACTCAGTATGGGCCTGGTTCAAAGCTGAAGCCGAAGTTTTATGGCCCTTATAAGGTTATTTATAAGAAAAGACACGGTCGTTATACCGTAGAGAAGGTTGGTGATGTAGATGGTCCATCAAAATGCCACACAGCAGCCGAATATATGAAAATGTGGAACACGGCATTCGGGTCGAATGCGTAATCAGAATGGCCGAGTTGTAGGATTGTGTTAGGAGCGACAATGTGAAGTGCCACATTGTTCAACGAGAAACCCTTAGTTCGAAAACAAACACATTGCATCGTCCAAGAACAGCACGCAGGCGTAAAAGATCAGCAGAACGCACAAGTTTGTAAACAACTCAACAGTTCGTAAACATATCCGATGCAGTTCGTAAACAAGCAGCTTACAGTTCGTAAACATGCAACACACGCAACATGCAGCACACACAACATGAAACACACGCAACATGCAGCACACACAGCATGCAACACACATGACGGACGTTGACAGAACAGAGGTTACTTGAGGAATGAAATAATTCAAGAAGATCAGTCTCGTTATAGACATGCGTTTGAAAAGACACCAATCTTTCCTCAAATGCCAAAAACTGTGTAAATAATGTAAATAAATATTTCCCTTACTATTAATAAACTTTCTAAAAACTTATCTATCAGGTGTTTTATTTTCGTTAAAGAATAGAACTCCACATCACTGTAAGTGCTCAACATTCTTTTTTATTGTTTTTGTATTTATAACGCCTTATTAACTTGTGAGTGTGATAACTCTAACGGTTTCATTAGTTTTGCCTATAAATTCAAAGTTATAAATGTAAACTATTCTCAACTTCCAGAAGTGTTCCTTAAGGCAATAATTTAGAAAATATTAATTTTCGACAACAGGCTAACTTAAATAAGAAGTTCCAGCTTATATTATTTGATACGGGAAAAAGAGGGTTCCTTAGTATTTTAATCCCAAATTAGCTTCAAGACTTCTAAGACGATTAAGCCATGTTTATCTCGAGTAAATTTTAATGATCTGAAATTTTAGTAAAAATTAAGAATAGCCACACCCCTTCTGGTACCTCCTATACAATATGACCTTGTTTTGAAAAATGTATATGTACCTTATAGCTTCCAAGAGAAAAACTGCAGGGTATTTAAACATTGTCTGATTGCCACAGCCCTTCTGATAACTCCCACACAAATGATCTAATTCACAGTCATATTTCAACTTGCATATATTTTTTGAGATTACACTGAATTCAGACGAATTTTGCCTTTGGAAAACGCTTATGAAAATATGACTTGGGAATGAGTTCGTGCTACGTGGCCTACCCCTTGTGATACCTCCCATAATTGTTAAGAAGTTTCTATATATTCTTGTTATAACCGTAAGGACTTCGCTAACACTATAAGTGTAATACAACGAACGGTTTATTACAGTTTATCCAATTATTTTTCAATTTGCATAATTTCAACAGCAATTCCCCTGAGCCCTGATTGTCATATATTTTAAAGTTCAAATTTAATTTTAAATTGTCACCACACCGTTATAAAACCTAATTGTTTTCCACGTAAACAGAGAACTACTTGTATTTTGGACTTATACAGTTCAGTGGAAAATTGTGCACTTAATATATCACACTGCGAACATTTCAACCAATTTTATTTTAATTAAAAATAGTTTACCATCAGAAAATTACCTTATTTCGTAGGAATTTCTGTGCTTCATGCAATTTACGTAACGCCTGACTCTGATTGTGCTGCAAATGAGCGGCGTTTTCTTTATCAGTAGAATAATAAATTGGTTTCATTTAAAACAATTGCCGCCAGTATGGTATGATGTTATAAAGGATACAAATGATACATTACAATTGTATCTACGATTGTAAAGGTAGTTTCAGCTTTAACCCATAAAAGACTGCACATGGATCGGCTAGTAGGATTTTGATGAAATTTTAATATATTTTCCTTGGAGACCATAAAAGATGAATGAAAACAAAATTCTTTCAAGAGAAAAATTTTAAGGTATCACTACTTTTTTGGGTATTTAAATACAGTACGCTTTAATGGGTTAAACAGATCTCACTTACAATATTCGTAGTAGGGGTATTATAGATTCGTTAGGGAGTTGTGTAACTTGTGTATTTTACTTTACATATGTTCTGATTCTTAATTCTGTGTAAAATAAAGAAAACAAATACTTAATAATATTCTATCTGGTTAAGTTCTACGATTTCTTTCAGTATTATCTAGTAGTATACCTTGTTGTGTTAGTTTCTACATAAAACAGTAAGCGTTTATTTTTAAATTCAACAATATTACTCTCACGTATTTTGTTATGTTTCATACAAGTGCAATGAGCGAAAGCATTACTGTACATAGGGTATTCTCTATTGGCCTTATTCAGAGTACACTTGGTATAATACCAGTGAAATCATTCATCCACATTTCCATTTGCTTTTGTGTTTTTATTTATTTATCATTATCATACACAAGGAAAAATGAATCACACTTTAAATTAATCCACTGGTTTAAATGTGTGTTTAATGGGAAAATGTTAATTATTTATAACATTGTTAAATATTTATCCTTGGTAATAAAGCCGATTAATATAAATGTTAAATTTATTAAGGCTTCGGTAAATAACTAATAAATATGCATGAGCCAAAAGTCAAAATTGGCATTGACAGGGCAAATGATGTGCTGATGGGCAAGGGAAGTGAAATGTCAAGCATTTAAGTTGATTTTACTTCAATTGTGTTTTTTTGTTGTTGTTGTAGTACAAATTACTCTCATGTGATCTATTAAATACGAAAGTATCCTTAAGACAATATGTATGTTGTATTTTTTTTTACGTTTCATCCTTTTAAATACACAAAAACTGTCTGAATTGCCACTGGCAAATGGTTTACACGCGTAGTTGAAATTCGTTTACCAATCACTTGAGTATCGTCATTGTGACAGCAGAATATATAGCCATCAAGGTGTCACAAACGAGTCCCAGTTCACCGACCGCAAATAAATAAATTGACACTTTTGATGGAATATTCGAATATATCGATACTACGTGAATGAGATAGAGGTAAGGATTAAAAAGCAAGTTTTAAAGGAGATTTGTATGGCAGCATTGTTGTATTAATATGTAATGGAATAACATTTTGATGGAAATCTAATATTTTCATCGAACGACTTTTAAAGATCTTAGATGAAACTTCTACATGAAGTAGTAATAATATGGACAACATAGTAAGAATATTCTTAAAAGTTATTGCAAACTTTGCATATGACACTGTGTGACAGCCAAAATTGGCGGGTGTACTGACTACCGGGACTACCGGGTGGTCTTCGATAGCTCAGTGGAAGCGACGTAGATAAGCAATCTGAAGGTGCCGGGCTCGTTTCTCGGCAGGGGCGCTAGCCAAATCAACATCGATGAAAATTTACTTTTCAAATACTGTCGAATTCTCCAGCAAACAAAACTCATCCTGCATGCTTTTACTACAAAAATTCAAATTGCGCAAGGACCAAGGAAAAAGGATATGTGACTTATCAATATCGCAAAATAAATCAACAAACCCAGCTGGCGCCATCTTTGGAGGAATTTGGCGGTTAAAACTCACAACAAAGTCTAACAATCCCTTGACACAAACCTTGTTGTCTACAAAGGAACGAAACAGGGTCGACAACAATGATCGTTTGATAATCGGATTACATGGTCGATCGAGTGCCAATATATTGAAAATCATTATAAAGAATTATCACATCAGCTACTTCGTTCAGCTGATACAACAACAACAATTACAAGAAAAAGTTATATTGGTCAAAAAAAGGTTATAGATTAGACCGACTCACCAAAAAAAGGATCTTCGGTCCAACCCCCAAAATCTACCAAGACTTGTTTTATGATGAATTTTTCAAAATTTCGTGCCTAGGATTAAGAATGGTATTTTTTTCAGTTTTTCAAAGATTTTTGATATTTAAATAAAAACTATATGCAGCAAAAATATGGATTTTTAAGTTTTTAGTGGCGACATTTTTTTTAATATATTTAACCTTAGTCGATTTAAGTAAACACGTGTTTCAGCTTTTTCCCTAACATCTCTTTTTATGTGTATACTGTACATCTTTAATATGGGTTTCTGATCTCCAGGACAAGACCTAAATCGTGAACTAAATAATACTTCAAGTAAATGCAATTAGTTTTCTTGTGACATGGTGTAATAAAGAAAAAATATGCCTTGTCTAAATATGAGTTTCTTTTCTCGCGAATTAAAGCATTTAATTCAGAAAAATGTCGCTACTAAATACTTTATAATCCGTATGTTTTTGCAGAATATAGCTGAAAAAAGGATTTTACAGGACATTTGTGGGCATGTGTTTCATACCGTTGGATGCGTCTCTAAAAACTCCTTCTTATGATACTAATATTGCACATATTGTCTTTAGACAAATATCAAAAATCTCTGAAAAACTGAAAAAAATATTTTTTTTAAAAACAGTCCAGCTCACTGGATCTAAATCCTAGGTTCGATTTTTTTGGGATTCATCATAAAACAAACCAAAGTACATTTTGGGGGGTGGACCGAAGATACTTTTTTTTGGCTCCATACATGAGTCGCTCTATTATACATGTCTTGCCATTTCGTTGCGGCACGTTTAGGAATCGAGTTATATCGATTTGTAAAAAAAAGTTCCCAAACATCGGAATGGTAGGTCACAGTTGGCGCTGGGGACCATAGGGCGCTGGTTGGGGGTCAAAAAAGTTGTCTTTTGGGTTCTATGATAACCACATATGTGCGGGTACTCAAATGAAAGATATTTTCAAGACTACTCCATCGTCGAGTAATAGATATATATCGATTCCACCAATCGGACTTCCGCCTGTTAAATCAGACTTCGGTCTGTTTTATTCAACTGCGGTCTGTCGAATCGGACTTTGGTCAGTTAAATTGGACTTCGGTCTGTTGAATCAGACTTCTTACTTACTTACTTAGCTGGTACTTCTATCTAATCCCAGTAGATTATATACCGCACGTAGAAAAATATTATAACCGCCTCGATCTTCTGCGCTTCTTCTCCAGTTAGTCACACCGAGTTCTGTAAGGTTCTCAGTAACCTGGTCTTTCCAACGGAGTTTTGGTCGCCCTCTTATGCGCCGTCCATCGAGTTCATTGTCGAAGACTTTTCGAGATGAAGCATTTTCGTTCATGCGTACAACATGACCTAGCCAACGCAACCGTTGCACATTAATGCGTTTGACACCGGCAATGTCAGTGTACAGCTCGTACAGCTCATGATTCATACGATGCCGATACTCTCCGTTAACGAAGATGGGCCCAAATATTTTACGGAGTATTTTTCTCTCGAATACCGCCAGAACCGATTCATCCGCTTGTGTCATAACCCAGGATTCTGAGCCATACATTAAGACAGGTAGAACCAGTATCTGGTATAGCTGGAGTTTTCTTCGTCGAGAGAGGGCCATAGTAGCATTTATTTGCAAGCAGGATTCTTCTCCGGATTTCTAGGCTGACATTATTTGCTTTGTTGATGGCGGAGACAAAAATTATCTACCACTTCGAAATTATAGTTGTTAACGTTCACGCAGTTTCCCAAACGAGTAGATTCTTTGTTCGTTGAAACTAATAACTTCGTTTTGTCCTCGTTCACCGTTAGGCCCATTTTCGCTGATTCCTTCTGAATACCTGAGAAGGCTGCAGTCACATCCCGCAGTTTTTGGCCGATGATGTCTACGTCATCAGCGTACGCGAGTAGCATGTGGCTTTTGTTGAATATAGTGCCACTCGTGTTTACTACAGCTTTTCTCATTATCATCTCCATCACAATGTTGAAGAGATCGCACGATAGGCCGTCGCCTTGTTTTAGGCCTCGTCTGGTATAGAATGGCTCCGTAAGGTCCTTGCCAATCTTCACTGAAGACTTCGTGTCAGTCAGCGTCATTCCGCAAAGACGTATCAGCTTCGCTGGAATACCAAACTCAGCCATGGCTTCAAGTAATTTCTGCCGTATCGGGCTGTCGAAGGCAGCTTTATAGTCGACAAAAAGATGGTACGTGTCTTTTTCAGGATTTGCCGAAGTGTGAAAATCTGGTCAGTTGTTGATTTTCCAGGTCTAAAGCCACACTGATAAGGCCCGATCAGGTTGGATAACACCCACATAGCACACTCGACAGGACCTAATATGCGATGGGCAAAAGGCTGACCCCGCGGTAGTTGGAGCACACACTTGGATCACCTTTTTTCAGCACAGGACATAGTACGCTTACATTCCAATCGTCGGGCATGCACTCTTTAAGCCAAACCGTGCGCAGGAGCTGGTGCATGCTCGTTATCAGCTCCTCGCCACCGGACTTGAAGAGCTCTGCGGTCAGACCGTCGGCACCGGCTGCCTTGTTGTTTTTCAGCCGCGATATTGCTCTTCTTACCTCGGCTTGACTTGACATATGTGCAGCACACTCTGCGTACCCGTTACCAGATTTCCATCACTGTCCTTACAGGTGGGGAGGCCATTACCGTATCCATTTGCTCTTGCTTTCTGGTAAAATGTTCGGGCCTCACCTCTATCCCTGTATCGCTTTATATCCTCGTTCTCCCGTTCTCGCCCGTTTTGCTTTCTCCTTATGCCGTTCCCTAACAGCACGGGTTACAATTGGCTGTAGCGTTGCGCTATAAGCAGCATCCTGTTCCTCAGACGCTATGCGACATTCTTCATCGTACCAGGATTCGTCTGCATGCCGCTTTTCATATCCTAGCACGGTTGTTGCGGCGGTTGCCATGGAATGCGCAATATGCTGCCACTGTGTATCGGGAACGTCAGAAGTAGAGGCGTTGTGTCGTAAAAGTTCGGAAAGCTGGTTAGAGTAGGCAGTAGCTATCTCTGGGGTTTGCAGCTTCGCGATGTTCAGCTTTCTTTGTGTTTGGAATCAGACTTCGGTCGGTTAAATTAGACTTCGGTCTGTTGAATGGGACGTCAATCTGTTGAATCCAAATCCGATTGATTTTACCGACTCGTCGGTTGCACATGTTTCGGTCTGTTACGCAAATATACTCTTCGTTTCTGTATCATCTATATATATAAAAGGCTTGGGTGACTGACTGATAACTCCCCAGCCCAAACAGCTAAAGCTAGAACCTTGAAATTTGGAATATACGTTCGTTTTATGATGTAGGCGCGCACTAAGAAAGGATTTTTGGAAATTCGGACTGCAAGGGGGTCAAAAGGGAGTTGCACCGCCCCATACAGCTCGAAATTTAAAATGGTTGTATCTCATTAATCATTATAGTTACGAAGTCAAGATTTCGTACGTATGTTGGTCGTGCAAGAACAAATACTTTTTTTGTGGAAAGCGGGCGGTGCCACGCCCTTTTTTAAAAAATAGTTATCTTGACCAAATAAATGGGCCGATTGCAATTATATTTTTTTTGTGCGATACCGTCTATAGGGCCTCTATCATAGGCTACATGAAAACGTAATTAGACAGAGGGGCGTGACACCGCCCATACAAACCGAAATTTCCATCGGTCATATCTCATAAGCCATTAAAGGTATAAAGATGAGATTTGCTACATATGTTACTGATACAAAGAGGAATACGTCTCGCGCCCTTTGAAAAAATCGTTATCTCTGCGAAATAAATGGACTAATTGCAATGAAATGTTCACTAAGTAGTACTATCCGTAGGGCCTCTATCATAGGCTACATAAAAACATAAATGGACAAAGGGGCGGGGCACCGCTCACACAGACCAAAATTTAAAAAACTGGTACTTAACGGTGTCGGAAAATTTTAATTGAATATTTTAGTTGTCAATATGAAGTAATTTTTCGAAATTTGCTTTTTATGTGAAAAGATACCGAAAAACGTATAAAACTGATACTATCGCCCACCAAATGCCTACAGGTAGAGTTACGAAAATGTTTTTGGTTTTGCTCCCTATTGAGTTAGGAGGCGCCAGATGGTGTTTTTAGAAATTCGAACATTTGGTGGTAAAAAAGAGGCGAAAAGGGGCTAAAACTGGTACCATCACCAATACAAACTGATAAAGCTATAATCGTTTACGGGGATGCTGCCCATAGAATTAGATGGGGTACCAGTCTATTTCGTCATGGGATACGAATGTATCTTTTGAAATTGCAACTTTTAGGGGGAAAAGCGGTACAACCACTCAGATCCTGGAATAAAGCTACAATCACATTAATGTGGTGTCCGTTCGTCTTATGAAGCGTTTGCATTTTATCTGTATTGATTAAAATCTTAACAAGGTTCATTGTAAGTACGGGTTAAGCAACGCGAGCCGGAAAAGCTAGTTGTATTATAAATTAGCACCTTAACCACCGACATCGAGTCGTCTATCTTCACTTGCTGGTGTCAAGCTGACAACGTACTGCTAATATTACTCTGTCGAAATACCACGTTCCTGAGTATCGAAACGATCCTGACCTATCTGACCTCTACCTCTTCAACGTGTGTATTCCTGCCCCGCCTTTTGCATTTCCTGTATGGCAGTGATTACAGCCTTGATTTTGTTGAGGACATCCGCCAACTGGATAGGGGCACCATCTAACATATGTAGAGAATGCGTACATTACCGGTGCACATCCTTAAATCATGGTCCTTATAACGTTTGCATTGGTAATCAACATTTGAAAGGGTTCTTGCATTCTCTGTTCTTTGTGTTTTCGTAATAGTTTTTGTACTAAAAGAGAGTGGCTAGCTAGGCCCCCGCGCTCGGTCCTAGTTTTTTGGCGCTGCCAAAACCACTAAGCGAGTCGTGTTGTAGAGCTTCAGTAACTTCTGTTACCTACTTCCTAAACAACATCGATGGTAGCATCAAATTTGACACCACTTAACGGATGTTCAGTAGCATGTGCGCTAGGCCACCGCGCTCGGTCCTAGTTTTTTGGCGCTGCCAAAACCACTAAGCGAGTCGTGTTGTAGAGCTTCAGTAACTTCTGTTACCTACTTCCTAAACCACATCGATGGTAGCATCAAATTTGACACCACTTAACGGATGTTCAGTAGCATGTGCGGAGGCACCCGGACGTTTGAAGCTGTTTGGGGACCTTCAAATAAATATTCTGATTATTTCCCCCATTTACTACTACTAGGAAAGCTCTTCTTCTTGCTAAGTGTCTAGTGTCAAAAACAATATGTCCTTGGCAAAAAGAAAAAAATTACCTCAATCTCGGTATTTTTCGCTTTATTTCCAGGCGGACAGTGAAGTTTTGTCAATGTGATATCATTGACGTATGCTGGCCACTTGTGGCTCTTATTAAACATGTCTGGCATATGTTCACTAATGCTTTCCTCATCACTGTATTCATCAGTATATACAAAAGCATGCATGACAAGCTGTCACCCTGTCGTTCACCCTCGTCATATGAAATGGCGTAGGTCGATCCTCGCTTGTCCTTAAACTGAATTTGGTGTCCATAAAGGTACACTGCCAAAGACTGATTACACTATGACACAAAATCAAACTTTTTGAAAAACACCCGAACGTGACTATATAGGTTCGATAGTACAACCGGAGCTGAGTAAAACCCTAGCTCAGTTTGGCTAGATTGGCTACCAAATTTTTTTTTTGGCCCCCTAAACTTTTTGAAATCCTTTGACCCCTTGAAAAAAGGTGACATCAATTGTTGGCTAACAGTTTCTACAGTTTTTAATCTAGCTCCTTCTCTTCTTCAACAAAGTTTTAGCTAATAGTCCGCTTAAGAAACTGATATAATAAAATTTCCCAAAAAAATTAGACTTCCCTCGTATATTTTCAAAAAACTTCGATAAAAAATTTAATTTTATCACTTTTTTTAATATAAGTCGTAGGGAATCCAGATTTTTTGCATCCTCTATTCAGAGAAATTTTAGTTTAGGTAACACCGAATAACTTTTCTGAACAAACCTATGCAATCTGAACAAGTCTAAGTATATGTGTATATTATCACTATCTCTGTCAATTCTCGAGATATCAGGCGTTAAAAAACGGAATTTTTCACTGTATGCATAGCAATGTCTAATGAACTTTTGTTCCATCTGAATACCCATTGAATACTTACCAATAACGATTTTTACATGATAAAAATAAAAAATCCCCTCAAAGGACCATTAGATATTAATGGTTTTGGTGACATTTGTAAGCATACACAATGGATATACAGGTGAAACAAAAGTTAAGTAGTCATTGCTATGCTTTTTAAGCCCCTGATATCTCGAGAATTGATAGAGATAGTGATAATATACACATATACATATACTTATACTTTTTAAACATATAGATTTTAACTTGATTAACCTTTAAAAGTTGAAATATATAATTGCCCATAATAATCTACATCGAAATTCAATTTCAACATTTTTAATAATTTTTTTAAAAATACCCCAACTTTTATATCAAATATCTCGGCGTCTATAAGAGATATGGTAAAAGCAAACACATATTATTTTAGGTCTTTATTTCAGCTATTGAACGGCTTGTTACTAGTTAGTCTATATACGAAAGAAAAATACTCAGCGGTAATAAAGTGATTTGAGAACAAATTCATATTTTTACCTCATTGCGGCACACCCTAATGTCCAACTATCGATACAAAATTTTTCACAATATATTCCTAATATTGGCAAAAAGAAACGTAAGGTGAAAACAGATGACCAACATCGCGATTAATATATATTTTTAACGAAATTCGAAAAAATGCCATATAAGGAACACCCTAATGCTCTTTGCGAACAATTAAGGGGGTGGAGTATTCCAATCATATTGGTTGTTTACAGAAGTTATTCAGTTCTACAATAAGTACGTTTTTGGTAAAGATAGCAAGTAAAAACATTGCACAATGGCCCAAAACTCCTAAAAAACTGATTTGTTTAAAGTAGATAGTGTGTTGTGAGAGCTATTTAATATCCTTAGACTTGTTCAGATTGCATAGGTTTGTTCAGAAAAGTTATTCGGTGTTACCTAAACTAAAATTTCTCTGAATAGAGGATGCAAAAAATCTGGATTCCCTACGACTTATATTAAAAAAAGTGATAAAATTAAATTTTTTATCGATGTTTTTTGAAAATATACGAGGGAAGTCTAATTTTTTTGGGAAATTTTATTATATCAGTTTCTTAAGCAGACTATTAGCTAAAACTTTGTTGAAGAAGAGAAGGAGCTAGATTAAAAACTGTAGAAACTGTTAGCCAACAATTGATGTCACCTTTTTTCAAGGGGTCAAAGGATTTCAAAAAGTTTAGGGGGCCAAAAAAAAAATTTGGTAGCCAATCTAGCCAAACTGAGCTAGGGTTTTACTCAGCTCCGGTTGTACTATCGAACCTATATAGTCTCGTTCGGGTGTTTTTTTCACTGTTGCACTGTGTTATCTTTGAAGGTATAACTAGCCGACACATATAGTCGAGGCCTAACGGGGCTATCGAAGGAAGCTCTTTAATCGACAAAAGAGGTGGAAAGTGTCGACATGCTTCTCATGGGTTTTCTCCAGGATCTGCAGTAATATAAATATCTCATCCGTAGTGGATTTACAGAGTCTAAAGCCACACTGATAACGTACAATTGGGCTTTCCAGAAATCTTACGATTATTTCCAAGTGAATAACGATCCGAAAACTCAACTTAGTAGATCCCCCATTTACTAACATACTACTAGGTAAGCTCTTTTTTTTTGCTAAGTATCTTGTGTCGAAAACAATACAAAAACAATCCTTGGCGAAAAGAAAACAACTTAACTCAACCTCGAAAGCAACGAATGAAAAACCTACAAATGCTTTCCAATAACTAAAATTTACCTTCGTTACAAAATTTTTATACTTTTCCACATAAATAATAATACAATTCACTTCAATATTGCATTTTTTAAAATGATTTTTCCAATACAATCCTTTGTCCCACAAACTATCGTTTTCAATTACTTTTCTTTATTAAAAACATAAAACAATAGCTTTTGATAAAATATCAGCAATCATTATTCTGCTCAATGGATTTCCACTATATAATATTTTTATTAAAAAAAATATTATCTTTTTTTGTCGCTTACTATAATTTATTTATTCACGATTACACTACAATCGCTGGCGGTTATTGTTTGATTTCACATTTTATTTTCGACATTTCCTAATGGAGTGAATAAATAATAAAGCCGAAAATTAAAACACAATACACTTGGAGACCACAATCTCACAGAGAAGTAAACTTCAATCACTTAGCAGACACAAGTGTTCAATAAAAGTGTCAGTTTACATTAGTGGTTAGATACTTTGCGGGTGGCTGACAACGTGAGGCTTATACAGTGGAATTGAGATCAAAAAATTTATAAGAGTATGTAAAGGGATGATTCGAAAAGAATATGAAAATTGTAGGAACAAGTAGAAACAAAACAGTGGAGATGTTAGTAGAACAAGCTGATAATCGTATTAGATGTCGCTGAACTAATGAGTACTAATGTTGCTCGAAATTAGTTCCCGAATATAATCCGATGTAATATCAAGTTTTATCAGAGATTTTTTTTTAACATCGACAACCAAAAAGCTTTTTATCGCTCTGCTACAGAGCTGGACAGTCGTTTTCTTTTATTCTCATTACCACCACATCCATACTTACCACTGTAACCAACAGCGACAATTACCAACAGCGACAGCAACAACAATTCATTCTTATTTACAAATGTGGCCAAGACAAACATCGTAGACGTTTTGTGCCACGTGTTATTCCCAGTAGAGGCGAGCGACTCGCACAAAAATCCAACAATTTCCGCACAAATGTAAAACAACAAAACAAACAGACAAAAAAGTTTACAATTTTATATGGTTGATTTACACCAAAAAGTCTTTTTCTGCTGTTGACTGTTGTGTTTTGTACACAAAAATATCTATTATTTATTTTTTTAGCACTTTAGTTTAGAGTAAAAATTGGATTTGACATTAACATTTGTCACACTTATTTTTTGTTTTAACAGTCATTTGTTTTATTCTTTGTTTGTTATTTGCGCAATATTTTACAACACTTTTTATAATGGGACTAGTGGGCCCGGCAATGCTTCGCTATTGCATTTTAACTTGTAATATATTTCACATTTAGGTCTACAAAGTACTTTGAAAACGGTACTTAAGCTCGATAATGATATGTTGAGTTTATTAACTTATGTAACTAATTACTGAATATAGGCCAAGACCTTTCCTCAGCATTTGCAGAGACCGAGTTGCAGAGAACGGCGTCGGTTCGATAAATTCGAGTCCCCTGTCACACTTACGTCTACAGTGTCGATGGCTTCTATTACCTGCTCAGATGGATGAGTGTATGCATTTTGAAAAATAATTTGCAAGATTTGTAAACGTTGTTCTTGTGTAGTCTTTACATGGTGATTTTTCAAAGAAAGTCTCAATGAAAGTCTATTACACTTCACACACCTCGCCTGAATCATGAATTGGTTGACCTAAAATGGCAACAAAAACGGTAAATGGGGTTTTGTTGGGGGTCAATTTTACATTAAAAATCCACATGAATAAAAATCCTAGCTGATACTTTTTTTAAGATAAAAGGATTTTTCGTTAATTTACTCCTTTTTGCGCTTCTTTCTTCAGACTTCAGCTTTAAGACACTTCTATCAAAATTTAAGTTTTCTACACTAAATTAAGCTTTCCCAGCGCGAGCTAGGAATTGATATTACACACAAAGTTTATTGGTGACATTTTCTAACACTTCATCGTAGATTAGGTTACAATTTTTGCGAATAAGAAAACTGGCCCACCTTACTGTTCATATCTCTAGGCGAACTGCAATAGACTGTGATATTTTGACAGTTATAACTGTTTATTTTAAAAGGGTTGTGGTGCAGCCCACTTCCACTCACTGTAATTTATACTGCAACAACAACATATGTAACAAATCTCATCTTCATACCTCTTATAGTTCATGATATATAGCCCTTTTTATTTTCTTGTTGTATGGGCGGTGCCACGCCCCTTTATCCAAGCACAACTAAATATAGCCAGGGACTATCTACAGGTCATCAGTACCATTTGGTAAAATTTTCGTATCAATCGGTCTATTAGAAAAGCCGATAGAGCGATTTTTGAAAAGGGGGCGTGGCACCGCCCACTTCCTTGGCTGTAATTAATACTGCTCCAACAACAAATATACCAAATCTCATCTTCATACCTCTGATAGTTCATGAGATACAGCCCTTTTGATTTTCAAGTTGTATGGGCGATGCCACGCCCCTTTGTCCAATTGGACCAAATTGTAAATATAAACCAACCGGGGCGCCACCCAAACGCATACACAAAAATTTATGCAAATCGGTCCAGCCGTTCGTGAGGTATAAAGTCACAACACACTTGCAACAATTTTTTATATATATAGATTAGTATTTTTGTGAAGTGTTTTAACACCTGACTAATGTGTTGCCTTATTTTTAACATCCTGTTTATGAGGGGCGGTAGTGGGAGAACTCGTGGACACGTTGTATGGAAAGGTTGTTGCGTTGCTGGCACCTAAACGGAGTGTTAAAATATAACAATTGAGGGTTTTTTCTTGTAAGATTTAATTCTTCAACATAATATTTGCAAAGTTTTTATTATACAGTTGGTAGAATTCGGTCAAATAACAGGTCAATTGAAAAGTCCTGGCCAACCATAGTAAAACACAATTCTTGTGGCACAATTCGTTTTTTTTATTCAACATAATTCCCTTTTAGGGTGATACATTGATTATATGCAACTTTTCGATACCATTTTTGAAGTACGATTTGTCCTTTGCTTCAAAATAGGCCTCAGTTTCGGCGTTCACCTCTTCATTCGATGAAAATTTCTTCCCAGCGAGCATTCTTTTGAGATCTTAGATCAGGAAATAGTCGCTGGGGCCAGATCTGGAGAATATGGTGGAAGACCAATTCGTGAATTTTTTCCATCGTTTCCACTGACTTGTGAGTGAGCTCGCGCGGCACCCACTTTGCACAGAACTTTCTCATATTGAAATATTCGTGAATGAAATGATGTACACGTTCAGTTGATATCTTTAGAGTGCCTGCTATTTTATTCAATTTCAATTTGTGGTCATTCAAATTCATTTGTTGGTTTTTTTTAATGTTTTCGTTGGTAACAACCTCTTTTGGGCGTCCACTGCGTTCACCGTCTTCTGTCCTCAATTCACCACGTCTTAACTTAGCATCCCAGATGGTTGATTTGGGGCAGTGTTCGGAAACTCGTCATCAAGCCAAGTTTTTGCTTCAACTGTACGTTTTCCCTTTCCCATTCTGGGTGTTGAAAAATTCCAAGTCAGTATGAAGCTATTGGGCCAGTATAGTAAAACTCCCAAAGAGGTGTCTGCCGTTCTCAGGCCAAACCTTTTTTATATCTTTTAATATTTTTTCCTTAAATTGATGTTTAATGTTGTAAGTTTTCCTAGGTGGACTAATTCTATCGCATGAAATTTTAAGAAAATTCTCATTTATTATATTTTTTTCATAAATTTCCATCAATAACTCAAAACTTTTGGCCATATATAGGCTGTCTGGTTTGTGATAAGTAGAAAACTGTTCATTGCTGATGATATTGAATGACGACTCTGACCCAAGTACTGTACTGTACTTATGTAGCGAGTTTGCATATGGTACTCGCAACATTTGTATGTGTAACGTATGAGTAATATTAATTTTATGCGAATTTTATATTAATCATACGCACATCGTTGGAATATTGTGGCAAAGAAGTCCAAAAAAATTAGTTGCTATTAGTGAGAGAGGGACCGACCGCACTGAAAGAAATGCAGTGCTTTTTTGAAAATAAAGTGAGGGAAAACTAGTAAGGCGGTTATTTTCGACTATGCCGAAGCTCAGATACCCTTCACCATTTTGTAAAAATGGTGGTAAAACTGGTTATTTGCACTACAACTATATTTTATTAAACTTTTTACCACAAAACAGGGGAGTTGGTGAGAAGTGGACGTTTCTTTTAGCTTCACACATCCATTTTGTCAGTAATTTTTTATAGATTTTATTCGATTTTCCGTTAAGTTTATGAGTTGATGAGTAAGAGCTTATTTTTATGAATTTTGTAACTACCCAAAAATGGGAAGTTGTGTGGTATGTGGGAGAAGTTTAAATCCGATCATGCCTATCTTAGAACTTAACCTCTGCTTCTGGACACAAGCTTACATACCAAATTTCAAACCGAAATCTCATAAACTATAGGGACATACAGACGGACACCCCCAAAAAGGGGGAATTTGTATGGAAGGTGGGAGAAGTATTCGTCCGATAATGCTCATCTTACAACGTAAGCTCATATTATAGGATTAAAGCTTGCATATACAATTTCAGCTCAATTACCTAACCTACGGCTATAATCGCGGGGCAGTTATGCGGACACCCCAAAAAATTTTATTTGAGTGGGAGGTGGGAGTAGTTTTTGACCGACATTGCCTATCTTAAAAAGTAGCCTCCGCTTAGATATTGAATCTTGCGTACAAAATGTTAGCTATATACCTCTTAAAATACGGCTGCAATCGCACGGACAAACCCAAAAGTGGGAGAGTTTGTATGGGAGCTAGTAGTTTTTGACCGATCGTTCTCATTGTAATACTCAACCTCCGCTTAGAGCAGAAAATATATTTCAGCTTGATTGCTCTTAAATTACTACTGTAATCGCGGGGACTGACATACGGACACCCCCAAAAAGAGGGATTTTGTATGGGAGGTGGGAGTATGGGAGGAAACGACAATTGATTTCCAATTTAATGGGGAAATAGTGCCGTCGCTGTATATGACGGTATATGATCGCCCAGATAAGGTGGTCTTTAGCGACATCCTTATACGTTCTTTGTAGTGTCCGTGCAGGATTAAATTTGGATATTTTGGATCCTGGAAGGGTAGTGTTCTCAGACTGCTACCGCTAAGGCGCTACATCATATGAATTCCGTTTAGTTTTGTCGATGTGAGATTGCACCCACTGCACGGTGGTCCAGCAGACCACATTTGTTGGCCAAAACTCAATTTTTTTAGGATCGTTAAATAAATTATTTTTATGATAATCTGATAGAAAACACTCAGAGGCAACACAAAACATATTTTGTTTTAGAGAACGGCTGTTTACCGTTATGTTACAAACCATCAAAGTTAACACTCTTAGAGATTTTGTAAACAGAATTCCGTGGGCTCTTTTTTAGTGTATACGTTAAGTTGCATCTAAGAACAATAATCACGTGTCTAGTGAAACCAACTTTATGGATAACGAAGGTGACAATAAGTATTTTGAATATATAATAAAAAAGTTTAAATAGGAAAATATGTTGTAGCAAAATATTGCACATGTTTATTGTGATAAATGTAAAATATTTTTTTCCACTTTTTTTAATTCATATAAGCTTTTAAAAAATTGTTTAAAATTGTTAAACATAAAAAAAAATCCGAAATTACAGATAATAGTTTTAAACATTTCCTAAAAGTATGAATGTGCACTTTTTTGCACTTTTTGAGAAAAAAAATTTTCTCTCAGGCAACCTCTGTTTGCAGGATCTATATATTTTTAATATTTGGCTGAGAAAAGAGAAAAGAGGAGGTGAAAAGTAGTTTTTGTTAAATTATGTTGCAGGGAAAAGTATAAATGAAGACTTCAAAGTAAATGTCTGCCATCAGTTATCTTAAAAATGCCGCCGTTGTGTATTAATTCGGCAGCAAAGTTGACATAGGCATTTCAACTTATTTCAAGCAAAGTTTGTGTGTTCTGGCAGCAGCAATTTCGGATTGGAAAGCATTATCATTACACATTAAACTAAAACTATATTTTGTACGTATCGATGGTGTTGCTGGAAAATCTGCTGTTTCCAAAAGAAATGTTTCGTTCTAGAAAGGGTAATTATATACTTATTTCAAATAATAAAAAACAGTACAGTGGGCCCCTTTTTATATAAAATTATTTCTACTAATTAAAAACCAAAAAGGCCAATCTGTCAGTTGGACGTATTGTAGTTTAATATTTATGCCCAAGTATAACAAAAGTTGTCCCAATGTGTCCTTATATTGCACCAATATATTTACATAGAATAAAGAGGAAAATGAATTGTAACTTTTTACTTTTAAAAACATGTTATTGTTATGGAAAAACAACATTGGAATAAGAAGCCGTTTTTAGTGATTATGTAAAGTAAAACTGCATACCCACTTTTTTCTCTGCAGATGTCGTTTCCTTTTTAAAGAACTTTAATTTTAAAGTATTTTGCAAGTTTCAAAAATGTAATTATTTTATTACTCATTCCAGTTCTACATTGGTGATATGTATATCAGATGAATGAAGAAAATCTCAACTTTTTATATATGTTTTTTGTTTCGACTTATGAGGAAATATATGTGAAAATATATCCTTTCAAAAATTGTTCATTGAATATCCTTGAAAATTTGCAATAAAAATATTTGGGAAAACTGCTTATTGGAGGCTATGTAATCCTTCTTAATATACGCAATTTCATAATTTTATCTTTATTAGTTTAGAGAAAAGAATGATTTAACGATTGACGCAGCTGTTTGGTCCTTTTAACTTGTCATGACATTGTAAACGAAACCTGATTGGTCTTCGAAAAAAGTCCAGACTGATCCTTCTTACGCAGGTATTTTTCTTAGATGAAAATATTGAACTTTGTACACACTATTCGGATTTCAAATTCAAAATTGTATGGCTAATTTATTGTAGATATAAAAATAGCCTAGTTTCGCTATTTCAACCCACAATTAATATCTTTTTTGCATTCTAATAGTTTTGGCCAAGAAAAGTGGTCCGCTGGACCATAGTGCACTGGATCGAAATCGTTTCTTGCTATGTGATCTAGTCGACCGGTTTGTCATCGAGCCGTCTAATTATCTTATAGGCGGAAGTCCTGGTCATAAAGCATCTTCCGGAAGGTGTTTGTGCCTTGAGGAAATAGTAGTAAAAGTCAAGCTTTGAGGCCGAGTGAAGTGCTTCGGAGAGAATCGAATTATAATTCGCCTTTTATCCTTGCTCAGCTTGAGGCACTAAGAAAGCTGAATTGGTGGCCAAATCGAGCCTTGTTGCGTTACCAGCACATGAAGCAGAGATTTTGACAGGATTACATCCCATTAGGACCTTGGGAGCCTTTAAGGTACCTGGTTTCGACGAATCACTATGTACCAGGCTTGGATTATGACTGCCTTAGGGCTATGTCGGCTTTGTAATAAGAACACTAGTAGCACGAGGTCTAAGTAACAGAAAACTTCACAGCCTGAAACCTACGCTGTAGTAGTCGGGTAACCGGGGATTTTGAAGCACTTGACCGGATACGCAGGGCATGATTTATTTCAGACATTTGGATGAAAACTAGTAGGTTGCATTTTATGCCTAACTGCCAGGCGTGAAAACATGCCTCTCCTCTGGAAACAGACGCAGGCCATCAACCGCTCACTACGAGGTTAAACGTTGATGGATTTTGTGTACCGGACAGACGACTTCTAGACGACTTCTTCCGAGAAAAGCAATTAAAATTAATGAAGATTAAAAAGATTTTTAATATTTAAAATAAACAATATTTCTAATACTAAATAATACTGAAATTCCGACAAACGAGTTAGATATGAGAATTTTTATGCTGATTCCTCATACAAAACGTATGAACATACCCAGGTATGTTGCTGTTGACGTACATAAAGCAGTTCTGATGTTGATATATAGGTTAATGTTCTACCTTATTTAGCCGCTAGCAAATAGCTCAAGAGTCAAATTTTTTTCAAACTATTGATGCTCATCTTCAAAAACTAAGTGTTCTCTAAAGAAACCGGCAACATTTTCGCTTTCCTAGTATCTGAATTACAATGAACAATTTGCACTGCCTCAAAAATGCTGCCACCCAGTGTTATCTTTAAATATCATGTGAACAAATATTGCAACTAGTTTTAACAATATTTGTTTTCCTTCGTTATATAGAACATGAAAAAAAAACTCCAAACTCATAAGAGCAAAATGTGTAACAACATAACTGACACTACTCGGCTCTAAACTAACTTAAAATTAAATTCTTAATATATCCTGCCATAGATATAAACTTTGTTAGTCTACTTTATAGAAACAACACTAGTAGCAGTAGTAGTTTTATGTAACAGCTTTAATACAGAAAAAAACTTGATAACAACATTAGTTTAAGTTACTTCCCTAACGATTACTGTCTGGCACTAAAAACAAGATTTTCTTTCTTTAGTTTGTCTTTTTTCCTACATTGGTTTTACAAACACTTAAGTCAGGGGCTAAAAACGCATGCTAGCACACATATATGTACTTTAGAGCATGTGTGAAAAGTTTTTCTTTGTTTACCTTTTACCAAATGTACACATTTGTACAGATAAGACTAACATGATACGTTGTATAGCTTCAACAACGTCTACACTTGGTAAAGGGGTAATTAAAGTGGGGGATGTATAGTAATGTAAAATTTAATATATTTAAATTTATCTGCACAATGCAAAGAAATTTGGTATAGTATTGCAACTGGAGACCAACCTTGGAGGGACCATGAGCTCTGAATCTTTAGAATGGAACGAGAAGGCCATTTTTTAGGCACGTTGAAACAAGGCCTGGCGACATGACGTCTAGATGTCCTAGAAGGCCTTGTTACATGCCTACTTATAGAAGTCAGAATGTCCGAAGTCAGAATTTATTAATTAGCATTGTTACAAATTTACATACTGTATTATAATATGTTCTTGTTACTCTTCCTAAGCTCCATAGTCAATGCTGTAAAAACTGTAATAAATGAGTACAAAGTATTGTATTAGCTATTTACTAATTCATGGCAATAAATTTTCTCTGCAGCTGCTACTGCATCCTTTCGTTTTATAGGTTTTTTACATTTCAATGTTTTCTGACAATTATCTTTTACTACTGCGAGGAATCTTAATAGCAAAAGTTGAAAAAATAGAAAATTCAAAAGAAATAAAAACTTTCGACAACAGATTGAAATTGTGTAGTGCAAAAAGTTTACTCAGCTAACATATATCATGATGTGAATGTTCGAAGCAATAGGTTGTATAAAGAGTAGATGCATGAATTTTCCTTATACAACTTTTTCATTATTAACAAAACTCTACTCTATTCGCGAATAATTTAAGTAAAATTATTAGAACATCAAATAAGTAAAATTAATTTAACAGTGTGTATTGATAACACTTGTATCGGTAGCTGCATCTAGCAAGCATGCAGGCCTATCGGATGAGAATGTATGTTTGTTTGATCTTGATAATAAAGTTTTTGTATATAGGGACCTGCTATGTGTCACTGGATTGGACTAATATCGAAAATTGATATTTATGGTCCAAATTTATTCAAACCCAGTAAGATAAACATCTTTGTGTTGAAAGTATGGATCAATTTACCTAAAATTTAGAATGTATACTTGTTTGGTCATGGGAAAAAATTGTATGTTTAAATGGACCCGGTAGATGGCCCTGGCTGAATCTGTACCGGAAAATGCACCGAATATAAAAATTTAAGTGAACTTTATAAATTATATATAAATTAACCCAGTATGTGGCTCTGGAGTGGACTTATTTCGAGAATAGATAAAGGAACTCCTCTAAAAGGGTGCGGGCATGTAAAACGTATTTTTTTGGTCAAGAATTGGAACTGCAGGAATGAATATGCTGACTAAAGTTTTATG
The DNA here is from genome assembly GCA_964034835.1 of Muscina levida. Classification (NCBI taxonomy): domain Eukaryota; kingdom Metazoa; phylum Arthropoda; class Insecta; order Diptera; family Muscidae; genus Muscina; species Muscina levida. Next base: position 102,559,592 of record OZ035884.1, on the reverse strand, counting down.
TTTGATTTTTGGGCGGAATGGGTGCCTTTGGGGCTGTAAAGTGGAACTTGCCGACTCACAAACTCCTTCGTGGTGGCACCTGGGCAACGTTGTCCGATTGCTGGGATTGTCACCCACCTTCAGGCCTTTACTGGCAATGAAAACACGACAAATAAAAAGTAACAACCTGAACCTCCCAAATGTTGACAGCCCCCTCAAACGTAATAAGGAACATACTTTAAGGATATGAACCTGGAACGTCCGGACTCTCTATAGAGAAGATGCCAATATCAGGAGATACGATGGACAGCACAAGGACGCTCGCGACATAAAAATTGCGACATCTTTTACAGCTGCCATACCGAAAAGCTCGAACTCGGATGTGGATTGTAGTTGGCGAGAGACTCAGACATCTTGTGTTGTGTTTCAATCCTGTTAGTGACCCAATAGCCGCAATCCGCATCAAGGAGAAATATTTCTACATCCCGCTAATTTGTGCTTATGCCCCGACGGAAGATAAAGACGATGAGATTTAAGTTTCATTTTACGAGCGCCTAGAGGAAACATATGACCGCTGTCCTAGCCACGACATTAAAATTGTTCTGGGAGAAACTAGTTCAAAAATAGGAAGGGAACATGTTCTTGGTTTAAGGTTGGTTAGCTTCGCGCCGGGAAGGAACATGGTAGTAAGTTAAAACCAGATTCCAGCACAAAGATATCCACCAGGCAACTTGGCTATCTCCCGATCAAAACACCAAAAATCAAATTGATCATGTGGTAATTGATAACAGGCATGCCTCTAGTGTCATGGACGTGCGTGTGATCTGAATCGATTGGCTCGGATTATTACCTGGTTACAGCCAAGGTGCCCACAAGATTGAACAGAGCGAAAAACGCACTTAACTAAACACAAAGAAAGATGGACATCGCGAAGCTGCAAACCCCAGAGATAGCCTACTGCCTACTCCAACCAGCTCTCCCAACTATTACTACACAACGCCTCTACTTCTGACGTTCCCGATACTCAGTGGCAGCATATTGCGCATTCCATGGCAACCGCCGCAACAAACTTGCTAGGATATGAAAAACGGCGCTCAGTCGAATCCTGGTACGATGAAGAATGTCAGATAGCGTCTGAGGACTAGGATGCTGCTTATAGGGAAACGTTACAGATAATTGTAACCCGTGTTGTTGGGGAGTGGCACAAGGAGACATTAAAACAGGTGAGATAGCTAGTTAAGCGATATTAAAGTCAGATGAAAGAACGGCAGAATGTGAATATAGAGCGTTGCAGGGCTTAAGGTGAGGCCCGAAAATTTTTCCAGACAGTAAAAGCCAAAGACTACGGTAATGGTCTCCCCTCCTATAAGGATAATGATGGAAATCTGGTTACAGATACGCAGAGTGCGCTGCATATATGGAGAGAACACTTCCAGCAACTGCTGATTTCAGACAGCTTAGTTTGCCTATCTCCAAGTCAAGCCGAGGTAAAAAGAGCAATATTGCAGCTGAATAATAATAAAGCAGTCTGTGCCGACGGACTTTCTGCAGAGCTCTTCAAGTCCGATGGCGAGGAGCTGATAACGAACATGCACCAGCTCCTACGTACGGTTTGGCTTAACGAGTTTATGCCGGATGATGTAAATCTATGCGAATTATGTCCTGTGCTGAAAAAATGTGATATAAGTGTGTGCTCCAACTACCTCGGGATCAGCCTTTTACCGATCGTATATAAGGTCCTGTCGAGTGTGCTATGTGAAAGACTAAAGCCAGTGTTATGAAACCTGATCGGGTCTTATCAGTGTAGCTTTACTTACTTACTTACTTAGCTGGTACTTCTATGCAATCCCAGTTGTCAACGTTCACGCAGTTTCCCAAACGAGTAGATTCTTTGTTCGTTGAAACTAATAACTTCGTTTTGTCCTCGTTCACCGTTAGGCCCATTTTCGCTGATTCCTTCTGAATACCTGAGAAGGCTGCAGTCACATCCCGCAGTTTTCGACAGATGATGTCTACGTCATCAGCGTACGCGAGTAGCATGTGGCTTTTGTTGAATATAGTGCCTCTCGTGTTTACTGCAGCTTTTCTCATTATCATCTCCATCACAATGTTGAAGAGACCGCACGATAGGCTTTAGTCCTGTAATTTAACAACCGAACAGAAATTCACACTTCGGCAAATCCTGGAAAATACCCAAGGTCGACACGTACCATCCTTTCGTCGACTATAAAGCTGCCTTCGATACGGCAGAAATTACTCGAACCCATGGCCTTTGCGGAATAACGCTGACTGACACGTAGTGTTCAGTAAGGATTGGCAAGGACCTCACGGAGCCATTCTACACCAGACAAAGCCTAACAAGGTGGCATATCGTGTGATGTCTTCAACAAAGAGGTGGAGATGATAATAAAAAAAGCTGCAGTAAACACGAGTGGCACTATATTCGACAAAAGCCACATACCACTCGCGAACGCTGATGAAAACTGCGAGGTGTGACTGCAGCCTTCTCAAGTTTCTTAATAAATATGATTTTGGTATTCTATTCTGCATATTAATAACATCATAGCTACATTTCAAAAACTATTTACAACGGTAACTTATCATAAAGATCAGTGAAGGGTTACTCAAGTTTTCGTCCCTATTAGTCATCCAGCCTGCCAGGCAGACGGTCATGGCTCAAGTACTGAATCAAATTTGGTCCTAGGATATCTTATCAAATTATAAATACCCTTATCCCTAAGTTTTCAGTATATAAAGACATTTTATCTAATGTGAATCTATAATTAAATTTACTTTAGTTCAGTCCATGAGTTTCTCCTGCCTGCAATGTTATTGCCTTCGTGTATCTCTCACCAATGTTTCCTATCAATTTTTTTTTAACAATTAATTAACCAATGTTTTACTTATTACGTTTTCATTTCTAATTATAAATATTATGATCTTCTACAACACTTTCATATACTCTCTCCTATACTTTCTACAAATAGCGCGACTCCCCACCACTCTTTGTTCCATATATCGACAAATAACAACATATTCAAGTTAATCCTTCAGATCCAATTAAACACCGTTACCTAGATATTAACTTATGTGTTATTCAATGTAGTCAATTTATGACAGCAACAACATCAAATCACAATGAAACACTCGTAATACTGTCCGCCTCCGCTCTCACAGACTCAACAAGGATAACCAATTTCCAGTTAATTTTGTAACAAGATTTTCTGTTTAACGATACGAAAAATGTTAATGACTTGCTTCCTGATTAATTAGAAAACATTTGGCTAAGAAAACGAAATTGACAGCTTAATTAACGAACACACTCAAACGAATGCAACACAACGCGTGTAGAGCAGTTGTCAAGGCCTTCTTCTTTTAGTTATACTCATAAAAGTATGAGAAAGTTTTGAATTTAAAAAAATCGTGGCATGACGGTTAGAACAGGCGAGTATTTTGAGTGTGGTCTGGATGCCAGCCTTGACTACTGATGGCTAGTCGATCATATTGACCTCTGACGTACTTTATAGAGTTAAACACAATATACTACTTTGGCACATGGCATCAGTACTACCTTTCTTGGGGCGACTTCGTGATGGTATCCGAGTAAAGCGAATGTGACAAGCGCTACTGTCAACGGATATGCCAATCTTGACAAAATTTCTCATGGTAAAAGTTGAGGTGTCTTATGTCCAGTTGAAAAATGTTATAGGTTTTTGTCGAGATTGATTTGATGTTCTTTGGGTTGCGAACCTATTTGTGTTTGGATTTTTTAAAAGCATCTTCGAAGATACATATAACCACCCCTGATTTCTGAGCAGAAGGCCTTGACGATTTCGCTACTATGTCTTCCATACGCACATGTGTTTATATGCGTACACCAAAACTCCCCTATATATTACATAAACATTATCACCATGGTATAAATGTAACTGGTTGTACCTTTGAATGGCAAATAATTGTTATTTACCCGGAACTTAAATCTATGATTATACCATCTAATATCACATCTAGTGGATGGAGTGAACAAACCATTTCATGTTTATTCAGTCATTGAAACTACGAACATGTAGTGCGATAAATTTATGCTATCACAAACAGAGTTTATCAATTGTAATGTTCGAAATTGAGGGGCAAATCATTGAACAACTGGTATTTAGTAGCTGTTAAAGAACAATAACGAGTTGTCAGCTTTCTGTGTTGTCAGTGTTGTCTCTTTAATAAATATCCCTGTTACACGGGATATATTGGCACAGCAACAGCTTTTGGGGGTGTGTAATTTTATGGTAACCAGTGTTTCGATAAATAAAATAGAGTACATTCATTACAAACAGTAGTATTAATAGCCGACAAAATACTGGTATCAGCATACATTAACACTTGTTTGTATACATTATCGAGAGTAATGACAAACTAAAGGATCATAACGTGTGGAAGTAGTAATTATGCGAAAAAAATACATAAGATGTTACCACAGCGCGAGAAGCATCACATACCTTATTCATGGGGTGTAAAGGGAAATAAGGTGTTTTTTATCAACAGTTTATTACACAGTACGACACATGATTTTAGGACTCAATTCTGAGAACTGCACTTGATAGTAGCCCCAAAAAGAAGAAGTTTTACCTCATTCGTCTTGTCAAGATACTTGCCATAATAATTTGAGATCGATTTGAAGTTAGTAAGCATCGTTTTAGGCTCTTTTATTTGACATAAGATAAATATTATGTGGTGGCGTATGATTATCATGAGTAATACTCCACGTAAATCATACGCCTCGGAGTACAACAGTTTCATTGTAACTGCTGCAAAATAAACACAGTTTAAAATCATTATATAAACAGATTGAAGGAACTGTAATTCATAATTGTTCTAAATTTCTTTCAGCTAAATGGGACTTGTGGTTGTCGAGTTATGTCAAACAAAAGATCCTTAAACGTGTCAAATTTTCCTATATGATACTTACTCACTTCAAATCAATATTAGATTATTATGGCATGAAACTTGACAAAACGAATGATGTTGAATATCTTCAATGAGCTGAAAAATGTTGTAATGTGTTAGCATGCTGCGAGATTTGAAGCCCTACATCTTGCTGATGTCCCATAGAGGCCACGATTTATTGCCAAGATTCCCGCTGAACCCTTCGACCCTATGGAAATTCTGGCAATTCTTCGGGACAGTAATCCTTTACTACTCAAACAGGATTGAAAAGTAGTTAAGCTTACCGAAGCGGTGGACGACACCAGGAAGGACACCATAACACTTAGAGAGACACAATAGAGGTTTTTCTATGGATTTCTTTTTGGGGCTATTTTCACGTGCAGTTCTCTGAATTGAGTCCCAAAACAATGAACTGAAAAATGTTGTGATGTGTTAGCTCCGGTGACTAGACTAACTACGACAGCGTCGATTTCAGGCTGTAGAATGTTGTCTGCTACTGTGACCTCGTCTAGTGGAGTGGTAGCGCCTGGGTCGCTCCGCTACTAGTGTACCAAAAACCATACCGACACAGCCCAAATGCAGCCATATTCCACGCCTGGTACATAGTGGTTCTTTGAAACAAGGTACGTCAAAGGCTCCCAAGATCCTGATGGAATGGAATCCTGTTGAAACCCCTGCTTCAGGCGCTGATGATGCAACAAGGCTCCAGTAGGCAGCCAATTGAGCTTCTTCAGTGCCCACAGCTGAGCAAGCAGAAAAGGCGAATAATAATTCGATTTTTTCCGAAGCACCTATCTAGGCCTCAACTTCCAGTACTATTCCCCCTAGGCACAAAACACCTTTCAGAAGGCCTTTAAAAAGAAAACTTAACCGAAGTCATCTGATGTTATATCTAAACGGCAGCGATCTGAGTACCCTAACCTTCCGGGATTCAAGAGATCCAAATTTAATCCTGCAAGGACACGTTAAAGAACACCTTTGCTGAGCCTCAAGAAATCGGAAATTAGTTGTCGTTTCCTAAAATTCGTTCACGTACGATCCGGTCCACAGCCGTAATATCATGATGTGGACTGGCATCAGGAACACATCAAAGGATGAAAAGTCGAAAAAAACATCGATTCTCTTCGAAGCACCTCCATCGGCCTCAACGCCTCAAATTCCACTACTATTTCCCTAAAGGCACAAAACACCTTCCACAAGGGTTCTACCTATAAAATTATTAGTCGGCTCGGTGACAAACCGGTCGACAAGCTCACGGAGCAGGAAAAGATTTCTCTCCAGTGGGCACAACCCCACATCGAGGAGTTAAAAGATGGCGTTCGTCCTGCTAAAGACGACAAAACTAAACGGAAGTAATTATGTGTAGCGCCTCAACGGCAGCTGTCTAAGGACGATCATAGACCGACCAGCGCAACTATACAATGCAGCTATAGATCGGCTCGGGGAGGTTTGGCTTGCTGCGAGATTTGAAGCATTACATCTTGCTGATGTTTCACAGATCCACACGATATATTGCCAAGATTCCCACTGAACCCTTCGACCCTATGAGAGTCCTGTCAGTTCTTCAGTACACTACTCCTTTACTACCCACACAGGACTGGAAGGAAGTTAAGGTGCAGTGGACGACTCCAGGAAGGCCACCATAAAACTTAATATAGACTCACTTAAAGAGACACAAGAGAGAGTGTTCTATGGATTTGACTCCATTTTCCTGCGTGGATACAAAAGCGACAATCAAAACAAGCCTTCAGCTCAAGGGGGCTCTAACATCGGCGACAAGAAAACGACGTGTCCATATGCCTTCTAACACACGGACACTAAGATATCATGAAATGTCTCCAAATGGTAGAGACCGAAGTTGCAAAGGTAGGAAAAATATTAATAAGTAATGTAAGTAAACGCCAAACCCTTTGGGGGTTTTACTATACTGACCTAGTAACTACACCCTGACGTGGAAATTCTCATCCCCAGATTGGCTGTTGAACTGTGTTATTATATCATAAATATCACAATATTGAAGCGATGTGCGTATGAGTAATATAAAACTCACATAAAATTCATATTACTCATACGTTTAATATACATATACTGTAAGACCACATACAAACTAACTACATTTGTATGTACAAAGTCAGGGTCAGCATTCTATATCATCAGCAAAGACGAATTTTGTACATATCACTTGTACTTATGAGAAAACCTACATATGGTCAGATATTTGAAGTTATTGGGGAAATTTTATAAAAAAAGGCGAGAACAAAACTTTTTGGAAGATTTGATTCGATAAAATTAGCCCAACTTGATTTTTTACCAAGATACATCAATAGAAATTACTTATCTAGGCCTTACCTATAGTTTTTCTATGAAACGAAATGATAATTCATCAACGGTTCTTGAGTTATAGCTGAACAACCAAACGAAGAATCTTCAAAGCAAGCAAAAAAATATAAAAGATCATTTTAAAGTTTGGCCTGAGAACGCCATACCCTTTGGGGGTTTCACTATACTGACCTAATACCTACACCCCGACGTGGAATTTCTCACCCCCCAGATTGGCTGTTGAACTGTGTTACCATATGATCAATTTGATTTTTAGTGTCTGGACGTCGGACGTGTCGGTTTGCAGGCCGAATTAATTGATCGATGGAAAAATGTGAGATGCAACGAACAACAACACAGGCATCACATGGGCTTTAAGCGGCCGTGTTGCCTATCTTGACTATGCTGACAACATATGCCTTCTAACACACAGACACGAAGACATTGTGAAAAGTCTCAAAATGGTAGAGACAGAAGTTACACAGACAGGACTCAGGATAAATAAGTTGGGTAAGAAAACACCCACCTAAACTCTGACGTGAAACTTCTCACCCCCAGATTGGGTGTGTTGCACTATCATAAATCCACAACATTGAAACAATGTGCGTATGATTAATATAAAATCCGTATAAAATTAATATAACTCATACGTTTTGCATACAATATATAGAGAACCACATAAAAACTAGCTATATATGTACCCTGTAGAAAATGGGGTATCAATTGTCTTAAAGTACCAATTTTTGTTTGCCATAAGGTATGTACAGTACAGTACTTGGATCAGGGTCGTCATTTAATATCATCAGCAATTTTATTTAAATACTCCCAAACGTAAAGTGATAGTTAATTTAATTAACGCAAAACATTAACTAATTCAAAGTATACATTTATTTATCTTAAATAAACAATACGATATGCTAATAGTTATACAAACATTGTATCATTAAATTCCAATAACTTGGAAAAAATTCAACAAATTTCATATTTCCATATTCAATAAAAACCTCTGATGTATATTTTACATACCGTCAATATTATAAAAAATTCATAATTCAATGAATTCATTAACAAATATTCGTCTATAATTACTCATGGTGATCTATTTTTTTCTCTTGCTACTGAACTTTATTTACATTTGCCAATCATTTTATTGATTTACATTTAGAGCACTCGTACATGCGTGTACAAACAACAAATTAAATTTAATATAACATGGGAATATTTGTTTACATCTCGGTAACATTGGGGCTTAAAGAGCATTAGTTTTTATTTTAATGAATGCATGTAAAAGTTGTTTTTAAAAATATTTAATTTTTTTTTTCATTACCAAATTAAATACATTAGTTACCTAAGTGATTACATTTTGAACTTAAGTATTTATTTTACAAATAAATTTGCAATGTGTAAACTTATTATGTTTCAGCTAAACGTGTAGAATATGATGAATAAATTTATAAAGCGATATAGAGTTAAAGTATTACAAAACAATAAGATTTGTTATTTTTTTCCACTTATAGAAACTGTTAATTGCATTTAACTTTATATCATGTGCTTTCTGGCGTATACTTATTTTGGATTGCGACAAATAAGCAATGTAATGAAACAAGTTTTTATATGTAGTTACTAAACTTTAATATTAAGTAACCCTCCAAGTACTTCGCAGCAATTTATTTACTATATCCAAATGGTATCAAAATAGCAGACATAAAAATGAAGATGTTATCTTAAAATATAAAAATATCGCCCTTGTACTTACCTTGAATTGTTGCCGCTTTACTTAGTAACACTTTTTAAATTATTAAAAATTTACTCATAATTCAACTTTTTACGATTTTTACATATATCTTACAAGATATACATACATCGCTAGAATTTGAGTAAGTGTAAGAAAAACCTCCCCTGCAAAAAGCAATATGATTCAAAGTATGAGTTTTGCAAATGTTAATAGTTGGGGATAAATATAAAAATTAAACCATTGCAGAAGCAAAAGGGATTAGGTACATTTGCATTTTGGTTGTGGGGGAATTTCTTATGAATAGATTAAATTTAATACTAATGATAAAAAAAGTATGAAACATATGTATGTTTTAATCATTTGATAGGGTTAAGCTGAAAACAAAAACACATGTCATCATATGGCTGAAGTGCAGAATAAGGGGCGGGAGCCCGATTAAAAAAAAAATATGCCATTTTCTTCGTCTTGCTCCCCAAACATCGGAATGGTGGGTCAAAGTTGGCGCTCAGGCCCATGGGGCCCAGGGGATCAACAAAGGGACCCTTTCGGTTCTATGATGACCCCCCAGGTGCGGATACTCAAATGAAAGATATTTTCGAGACGAATCCAACGATGTTATTTTTCCTACGGGTCTCCTGGAACGAATTAGAGCAATTTGGATTTCCGGTATATACCAAAAAAAAAAATATTTTAAAAAAAATCGCGCGATTTTTTTTAAAATAATTTTTCCCTGCGGCGCTACTAACCCCTACATATCCATTTCCACTCTAATTTACAAAAAAAAAAAAAAAAATTCCGGGATATACCAAAAAAAAAATGTTTTGCCTGCTTGCGCTTATCCGCCCAACATTTCCATTTTCACTCTAATTTACAAAAAAAAAAATATTTCCGGGAATATATAAAAAAAATAATTACAATACATGGCTTTTTTAAAAATATTTTTCAAATTTTTCCTCATTTTTTCCACTTTTATCCTTTTTTTAATCAATTTTCTTCTTTCACATATTTCTCTTTGGACTTTTTTTTTGAATTTTTTTAAATATTTCTTGAAATTTTCCTTTAAAAACCTTAAAAAATTCAACAAAATTTAAAATTTTCACACATTTTTGATGTCATTTAATTTTTCTATAGCATTTTTCAATTCATCTGCTTACATCATACTAATTTTCCATGATTTTCCCCATTTTTTTTAAATTTTTTACGGGGTTTTTCAGAAAAAATTATTTGTTTTTTTAAAAATCACGCGCTTTTTAGATTTTCTATTTTTTTTTAGAATTTTTAATTTATTTCCTTAAAATTTCCTAACTTTTTCCATGATTTTTTCACATTTTTTTGGTAGATCCCAGGTCCAGGAGACCCGTAGGAACTTAAAAATAACATCCTTGGATTCGTCTCGATAATATCTTCCATTTGAGTACCCACACATCATAGAACCCAAGGGAACCCGCCCCTATTCTGCACTTTTGCCCATCATATTCTGGTATCTTCAAATAGATAACACAGCACAACATTTTACAGATCATTGATTTGGGACTCAATTCTGAGAACTGCACGTGAAAGTAGTCCCAAAAAGAAGAAGTCCTGCATCATCCGTTTTGTCAAGTTACATGCCGTAATAATTTAATATCGATTTGAAGTCATTAAGTATCCTATAGGAGAATTTGTCACGCGTTAGGCTCTTTTGTTTGACATAACTCAAGAGCCACTAGTCCGATTTAGCTGAAACAAATTTAAAAAAATTAAGAATTACAATTCCTTTAATCTGTTCATATAATGTTTCCCTGCATAAGCCACAGTTTCACTTTTCCATTCATCAAATGATTTTGAACTGGGTTTATTTTGTAGAAGTTACAATAAGACTGTTGCATACCGTGGCGTATGATTTTCGAGGAATATTACTTATGATAATCATACGCCACCACATAACATAGTATTTATGTTATGTCAAACAAAAGAGCCTAAAACGTGACAAATTTCCCTATACGATACTAAGTTCTAAGCGATATTATATTATTATGGCATGTAACTAGACAAAACGAATGATGCAGAACTTCTTCTTCTTGGGTCTACTTTCACATGCAGTTCTCAACTTTACCTCCCAACTAGAACAGGCGATGAATACCACAGGAAATGTACTCCCTGCTTCCATTGATTCGAAATGGTACCATCTTAAAAACATAATACGGTCATGTGCAGATAAGTCAATCGGACCAACCCCCAAAGGAAGAGAAGATTGGATGTCTGAGGCTACTTGGAGTTTAATTGCAGAACGCAAAGAGCTGAAAGATAAATTCAATGCTTCCAAGAACTCCGAAGAGAAGAATTTTCTAGAAAATAATTATAACGATAGCCATAAAACGGTACACCGTGCAGTGCGTAGGGACAAACAAAGAAGTATAGACAGGCTGAAAATGCCGCAAATTCTGGAGACACTCGCACAGTTTTCCAGGTCACCAAAAAACTCGCGGAACGCAAATTGCACACTGAACATCCTATCCGAGATCTGACTGGAAATCTTCTCAGCACCGACCAGGAACAACTGCAAAGGTGGAAAGAAAATTTTTCCATAGTCTTAAATAACATAATAGACCCTGCAGCTGAACTACCTATACCTGCAAGTTCGATAAATACCACAAACTACAGGATTGGAACCTCACCACCTAGTTTATCCGAAATTATAGCAGCGATAAAATAACTTCCGAACAGTAAAGCTGCCGGCACAGATGGTATCCCTGCTGAAATATATAAGTGTGATCCAACACTCACTGCAGAGCTATTACACCCACTCATTACTGAATCATGGGAAACTGAGTCCTTCCCTGAAGAATGGAAAGATGGGATAATTGTCAAAATTGCAATAAAAGGAGACTTGAAAAATTGTAACAACTGGCGTGGAATTTGTGTTCTCCCAACGATAGCAAAGCTAATGGCAAAAATAATTCTAAACCGAATTAAAGAACACCTAGAACATAGTATTAGCTCCTGTCAAGCAGGTTTTCGCAGTGGATATTCCTGTGCAGACCACATCAATACGCTGCGCATTATTTTAGAACAATGTTTGGAATTCAATTCCAATCTTCATCTTCTCTTTGTAGACTTTGAGAAAGCGTTTGACAGCATCAACCGTGAATACATTTGGTTAGCCTTGTGAAGAAGATGTATACCTGAAAAATTAATATCTCTGATCAAGGAAAGTTATAACCAGGCCCATAAAGGGAAGCTCTCAGACCCATTCCATGTTCAAAGTGGAGTGCGTCAGGGATGCATATTGTCACCTCTATTATTCCTAGTAGTTATGGAAGATGTTCTTAGTTCCATCGAGAACCGAAGCCAAGGAATACAATGGCAAATCAACGGCAAATACCTAAATTACCTGGCTTACGCAGACGATATTTGCTTGCTTTCTCATAGGCTGTGTGATCTAAAACGGACAACATTAGATCTCCAGGAAAAGCTGCCACATACGGGTCTTAAAATAAACACCAGCAAAACAAAGACTCTTAGTATAGGAACCGAAACAACAGCACCATTAAGGGTAGGTGATGAAACCTACAAATATGCTCCAAACTTTTGCTACCTGGGGTGTGAGATTGATGCTAAAGGAAGTTCCGATTTAGATGTAGAGGGCAGAATAAACAAGGCAATATCGTCGTTCGGTATACTAGCTCCAATATGGCAAAATAACAAAATTAGCCTCCATACAAAACTGCGAATTTTCGAAGCATGTGTGAAGTCTGTACTGCTGTATGGATGTACAACTTGGAAAGTTACCAGTAGTATTACCAATCGGCTTCAAACTTTTGTCAACCGCTGCCTTAGACGAATACTTCGTATTTTCTGGCCGCGTACCATTTCAAATGCAGAATTGTTGTCGCGATTACGGCAAATACCACTGGCAACGGCAATTCGTAAGCGTAAGTGGCAGTGGATTGGACATACTCTTCGCCGAAATGATGACAACGTGGCTAAGCAATCCTTCCATCAGGCAGGTCGTCGGCGTGGAAGACCACGTATAACATGGCGACGCTCCACCGAAAGCGAAATGAGTAACCTCGGCGTATCCTGGAACCAATTAAGATCGATTGCACAAAACCGTGTCCGATGGGAGTTAGAGGAACACATATATATAACGATACGTCCGACGTCTGAGATATGTACAAGGCAACTAGGGTAACCCCGACCAGAACACTAAAAATGTTAGTGATTTTGGGGTAATGCAGTGCAACATAAAATTTGGAGGGGGAGGGGAGGATTTTGCGTTGTTGTGAAGGTGCTAGGCCAGTATAGTAATACCCCTAAAGGATTTGGCGTTCCTAGGCCTACCTTTTTTATGACCTTTTATATTTTTTGCTTATTTTTACGTTTGTTTGCTTAGTTCTTCAGCTATAACTCAAAAACTATTGATGATTTCTTATTTCAATTTTAACCAGAATTATAGCTGAGGCTTAATAATAATAATTTTTATCGAATAATATCTTAAAAATATTTAACTTTCTCGCCTTTTCTCATAAATTTTCCCCAATAAATTCAAATGTCTCATCTTTAATAATTAAAAAATTGGTCATTACCAGAGCTCGCAAAATATGCTCAACCAAATTTAACTACGCTGTCTGCTCACTTAAAAGACCGAAACAAATGAGACGGAATCGCTCAGTGTCTGAACAGCAACCATTTTTTCGTTTTGTTCGTGTTCTTGCTCTCAGGTTTCGGGTTGAACGTAACACATGAATCGGTCTCTTACTGACCGCTCGATACGAACAGAACCTTCCGTCGCTCACCTACTGAGAATCAGTAAGTGAGCAAAGCAATCAAAGTGTCCGCACAAAAGGTCTTTATTTTTATTGTTGCTTTGCATTGTGTTGTTGCCTTAAAAATTTCGTCATATGCTTTAAATAGGAGAGAAGAAGAAAGGGGGAAAGGGGGATCATTAGTGTGCACATGTGTGTGCGTACGTTTGCCTATCCACACGCGCAGCACACATACATGCTCAAAAGACCGTTTGACGAGTTTTTACGAAGTAAAGTGTCTCGAGTAAACCCATGAGCCGATCTAGTGAATAGAAATGCTCGTCGGTTGAGCAAAGAGCAAGCCAAAGAAGAACGAAGTTTAAGGGTTTTTCGCGACAGTTTCGCATCGTGTCAGTGGATGAGTGGTTTTTTCCTGACAACAAGAACGAGTGAGACCAATTATTGCGAGCTCTGGTCATTACTGATGATATAGAATGACGACACATGCGAGTTTGCATGTGGTACTTGCTGTATATCTGTAACTAGCGTATGAGTAATATTATTTTTTTCGGAGTTTATATCAACCATACGTACATCATTCCAATATTGTGGATTTATGGCTTAATAACACAGTTTGACAGACTATCTGGGGGTGAGAAATTCAAAATCAGGGTGAAGGTAATAGTTCAGTAAAGCAAAAACCCAAAATGGGTCATTTTAGGCCCATAAAAACAAATTTCAAATCACTGTTTAAAAGAATTGTGACGTAGTGGAGCAAATTGAGGTCAATATCAACAAAAAAACGCCTGAGAATGCAAAACCCTTTGGAGGTTTTGGTATACTAACCTAGTACTTTCACCCTGACTTGGAACTTTTCAACTCCCCACCGGACAATGACCCCGAAAATGTTTCACAGTGTAATCGATGAATGGCATGCATCTAGTGTCATGGATGTGCACGTGAACCATGGTACTAACATTGGCTAGGATCATTACCTGGTTGCAACTAAGGAGCGCACAAGATTGAGCAAAACAAAAAACCAGCGTAACCAATCACAAAGAAAGCTCGGCATTGCAAAGCTGCAAACCCCAGAGATAGCCACTGCCTACACCAACCCTCTCTTCCAACGTGTCCCACACTCTAGTGCTACTTGGTTCATATGGTGCCCATGTGGATCATACCGTTCTGAGAGTCTTGAAGAGCCTTATATTTCAGAAAGTATTTAGAACCCATTAGCTTTGACAACGGTACTCTTTAACGTTATTCGTGATCTGGTGAATGGTAGAGAACAATATTTTTCTTTGGTAAAGGATTAACCAATCATTATAACTTAAATTAATACGAAATGGACTTAAGCACATTTTTCCTATTACCATTACTAGCTAACAATTTTTTTTTTTTGCATTCTTCCCACACAAATGTATGCACTGCTGTTGTGAAGGGGGATCGCACGGCTCCAAATGCATACGTTAAATGAAAAGATTTAATTAATAGCAAAATATGAAACAATGCAATGAAATTACGTAAATGGTAGATAACATAAATGCAAAATATTGTTAAGAATCAAAAAAAATTTAAACGGAATAGTTAGGGTTGGCGCTGAGCTGGAATATAATGGGCATTATTATATTAGTAAGGATATTAAATTAAATAATAAAAAAGTGGTGGAACTGAAGGCTTCATAAAATGATGTTTCAGGAAAATACCCCATCTTAATGTGATATAAATTTAGAACATTTAAAGAAATTTAAGTAAAACTAAAGAAGACTGCATCCATTTCTTTAGCGTTTGAAATTAAACGAGGAGATATGGCAGATGTAAGTTTTTGTATTAAAACTACGGTGGAATGTTTAACCAATGTAAACAAAATGTATATACTATACTTGAATCAAGTATTTTGTACTCGTACTTACCATACTTTTAAAACCGCTTTGGCTTGATTCAAGTAAACTTTTCTCTGTTTGTTGGTTCGGTGTATGTAATACTCTCCAAGTACTTTCCTTACAGTTATAAGTTACTATATGTCTAATAAAATAAGATGCAATAATGAAAAAAAAAATCAGAGTGAACACATCATTTACCGCCCAAATACATGAAAACTACATGTCGTTGTAAGACATGAGTCTAATAGGGAATAATTTTAATTACTTTGAAAACAATTCATTAACATGTCAATATTTAGCCCACATGACAGGAAACAAAATTCTTATCATTATTAATTGTATTATCTCCTTAATTATAACAATTCTGCAAAAGCTTCCTTTCCTGAAAATACAGGTATTGTGTAACAGCGTGTATATGATATTCTTAGAAACAATGCTAATTGTAGAACACGTGCATTTAGTAATTTGTATAGCGAACCCAATGAACACCTCCACATATAGATTTATTATATAATTACATTAATTAATATGTGTTTGGGTTTGGGCATAGAACACAGCCCGCCCACTCGAGCATATACAAAAAAAGCGGGTTAGTTCCCTTGTCTGTTGGTATATTACAAAATCGAAATGTGAAAAATTACCTACCATGTATGTATTTTGAATGTTATAATGAGTTTGTAAGTTATTTCCATTTAATGTTGGAGGCAGAGAAATAATTTGTATTTATTTTTCATAACATACTGTATGGGAAAGTAGCCCCAAAAAGAAAAAGTTCTGCATCATTCGTTGTGTCAAGTTACATGTCATAATAATTTAATATCGATTTGAAGTTAGTAAGTATCGTATAGGGAATTTGACACGTTTTAGGCTCTTTTGTTATATGGTGGCGTATGATTATCATAAGTAATATACCACGTAAATCATGCGCCATGGAGTACAACAGTTTTATTGTAACTGCTACAAAATAAACCCAGTTCAAAATCATTTGATAAATGGAAAAGTGAAACTGTTGTTTATGTAGGGAAACGTTTTATGCACAGATTAAAGAAATTGTAATTCTTAATGTTTTCAAATTTGCTTTAGCTAAATCGGACTAGTGGTTCTCGAGTTAGGTCAAACAAAAAAGCCTAAAACGTGATAAATTCCCCTATACGATTCTAACTAACTTCAAATCGATATTAAATTGTTATGGCATGCAACTTGACAAAACGAATGATGTAGAACTTCTTCTTTTTGGGGCTACTTTCACGTGCAGTTTTCAGAATTGAGTCCCAAATCTATGAGCTGAGAATGTTGTACTGCACAAAAAAAAAACTTTTTGGTACAATTAAAATCACTTATTGGTAAAAGTAGAATACTTTTTGGGTACATAACCAGAACTTTTTAATATACTGATTGCAATTTGTAGTACAACAAGAGTACTTATTGAAACATCGGATGTTACATTTGACAGTACGACATATATAATCACCAATCGTGGCATTAAGCACTAGTATGTATTGAAATAACTATTATTATGACCTTAATGAATTTTTTTTCCGGAAGTGCTTTAACATTATTGCCTATTAATTTGACCGTACTTAACAAGTGATTCCTTGAGAATGACATCTCTTTTTTTTGCTGGAATTTTCGGTTAATTTTTTATTCCTTTATGTAACCTTTATTTATTCGACATGCGCCTTTGCTATATCTTAGGTAAGGTCAGCCAGTCACTTTTCCTAACTCAAATTCTATACTGTTTGTATGTCTATATAAATTTAAATTATGAATTAGTTCAAGGATTGATGTGCAATTAAAAGCTTTTTAAATGCAATTATTATGCAGTACGCTTTCAATATTATCACTTTGTTTTTGCACTCAATTTTCTCAGAAACTTTTAACATCTCTGAAACAGAGAGAGCCATTTCCATTGCCATCTCATAGTGTAACTAGTGGATTGCATTGGCTTTTTGCTTATGAAATTTATATTCAGATTTCGTGAATACGATTTTATCGACGAGTGTTTGTTGTATTGTATATAGAGAAGTTTCATAACACAATGTTTTAAAGTTATTCTTGTTGTTCGTGCTTAGTTCTTATTGCAATACATTCATGCAATTATCGCATTCTGTTTATTCAATACAGCTGCAGAATGTTCTGGCGGCACCATGAATCCGCACAAGCACACAAATAGTTTGTTAAATTAAACACGTATCCGTGCGAAATAAACTATAGAATTATGATACGCGTGGTAGCGAGGAAATACATTGGTATGATAACTTTAAACAAATTGCTGCACATTGGCATACAAATTGTATGTAAACTTTAGCTAAGATATACTGTAGGTATAGATTGTGCAAGGAAATTGCGCAAGGCAGTGATTACTCAATTGAATTGTCTGTCAAAGTGGTGTATTTTTGTTACGAAATAGAATTTACTCGAATTTACACTGAAAACCTGGAATTCTTATTTGTTTACTTGCTAATACACATAGTCTATGCTTGATGCGTGCTTTCATGAAACAAAAAAAATCTTTAACGACGCATTTGCAGTCGGCAGATGCAAGGTGGCGCCATGACGCAAATATAAAGCGAAGGTTAGTTAATGTAATTTTAAGTACGACACGCGAGCATCTTGGGAGATT
This sequence comes from Muscina levida, assembly GCA_964034835.1. NCBI lineage: Eukaryota > Metazoa > Arthropoda > Insecta > Diptera > Muscidae > Muscina > Muscina levida. The sequence goes on along the minus strand of OZ035884.1, from coordinate 102,541,385 downwards.
TTCTAATTTGAGTTTTCTGATGGATATTTCCTAGGGATGCCCTCAAGCAGCTAATGATATCCGATAGATCACGTGCTCCCCAGGTAATACTACTAAACATCAGTTCAGTGGTTGCAAATCTGAGAATATAAAATGTTGAGTAGGTCACAGATGTTACTGAAGCTCAACACAACAACTCTCTTAGCGGCTTTGGCAGCCCCTAGAAATTAGAATCGGGTGCGGTGGCCTTATAAGCCACTCTCCCTAAATAAAAAATAAACAATAATGAAAACACTAAGAAATGTGAAAACAAAAAGGATCATGATTTAAAGATATCTATGCACTTGGCATGTCCCAACTCTCTACAGAGATGTTGCCTCTATCTTATTGACGGATGTCCTATATACAAGGCTGTCATAACCGTCATACATGAATCGCGATAGATGGGACAGGGATTCACACGACGAAAGAACTTTTACATCTTTTACAGCTGCCATACAGAAAGACACGAATTTGGTTGTGGATTCATAGACGGCAAGAGACTTCGATATCTGTTCCCGCCTGTTTAACCCTGTAAGTGACCAAATAGCCATAAACCGCTTTAAGGTGAAATATTTTTACATCACGTTGATTCACGCCCTTACGAAAGACAAAGACAAGGACGTTAAAGATGCATTCTATGTACGCCTAGATTACATGTTTGACCGCTGCTCTGCCCATAAGATTCAAATTGTTCTGGGAGATTTTAATGGTAAAAGAGGAAGGGAAGATGTTCTTGGTTCAGCAGTTGCAAATTTTATTCTAAACAGCAACACCTCCGAAAGCGGATTTGAACTGCTTGGCCTCGCGAGTGTATTGAGATACGACTGAAATGAGAATTTTTATTGTGAAGGAGAGAGGACAAATTAATTCTAGTCGTTCCTTTATCTCTATCAAAGAGCTGATTATTTATAAACTGATACTTTGGAATTAGAAGAAAAATTTAAAAACAATTCGATGGTGCCGGTTTTGGTATTCGAATTCATCGGCGGCGTCGCCTTATCGATATCGGCAACTTGCATTCCACCATCTAATTTCCAGTTTGCTTATGATATTGTTTTCGCGTCGGCAAGAAACATGAAAGTAAGTGAAACTAGATTTCCGCTTAAAGATATCCACAAGGCAACCTGGACATCCCCTGATCAAAAGGCCAGAATTCAGATCGATGACGGGGTAATCGATGGAAGGTAACCACGTGATGGACGCGCTTGTAATGTGCGGTTCAAATATTGACTCGGATCACACCGCAGATCCCGCCAAGTTAAGCAAGCGATTAAGTAGTGCTAAAAGCGCTCGTAACCAAACGAAAAGGAAGCAAGACCTCGAATAGCTACATACCACCGAGATAGCCTATGCCTACTGCAACAAACTTTCTTAATTTCTGCAAACAAACGTCCCTAATTCTGATGTTGCCGATAACAGTGACAGCATATTGGGAATTCTATGACCACTGCCGCAACAACCACGCACAGACGAGCCTTGGTACGATGCGAAATGTCTCGTAATGTCTGAGGTAATGGATGCTGCATATATGGCGAAGCTGCAGCCAATGGTAGCGCATGCTGTGACAGGACGATATAAAGAGGAAAGGAGGGAGATAAAACGCATGTTCAGGCAAAAGAACTGTCCATGAAGGAAAGGAGAGAGCTAGGATATCGAAAAGTACATGGATAGAGGTAAATTCCGAAAAGTTGTATCAAAATGTAAAAAGCAAAGGTTTTGCAATAGGACGGAAATTCCATTCTGGTTACGGACACGATGAGTGTACTGCATATATGAAGGGACCACCTTCGTACTCTGCTCGTTCCCGAAATCACGACTGTCCACCACCGACCCAAAACGAGATCAGCACGGCAATTGCACTGCTTGAAAACAATGAAGCTGCGGGAGCTCATAAATACGTTTTATCAAGAGGAATGCATGCCCGATGTCCTATATTTAAGAATGCGATCTAGGTTTGTGTAACAACTATCGCAGGATCAGCCTTTTACCAATCGCATACGAGGTCCCGTCTAGTGTGTTATGTGTATCACTGTGTCAGTGTGGTATTAGACCTGGTAAATACAGGACCGACCAGAAATTCATACGACGACAACTCCTGGAGAAGACCCAAGAAATGCACATCGACACCTAATGATATATATATCATTGAACGAAGATGTTACTACGGCCTTTTCAAGCATTGAAAATCAGTCGGCAGAAGTTGGTCTAATGTTAAATGGGGACAAAACCAAATTATTTGTTTCAACGAACAAAGAGTCTACTCGTTTGGAACAATGGACGTTGACTATAACTATAACTTGGCTTCGTCTTAGATACAAGTAATAATATCAGCCTGAAATCAAGAGCAGAGTAGTGATCGCAAATCGCAGCTACTATGCGCTAAGCAAGGGATTTTATGGCAAATCCCTCTCTCGACGAACAGAGATCCAAAACTGCTAGACAGTGATCCTACCTGTCTAGGATCCTAGGTAATGACAAAAGGGATAGGATAATACTTTGCAAAATATTTGAATCCATCATCATTAATGGCGCGTGCGGTTGTCGAATGAACCATGAGCTGTATAACGATACTAAAGTAGTAAGGTGCAAATAGACCGAGATCTGCTAGACCATTGTGATTGTCCGTTAGAAAAAGGAAAAAGGGGAGGCGAGAAGAGGAAAGAGGATAAAAGGGAAGAATATATCAGAAGTAAGATCAGTTCTATTGGCAATTATTTGTTATTGACAATAAGTTTTTATTCAAGAGTTGTAAAATGTATTATGTTGCAGCAGGTTAGGCGTATGACGTCATTTCGACATTAACCACAATGTCTCGTCAGCGCCCTTTGCTGTGCCTTCTCCTCTATCATCACAACCTTAAGAGAAGAAAGCATCTAACAGCTAACGAGAACTTTACCCAACGGTGCAAAGAAAGCGTCCTCAAAGCGTACAACATGCCAGCATAATACACACATAAGCCCTTACCTATGCATGTGTCCTTAGGACACAGTTGTACTAAAGTTTTGTTTTGGCAAAGTGCCAACCCCGTTCTGCGTACCTTCAGTGTTACGTCGTTCTTGATTTTGTTTTATGTTGATCTGTAATGAATTATGATATTGTCATAGTTCGGCTTAAGATCAGTTTTATTGGCAATTATTTTTTATTGTTAATAGGCTTTTATTTAAGAGTTGTGACGAGACAATGTGGACGTCATACGCCTAACCTGCTGTCAAGATAATACATTTCACAACTCGTGAATAAAAACCTGTAGAAATGTCAAGTAATTGCCAATAGAACTGATCCTAAACCGAACTATGACAATATCATAATTCATTACAGATCAACAAAATCAATTAAATTCCTTTATCTGTTCACATAAAGTTTCCCTACATAAGCAACAGTTTCATTTTTCCATTCATAAAATGATTTTTCACTGGGTTTATTTTGTAGCAGTTACAATAAAACTGTTGTTCTATATGGAGTATGATTTCCGTGGAATATTACTTATGATATTCATACGCCACCATATAGTATTTATGTTATGTCAAACAAAAGTGCCTAAAACGTGACAAATTCCTCTATACGATACTTACTAACTTCAAATCGATATTAAATTATTATGGCATGTAACTTGACAAAACTAATGATGCAGAACTTCTTCTTTTTGGGGCTTCTTTTACGTGTTGTTTCCAGAATTGAGTCCCCAAATCATGTGTTGTACTGTGTTTTAGAAATCGAGTAATAATATTAATACACCCAAAGCGATTGTGCCCAAATTCTGTATTTTGCAAAACCAATATTGTATAAAGTCTCGGAAAAAATAGTGGAAGTCTAGCCACGCCCCTTAAGGTACCACCCATGCAAATGTACCATTCTGCCTACTTTAGTAATCGAGTAATAATATCAATACGCCCCACGCGATAGTGACCAAATTCTGTATTCTGAGGGCATATGTAAGTCTTTTATATGCGTGCGGCTCCTAATGGATGCATTTCTGTTGCTGCTGCCAAATAAGTAGAGGAAGAAGACTGTACTTGCAACATTCTTATGGCTTCATAGTCTTTGAGCGATATAACTGCAGTTACGATCCCAAATAATTTTGGCGATTTTTGGTTTTTTTGACAGTAATTTTCTCAACTTATTTCAAAATATGTTGACCCTTATTAGTTGTAGCCGCACCAGTAGTATTTATATGTCGGGATACCTTGCGTATAGATTGAAGTACAGTAGTAGAAGCTGACAGGTCGCAAATTACCGATATAGACTCTAATCTAGTTGTTTCCTTTTTTCCCTTATGTTAGTTATAATTGCAACACAGTTTGCATTTATAATAGTAAGAGAGCTTCATAAAAAAATAAAATTAATTAACATTATATTATATATGCATTATATTTACTCAATGTAATGAAGCATATTATTAGAATTTTATAATAACGCCAACAATTGCAGCGCTTGCCAGTGATTTCATCGAGGATGCCAATTATATAGAACATAGTGTTTTTGTTTTATATATTGTATGGTAACATTCACTATATGAGAATTGTATTTGTTTAGCCATATGTGTTGTTTTTGTTTTCCTTAAGCCACTTGTTCAACAACGGACTAAAAAGGGGGAAAAAAATATACGAGTAAGTATGTTAAGTGCATTAAAGAAGAATTGCAGCTCTCTATTGTATGGTAGCGTGCTTATATACGCATAAGTATTACGAGTCTTACAAATGTATCGTATAAAGAAGAACAATCTGCTAACACATGCATATACGTACTTACACAGGATATACATTTATGTATATTTACAACCTCTTACGCACTTGAGCACAAATTCATTTCATATCCGAGTCTTTTTAGTCAACGGCTCAAGTAGCCATATTCGCAGTATGTACTCGGATGTATATGTAGAGAAGAACAAATATCGATTATTTCCAATGCCGCATATATGACTCGTACATGTGGGCATAGTAGGGTGGTTCAACAAACACAACATGCTTAAATGTTGTCAAACAAAAGAGCCTAAAAAGTGACAAATTCCCCTATACGATACCTTCTAACTTCAAATCAATATTAAATTATTATGGCATGTAACTTGGCAAAACGAATGATGCAGAACTTCTTCTTTTCAGGGGTACTTTCAGGTGCAATTCTCAGAATTGAGTCCCAAGATCACGTGTTATTATAAAGTGCGTGTTGGTGCCTCTACACAATCTATATAGTCAGTTTGTGAATTGAGCAATATAGATTGTGTAGAGGCACCAACACCTACTTTATAATAACACATGATCTTGGGACTCAATTCTGAGAATTGCACCTGAAAGTACCCCTGAAAAGAAGAAGTTCTGCATCATTCGATTTGCCAAGTTACATGTAAGTAAGACCGTGGATTGAGTTTTATCTCATAACTTAACAGTTGCCACCCTAATGCACAGTTGAAATATACAAGTTTATAACCAAGCTGGCCAACAAGAGTGTTTTACTTGTGCAGTGAGAGAATACTAATAAATTAGCTCTTGTGTTTGCTTTTGCGACAATGTTGATTTTTTCCGCTGTTGTTATAAAGCTTCATAACAAAAGTGTTTGTCAACAAGTATTGCAGCATATCGACTTACTGCACCGATGCCAAGTCAGTTTTTAGTAGGTAAACATCGAAAAACGCTAAACTAAGAAGGATGCCAGTGGTAAACGTATGGTGTCATATATTTTTAACATGGTATATCATATGAGAGTGAGGTTAGGTGAATGTTAGGTGAATGTTTGTTGCTTTTTTTAAATGCTTCCTGCATTTGCTGAGGCTTATCTGTTTTTTTCTTTCTCTTGACAGTCCATATCGCTATTTTAAATAATTCCACTTCGATGCTCAACGGGTTAGAATAAATTTCTTGCGTATAAACTATGTTGGTGTTTGTAAACATATCAAAGTATCATATATATACAGACTATTACATGTTCATATATGTAGTTGATACCATGTGAACAAGTCCTTTACAAACGAGTGGAAAATTGCAAAAGAAATTATTAGAAATTCTAGACTATGTTTTACTGGGACAAACAATGCAATAGAAAAATTCACATATGACGTTGTTTATGAACGGAAAACATAAAGTTTGTTGTGTGTTATGTTATGAAGATTACGATGAAATCCTGCAGCAATTCTGAAATTTGTGAGAAGGCCATTAAGTTTTGGCGGCGTTAGAGAACTTTAGAAGTTTGTAAAAATAAGAATATTTTAGAATTGTTTATAACTAAAGTTAAAGAATATGCAATGTGGTTCTAGAAATCTATTTGCTCAAACTGCAAGAGGAAATGAGTAGTGTAAAGAGTTGGACTGGAGCTGTGTGTGTGATAGTTGGTTAATTGCGACCGTTAAAAAGTATATATTATAAGCGTTAGTATATTAGTAAAACATTCTAACACAATGGAACATATCTTCGGTATCGTTCTGCAAAAAGATATCAATTCACTTTAAAAGTTTCTGAGTTATTGAGATTTAAATGTGTTTGGCCGCCTATGGTTTGATACAAGAACTACAACGCTACTTTATATAGATATGGGTTTTTTTTAACATGACGCAGCCTATGACTCTTGGTGGTCACTTTTGTATCCTTTAGTCCATATTAAAGAAAACTAAACTTGAAACCTTTTTGCAGGACACTGCCGATATCAACACAAAATGTTCGTCGTTTACATTTAGAGTTCCTTAGAGCTTGTTTGACCACATTATGTTAATACTTGTTCAACAAGTGTTTTGGTAGTTAGTGGAACCAGATCTCCACACAATTATATCCACGAATAAACCTGGTAAGCCCCTAATTAATAAACAAGAAACCAAATGCATTACCATGTGAATCGAGGGAAAGCATGTCGCTTTTGTGAAATATGCCCACAACCGAGATAGCCAATGTCTATTACAGGCAAAACTCTCAATTGCTGCAAACAAACTAGCCCAATTCCGATGTGTCTGACAAACAGTGGTAGCATATTGCGCATTCTATAATAAACTTAAAAAAAAACATAAACTGGTATGGGTTTGCTTCTCGCATTGTTGTGAATCAACACGCATTCCAATTTTTGGACTCACAACTAACGGCACATACTTGTTTATCGGCGACTTTTCGGTGTCTACAGCAAGGACATTTGCTTATAGTACCTTATGCAGGGTGTCTCCTAACCAGGATAATTACAACTACGTAAGGATAACGACTTCTACCGCAAGGATACTTGATCGGAGGCCCTCATGCAGGGTGTCTCTAAACAATGATAATTAGTACTAGTTAAGGATAAAGAGTTCTACTGCAAGGATACTTCATCAGAGTCCTTCTAGCAGGGTGTCTCTAAACAAGGATAATTAGTACTACGTAAAGATATTTGATCAGAGACCCTCATGCAAGGTGTCTCTAAACAAGGACAATTAGTACCAGTTAAGAATAAAGAGTTCTACCGCAAGGAATCTTGATGGGAGTCCCTCAAGCAGGATGTATCTAAACAAGGATAATTAGTACTACGTAAGGATAACGAATTCTACAGCAAGGATACTTGATCAGAGACCCTCACCCAAGGTGTCTCTTAACAACGATAATTAGTACTACGTAAGGATAACGAGTTCTACCGCAAGGATACTTGATCAGAGACCATGAAGCAAGGTGTCTCTTAACAAGGATAATTACTACTCGTAAGGATAACAAGTTCTATGGCAAGGATACCTGATCGGAGTCCTTCATGCAGGGTGTCTCTAAACAAGGATAATTACAACTACGTAAGGATAACGAGTTCTACCGCAAGGCGGTGGTGAACTACGGTGTTGTAGTGTGGTATGCTGCGGTGTGATCGAGTACAAATCGTCACTCTTCCCCCCTTGTGATTCAAACCGATTCCACGACATATGAGTAAATATTTTATTTATAAAAAAGGAAGGAATAATTAAATTTACGTTAAGTGTATCAAATGATACATCAAATTCGGCTTACGATCAGAAAAGTGTTTTTTTTTATTTTATTGTTTAAATATTTTGGTCAAATTCAGTGTGTCACGCACTATGATGACGCGTTTCGAACTCCATGACGAGGTCATCTTCAGACCCCTTTGTGACCAACTGATACACAATGGTACATCATCAGCTGTATATATATCTACAATTATGTCAAACCTGTACATGCGAAGTAGATATCAGCCGAAAATGTCCAGCAGCAGTGTTGTATTTTCAGCCGAAAATGTCCAGCACCAGTGTTATATTTTTTGAACTTGACCGTTAATATTCAAACATGAGAAAATTTATAATTGTGAAATAATACTTCAATATTCCAAGTCATGCCTTCACAGTAGTCAGATCGGATGCAAGACGAACCAGATCACTGTATGAGCTAGATAGGAGGTAATAACGGGACACTGCGACTTCAGAGCATTTACATCCAACTGGGAGACGACACAGGAGGATTACTTTAGGCTTTGCGACGATGAGGAGGAAATTGAGACCGTTGAGCATTTGTTATGCCATTGCCCTGCTCTTCATAGAAGAAAGGAACAATTCATCGAAAAATGGTTCTTCGATAGTCTCACGGAACTGTCGTCTTGTAACATAGAGAATCTGGTAAAGTTCACTGATGGCTTGATCTGGCTAAAGAGCAGAGGACCATAGTGTTCCAACGTAATCTCATTACTTGTATATATATATATGAAGTTGAAGGAGAGAACTCATCCGAATTATCTTCATATCTTAGCACTTTTTATCTCTTTTCCACTATTACTATTTTTCTAAACTTATTATTTTATTGTAAAACATTCTTCCCCTTTTATTTCTTCCTTTTATATCAGGACAATCACAATGTAGCATAATGGTATCCGAGTGTTGTAATGGCATGGTACTGTGCTATGTCATTACTTATCCTCACCTAACCTAACCTAGTCAGATTGGTACTTGTGTCATTGTTCTTAGAATGACAACAGTCACATTTTCTACTTTGATCACTTTTGACTCCAGCGACAAGTTTTAGAAGTTTCTTCTGTAATCTCGGTTTTTACCCCCTTAAGCCACAAAGTTTTTTAAATTCCATGAAATTTTGTCTCATGAACAAAAAAGTTACAGAAGTAACCAGTACCAATACCTCATATGTGAAAAGTTTAGCAGGATGTCCATCAACACCTGCAGTTTTGTTGCTTTTAAGCCGGGATATTGCTTTATTGGTTATCGGGTGTCGGGCAGTCGATCCCATCATATCGAGGTGTTATCATTGTCATCTGGGTCCTCTGCTACTAGAAGTTTTGAAAAGTGGTCTCTCCAAATCCGAAGCACGGTTTGTATGTATGTTACAAGATTCCTGCTTTCATACTTGCAGGGCATAAGGCTAGTGCCAAGCCCAAGAGCTCTATGACTTACTTTCTAGAAGAATTTTCGGCTGTATTTACCAGTACGGAGCTCCTCTTTCCGCACTCTCTCTAATTACATGCTCTTGTTTCTTCCATTCTTCTTCTTTCCTCTTTTCCTTGTGCCTTTGCTTGACAGCTCGCGTTGCCTATGGTTGCAAAGTCGCCTTATATACAGCATCCTTTTCCATAGTTGCATTGTGACGTCTCTCATCATACCACGGCATGTTCTTTAGCGGTTTTCTCAAGCCTAGTATGGACTTGCCCACTTGAAGCATGAAATGGACTGTGTGTTGCCACTTTGCACTAGGATCATCGGAATGGGTTGTAAAAAATTTTAATGGTCGGAAAATATAGTGAAATGGGTTCCACACCTATAAGACAGAGACTGATATATAGTCCCGAACACCCAGAACATTTCAATAATATGCTAATTTCATCAAAAAACGGAGTTGATTGTCCATCACTGACTTCCCTTTTCAGCTCATTGATTTGTGATTCCTTTCTGAGGAATGCACGTAAAATAGCCCCAAATGTAAAAACTTCAGCATCATTCGTTTTGTCAAGTTGGCTGCAATAATAATTTAATGGCCATATGAATTTCATTGCTCAAGGTTATTTGTTTTATTTACGGAGCAGCAGAGGTAGATAAAATCATCTACTACTTTAAAATTACATTCACGCATCGTCCCAAATTAGAACATTCTTTGTTCGTTGCATTGTAGCTGATTCCTTCTGTATATCTGAGAAGGCTGCAGTGACATCCCGCAGTGAAATATTTCATCATTACCCAGGGCTGTTGGTATACAAATTTAACATTATTAGCTTTTATGTGAGATTTCTACTCTCAGTTAATAAAACTACGACAATTACTATTTTTCATACTTCCACTATTGAATTCTCAAGAAACTTTTTCAACACATTCATTCACCAATTTTTCATAACTATTTCCAGCAAACAACAAATAAAAATGCAGTTCTTCCACATCGTGTGAGTTAATTTCAAGTGTAGTAGAATATCTTCACAAAAAAAACAGTGATTGCAATTTTTTTTTTATAAATGAATGGAGACAGGAACTGCTGAAAAATCATTATATTGCACACTCGTAGTGTTCAATATTTTCCAAAGAATAGCGGATGCTATGAAAGGAAATTTATATTTTCTTTATTGGAATTGAAAAACCACAATGAGTGTGTGTGTGCGAAGCATGATAAAGGAACATGACTATCGAGCTACAGAGCAAAGCAGCTGAAAATATAGGGGAAACAATTGTAAAGTGTGAAACCAAAAACAAAACAAATATAATATGTTGCTGGATACTAAAATAGCCAAAGGATGGAAAATTGAAAAAAGTGTTTATAAAAAGGACATTTAAGATTAAAAAGTGTATAAAAATGCAGTACACATCATAAGATGTTGACTTTACTGAAAGAAAATGTGCATTAAAATATGTGAAAGATAAGAAGTGGTAATGAAACTATACTATATTTCAAAGTATATTGGAAACTTGATACTCTGAGAGTTCAGTGCAGGAGGTTATATACACGAAGTAAAAGGTAAAGAACCTAATTTGTATAATCGGCAGTACACATACGTTGTTAATTAGCAGACAGTGCTAAATCAGTTACCTGACAAATAGGAATCCACATGTTATATTCTATCGGACAACAGCGGTAAATGACATAATTCATGGCTCATGGACACATGTATCCTTTTTATCGCATCTCTTGAATAGAGCTGATTCCAACTTTATATTAGTACAACACATTACTCATGCCCGGAAGTTGTAGTTTAATATAATTTATTTCTGGCCCTACCATACCAAAATGAAAGGAGATCCGTCGCTCACGTATCTCAACATATTGACGTCCTTAATGTAAACACAACAACATATAATTGGAAAGTATTGCAAAAAAAAAAACAGTTTTTTCCTTTTTTCATTCATTCCTACAATTACCTCAGCACAAATTGTTTAATCCATTTGAAAACATATACTTGTTATTTATTTAGCATTATAAAATTTGTCATACAATCGCTCGGTTATAGCCATTATACAGCATGGGTTTATTCAGCCCACACAATTTAGCCCCTTCATGAACTTTATCCACTTAACGCCATCAATTTCAATTTCTCTCCGAATTTCTCGTTTATGGCAAAAAAGTTTTTCTCATGGTGTCAAATTGACAAATTGTAGTAGTTCCTGTGTCACACACACACGACGTGACTTCTGCCCCCTGCCTTTATACGTAGGCATAAATCCATCAATATAAGTACAACGAATTCCCTTGGTAAGTGCTATTTGCGCAAAGATTTATGGATATTTTAAAGCTGCAACAAATTTATATAAATTATAGGTAGAAAAAAAAAAATAGAATATATTTCAAAACAAATGATAATAAATTGATATAATCGTGTCAATTTCATTCATATGTACACAATTAATCATCATGCAAGTTTACATATGTATGCCCTACTCAAGTGCGAAAAATATTTTGTTTGCCATGTATTAACTTTGCTAATATGTTATTTTGTATTTTTCACTTAAAATTAGGAAAGTTTAACAAGATGAGGCATATGTATAGAAAATAAAATAAAATAAAAATATATTTAATAGAAGTTTCTTTAACAGATCGCGAACATTATGAGCTGCTATAATTGAAAAAGTTTAGCTAGTTAAGAGCGCGAGTTACTTCTGAAAATTGCCTAGTAGAAGTCAAGAATTTGAAAATTTTGGTCTTGGGATATATTATATGCTGCACTTTTTCTCCAGTTCGTCACACCAAAGTCTGCAAGATACTCTTCAAATGACACTTTCATTACAAAATGATGTCATAAGTCAGCGACACCTATAGGACAAATATAGAACCCGTCGAGACATATACAATGATGTCTTGTATGTTACGAATAAGGCACAAGGCAGCAAATTGGGATAAAAAACGATTTGGCTGTTTTGGGGGATGGGGTAGGAAAACATTTTTTTTTGCAAGTTGTTTCGAGGTGATCTTTAACGTTTGCCCTCGACTTTGGGAATTTTTGTTGTGACCCGATCTTCAGCTCATACAGCTCAGGATGATTAGATACTCTTCATTAACGATCATGGGCCTATGTATTTTCGGAGTATTTTCCTCTCGCCAGAACAGAACAGATTTATTGTGTCATTACCCTAAATTATACGCCATACATCCGGATAGGTAGACTGAGTATTGGGTATAACTGGATTTTCGTTAGTCTTGTCAATAAATCACTTGCTTAGCCCATAATACAATCTATTCGTATTCTATTCTTTTTTGATTAGACGCTTAGTTTACAAGAGAAACGCGTTAAAAGATTGCGATATTAAAAATCCACTACTGGCCACCCATTTAATGGCGATGTCTTTACCTATAGAAGTTATTTCTTAAGAAATTTATAGTGATCACAAATTAAGCTTCTTTTTCGATTAGACGCTTAGTTTACAAAATAAACACATTTGAAGATTACAGCAAGATGAAAATCCACCAGTGGGCACCCATTTCATTAATCCACCGACGTTATTTGTTTTATTGATGGTGGTAGATAACATCATATACACATAGTACTTCGATATGATAGTTGTCAACGTCCACGCAGCGTCCTCAAACGTTTTTATTTGCTATTTAACTGATTCCTTTTGTATACCTGAGAAGGCTGCAGTCGCATCCCCCAGTTTTCGTCCGATTTAATCTAAGCGTACTCAAATAGCATGTGACTTCTACTAGATACTACCATGAGGGAGATCCGTGGTTCCATTCCCGGCTCCCGTCATCTACATTTTTCTTTCATTGCCGGCCCCCTCGATGTTGTCTACAGCAACTTCGCAGTACAAGTGTAGAGTTAATCAGCATGTCCATAACTATGTATGTTCAAGAGGTCACAGGATACACGGTGGTTCTGTCATAGGTTTCGTCTGATATGAATGGCTTGGTAAGGTCCTTGAAGACTTAGTGTCAGGCGGGGCATATCAATATCCGAGGAGTACCAAACTCAGCCATGGCTTCGAGTAATTTCTGCCATTTCAGGCTGTTAAAGGCAGATTTATAGTCGACGAATGATTGTACTTGTCAATCTGTTCAAGTATTTGCCTCAGTGTGAATATCTATTCAGTTGTTGATTTACAAGGTCTAAAGCCACACCGATCACACCCAATCACTTTATTAAGTCTTTCATATAACACACTTGACAGGAAATTTTTTAATCTCGCTGAAGTTGGATCACACCCTTTGATCAGATTTTTGCAGCACAGGACATAATATGCTTAGACTGAAATCATCGGGCATGCACTCGTTAAGTCAAACCGTGCGTAGGAGCTGGTGCATGCTCGTCAGTGTACGTATTGGCTCGATCGCAAGCTGCTCTTTTCCTCAGCCCACGAGCCAAGTGCCAGCTCAAAGTGTTTTTCTGTTGCACAAAGTACTTTTTTCTACCATAAAGTACTTTTAGTGTACTTTTCGGTACAAAGTACTTTATTGTACCAAAGTATTTTTTTGTACAAAAAGTACTTTTATTGGCCCAAAATCATTTTTCTGTTGCGCAAAGTACTTTTTTTGTTCCACAGTACTTGTATCGCACTTTTGGGTACAAAGTACTGTTGCACAAAGTCCTTTTTTTTTTTTGTACCAGAGTCCTTTTTTGTACCTTAAAGTACTTTTAATATGCTTTTCAGTAAAATGTTTTTTTTTTATACCAAAGGAATTTTTCGTACCGAAAAATGCTTTTATTGTCCCAAAAGCACATTTCTGTTGCACAAAGTACTTTTTTTGTACCTGTTTACATATAATGTACTTTCCGGTACCAAAAAGTTTTTTTATTGACACAGAAATACTCTTATTACCCCAAAAGTACAATAACAGTACTTTTTGGTACAACAAAGTACTTTGTACCGAATTTTTAGTACAAAAAAAGTTCTCTGGTAGCAAAAAAAAAGTACTTTGTGCAACGGAAAAGTACCAATAAAATTACTTTTTGGTACAAAAAAGTAGTTTAAAAGAAAAAAAAGTACTTTGTACCGAAAAGTGCTAGTCAATAAGTACTCTCAGCTCATCGCCGCCGGAAATGAAAAGCTCTGCCGGAAGTCCATCGGCGCCGGATGCTGTATTGTTCTTCAGCCACAATATCGCTCTCATACCTCGGTTTGGCTTGGTGGTGGGCAATCTAAGTCGCCGTCGACCATTGCACAGTGGGGTATTGAACACCCAAAACGGAGATTAATTCAAGGAAGTGTCCGATCTTTGCCTAATTTGGCACAGATGCTCCTTTTGCTATAAGATTGATTGGTTTGAAGTTTTTAAGAAATCGGTTCATATATACCTATAGTCCCCATATATATACTTATATGTATATACTGTAGTAAAATCAAACCTTTATAAAAGCTGCGGTTTGTATCCGATCTCTTTGAAAATTGACATTGACTTATGTTTTAACTGTTTAAAATATATATAAATGCTTATGTAGATATGTTTACACACTTATGTATTTATATACAGGGTGGACCAAAAAGCTGTATACATTTGAATAATTACCTGCATAGAGCGATCTCGGCGGAGTGGGGCGGAGGCGTTGGAAAAGGAACAAACTGCCAATAGGAAATTTATCATTACAGCGTCATTCCAAGTTGTTGCATATCTAATGCAAATCGTGCACAGAATGCTCACGGTGTCTAACCGACTGGTCGGTATCTTTAGTAAAGGTCTCCGCTACAGGCGCAACCTTCTCCTCTATGTCGGATGGAAGTGGTATTTTTGGTTGCGTATCATACAGTAACGTACACTGAGGCCTAAATTTTAGACTGATATTGACAATAGCGCTCTCAGATTGTCTATTATGCACACTACTTGTTGAGCGAAGGCCTCGAAAAACATATTTTACAAAAAAATAATTTTTGGAGTCTCTGCTTCCGTTTCAGTTACTTCATGACAAAATGTCAAACAATATTAAACACCAGTCAAATATCAGTTTGCAATCAGTCACTCGTGTTTTGTAAAAAAAACCATTTAAAAAACAAACCTCGAAATGAATCACATTTTATAAAAGAAACTTGTACTAGTTAGAAGGTATTTCTCTGAATTTTGCATGACCAACTATTTTTAGTGCTTGCTCTTAGTCATCTCTGAATAAACTTTCCCAAATATGTTGATATTTTAACGTTTTGAAAAAAATTGCTGCGACGGCTATAAAATCTTAAGTTGTTGCGAAATGATGTCATTTCACCATATTTTCAATTTGAATATTATGAAGGTAAATAAGCATATATTGCCTTATGTAAGGTATAATTAAAAATTAATGCTCAGCAACAAATTGCAATACAGCAAAAACAAAGAAAATGAGGCCAAATCAAACCAAACAAATTTTCCACCGTTTTCGCAAGAGTGTCTAACATCACAATTTATTTAATAAAACAAATTGGCGCAAAAACGCGCAAAATCTTTTTCTTGATTTTGTAAGTACAGATGTTATATTTTACAATTATGTTAATTTTTCAACACGGTTTTACCCGGAACCATTTTATAAATCTACATTCATTTCAAAAATACCTTAAATTTATACCATTTTTTCAAAAATAATTTAAAATAATTATACATATTTATTGTATACAACTAATTGTTATTCCTGTTCTTCAATAGCTGACGTTAATTGGTCCATAACAATAATTCGGTTTTTAAATGACTAAAAGGCAAAAACTTTCACTCTAAAATGTCAATATATCACTTTTCGCTAACACGTAGAAAAGTCGAAAAAATATCCGAAGTTTGAGAGAGCATAGAACTATAAATAAAGAACATATGTAATTGATTCTAGTATCTATTGAATAAGTATCCTGTGTACAATTACTGAGTGCAAAACTTAAATTGGAAATCGCAATTTTCATTTTTGAATTAATCTCCGTTTTGGGGGTCCAATACCCCACTGTGCATTGGTGTGATACCTTTACGTGAGCTGCCTTCCGAAACTAGCAATTAGTGGAAGTGCTCTCTACATATATGCAGCTCATTCTACATATTTTTAATCAGATTTCCATACTTGTCATTACAGGAGGAAAGCCCAGTGCCCTAACATTTGTCTTTTACTTTCACCTCTATCCCAGTATCCCTCTGTATCCTTGTTCTTCTGTTTCTTCATCTTCTTCTTTATCGCTTAAAAAGCCGCCTCGCCTGTTTTATTGTCTTCATGTGCCGTTTCCTTACAGCGCGAAATACAATTTACTGTAGCGTTGCCCTATAAGCAGCATCCTGTTTCTCAGATGCTATACGACATTCCTCATCTTACGCTTGGCATGGAATGCACCAGATGCAGCCACTGTGTATCGGCAACGTCAGAAGTAGAAGCTTTGTGTCGTAGTAGTTGGCAGAGCAGGTTGGAGTAGGCAGTGGCTTTTGCACGTTTAAATATATTTGTGTTTTGTTACTTGCGTTTAACGTTCTGCTCAATTCTGTGCGTGCCTTAGCTGCAACCAGCTAATGCTCCGAGCCAATGTTAGCACCGCAGTGACATTCCATGACAAGACTTCCATCTGCTACCATATGATTTTCTTAATTTTTGTTGTTTTGATCGGAGGATAGAAAAGCTGCGTTGTGGATGCTAAAATCTAGTTCCACTCACTTCCATGATCCTTACCGCTGTTAATGAACCACAAACGTCTTTCCTGTAGGCGCTCATAGAATACATTTTTAATCACATCCGTCAGTGCATGTGGATAAATCAGCGTGATGTAGAACTATTTCGCTTTGATGCGGATTGTTTATTTTCAATCACTAGGAGGCTTTAATCGCTAGACAAGATTTCTGCATCTCAAGCTAATTACCGCACCATCCACAAATTCGTGTCTTTGTCAGGGCAGCTTTCATATATTACGTAACTATTAAGTCTCGGGTATCTCTGCCCTGTCTATCTAATTTCCTGGATGGCGGTGATGTCAGCCTTCAGAACATACGCTAGACGGAAAGTGGTACCTTCGCTTTAAAGTCTCCGGACGTTTGCTGGAGTCGTCAACATTTGGGAAGTTCCGTTTGTTAATTTTCCTTCTTGGTGTTTTTGTAGCCAGTTAGGACCTAATGGAAGGTGTTTAACCCAACTATCTATCTTATGATAGAAAATTATTAGGAAACCACGTTGCCCAATTGTAACCACATGAAGATTGTAAGTCGGCTTGAGATGCAATTTTCACGTTGCATTTTCTATTTTAAGTGAGTGATTTATAGGCCAATGCACCCGACACCAGTTTTGGGGTGGCAAGCGCTTTAAAATGTAAAAAGATTATCTGGTTATTTCCGAAGTAAAGGTAAGAGAGCCTCAATTAAAAATATCCCATACTCCTGGGAAATAATCCTTTCCACTTTTTGTCACAATACCAATCATTTTTTTGCTAAATCCAATATAGATATATTTTCCCTATTTAAGATGGATTACTTGGATTATATATGAGTGTCTTGTAAACAATTGCTTCTTTTGGAAATTCTATTGTAAAAATCTATTGTAAAAATTCTTTAGACTAAGAAAACAACTTATGGTTACTTAACAAAAAAAACGAACGAAAAAAGTGTGTTTAAGGAATAAAATTAACAAACACAGACTCTTAAAAGACAATAAATAAGACTAAGAGACGCTGCAGACTTTCATACAACAACTAAAGTAAGATAGCTAGAAGACAATTAAATGTTTTGAATTTTCTACCAGCTCTTCCATAGAAAACTGAAAGCGATACTGTATAAAAAAATCTTCAGCGATATATGTCTATACCAACTTTTGCCGCCGTCTAGTATGCGAAAGACAAATGTGTCTTTACTTACTCCTACGGCTATCACTGGCCCACTCCCTGCTGTGTCATAACTGCTTATAATTTAAATTGTTTTAACTTCTGCCCTGCTCACCATACGCTTTGTCTTGACAGAATCGGATAAAAGTTCTTATTTAATGTGTCCCTTTTTCATCTTTTACTTGTTTTCATAAAATTTTCAACAATACCGTAATTTGTTGTCAAAGTTAAAGTCCTCCAGTGAACCTTATAATGTTTGTTGCTTGTCTTTGAGAACGAACACACACACTCGTAGAGCGTCGTACTCGTATGAGTGTTTACAATTTCCAAGTGTACTTAGGCGTATGAGTATTATTTACGTTTTGTTTGTTTATTCTGAGTACTTATACGCCTCGGGCCAGAAAAATTATTGAGGTCAAAGTCTTTGTGAATTGTGGGAATAAATAAAACTCAACTTGGAATGCTGTACAAAATTATAGCTCGTAAAAATAAACAGCTTTTCTTCGTATTTACTTGACATGTCAGATTTAGAGTCCTGTGCTGCTGTGTGCTTGTTATGAGTCAGGCAAGTTATGGGGGGGGTCAATGTACACATTTATGCCATTGATGTGTGATACTCAGACGCTTCAATGTAATATAATAATTTTTACTTTGTTCTTGGTTTAAAATCAACTACGAATATAAGATGTCAAAATTCAACTGAATTTGTAGGTTGCTCTTCAGCTATGTACTAATGTAAAGCCTGTCCGTATTCTGCGAAATGTCAATCAGATATTTCAGCCAGCATGTGTATATATAGAATCAACCTTAGTGCTGGTTGGTGAGCATTTAATATATTTTTACTTAAAGCGAATTCACATTTAATTTTCTAGTGAATTAAATATTTATCCAGTAGTTTGTTATACAATTTGTATTAATAAAAAAAAGCACGTTTGTTGTTATCTGCTTAAACTATTTGCAGATATTTATCACACGTAAGCTTTTTTATATTAAACCACATTGGGTAATGTGTTATAATTGTATTAAACGTGATATGATATGACAAAATGAATATGTTAATGTCACGGACATCTCTGAGCCGTCGATTACAATAGTAAATATTTGATTAGATTATTTACCGTAATAAATAAATTAAATAAAACAATGGTTATGAAATTTAATCTACCAATAATATACGAATATGAATTATTTGTGGAGGTGGGAAAGGGCGTTTAAAAGGACTTTTAGGGATCAGAAAGACGAGGTTACATATTTAATTTTATTATAGGTATGGTTAAAACTGAAAGTGAGACATCCATTATTTTATTTTCTTATAGGCCAGTAGGTAAAAGGGAGGGGGAATTGAGTTTTGGTGTATTGAAATTGTTGCTAGTAATGCAACATAAAACTTGTAGCTCAAGCCGACTCATAACTTGGTACCTGGTCATTACTGATGATATTGACTTACGATCTTGTCCCAAGTACTGTACTGTACACAAGTAGCGAGTTTGCATATGGTACTCGCTACATATGTATGTGCAACGTATGAGTAATATTAATTTTATTCGAATTTTATATTAATCATACGCAGATTGTGCAAATATTGTGGATTTCTGGTTTAATAACACAGTGCAACAGAAAATATTGGAGGGAGAGTGAGAAATTCAAAGTCAGGGAGAAGGTACTAGGTCAGTACAGTACGACCCGCAAGTGTTTCACGGTCTCTACTGCCGAACAATGAAATGAGAAATCATCAATGGTTTTTGAATTTTAGTTGAAAAACTAAGCAAACAAACATCAAGATAAGCAAAAACTTCAACAGGTCTTGAATATAACGTAATATCCTTTGGATGTTTAACTATAGCGTACAAGAATCCTGTGGTAGGATAGTGATACCTTCTTTTTAGAGAGTCCGACCGTTTCAGGTGCACATCCTTTAATCATGGTTCCTATACCGTTTGCGGGGGTCATCATCCTTAAGGGGTTCCGTTTTTAATTTTTCTTTTCGTGTTTTCATAGATAGTGTCCGTTAAGGGCTCCAATGCGGGTGGCTAGCCTTACTACAAAGTACCCTTACACTGACTAGGAATTTCTCACGCCCCAGATAATGATACCGAAAATTGTCCATAGTGTAATGAGCGATGAACCAAGATGGTTGGTACTTTGCACCTTTTCCCTGACTTGGAATTTCTCACCCCCTGACAATGATACCGAAAATGTTCCACAGTGTAATGAGCGATGAACCCATATGGTTGGTCTAGCAACCCGTCTTTGGGACCTAAACGAGTTTTAGCTTTAAAAACACGAAAAAAGGACAAAACAGAATCCTCAAATGTTGACGACCCCCACAAACGATAAGGATGTGCACCAGGAACGTCCTGACTATCTATAGAAAAGGTATCCGGTTGGGTAATGGCCTCAAAAAATACAAGGCTAAAACCTCCGACATGTAGGAGATGAAATGGACAGGGGTGTTCGCAAGGTGAAAATTACGACGCTGAAAACACGAAGAAAAAAAACGGAACCTCCAAATGCCATGGTTTAAGTATGTGCACCGGGAACGTCCGGACTCTTTACAGAGAAGGTGCGACTATCCGACTGTCGGATGGATGGCCTCAAAAAATACAAGGCTGAGATCTTCGACATACAGGTGATGAAATGGACTGGGGTGCTCGCAAGGTAAAAATTACGACTCAACAATAGCTGCCATACGTGTGATCCGTGGTACTAACATTGACTCGGATCATTACCTGACTTCAGCTAAGGCGAGCACAAGATTAAGCAGAGCACTTCTGGCGTTGACGTAACAAACAGTGGCAGCATATGGTTCATTCCATGACAACCGCCACAAAAAGTGATCATGGATATGAAAAACCGCGTTCAGCTAAATTCTGGTACGAAATATGTTGCAAAACGGTCTGAGGAATATGATGCTGCTTACAGGACAACGCTACAGCCAATTGTCAACCAGGCTGTTAAAGAACGGCACAAGGAGGCTTTAAAACAGCCGATGCAGCTATTTAAGCGACTTCAGATTAAAGAACGCGAGAACGGGGCCCAAAAATATATACCAGAAGGTAGACGTAACACTTTAATGGGCTGTCCTCCTGTAAGATCGGCATGTATGTTTGTATGTATGTACCATATATAAGGAGAGACCACTTTCAAATAGTGCTTATTCCAGAAGGCAGCGCACGTGATGGTATCACGCGAATTGTTGTCAACGGCTTAGATTGCACGCCACCAAGCCAAACCAAGTTAAGAAGCCAATTGACATCCGGCAAATTTCTTCAGCGACGAGCTTATAATAAGCATGTGTTAACGAGTGCATGCTCGATGAATGGAATCTAAGCGTATTGTGTCCTATGCTGAAAAAAGGTGATTCAGGTGTGTGCTCCAACGCATATAAGGTCCGGTAAAGTGTGTCCAACCTGATTGGGCCTCACCCTGTTAAATCGACAACCGACCAGATATTTATACTGCGGCATATCCTGAAGAAGGCCCAAGAGTCTATATAGCTGCATTCGACAGCACGCTACTGCAGAAATTTATTAGATGCCAGGGCTGAGTTTGATACTCTCATAAATCTCATACGCCCAGCGGCGAAAGGAAGGACCTAGAAGGCCTTCAAAGCAGTCATTAGGCCTGCGCACTGCTTTCCCTCTTCCTTTCCAAATAACATAGGGTGTCCTAGGGAGGCAAGGCCTTCCATCTTCGCTTCCTATAAGAAGGCCTGATGGAAGGCCTGCATTCACGTGAAAATAGAAGGACTTGAAAAAAAAAACAATTGCAGTTGGTCACCCTAAAATTGTTTAGTTTATTTTTAGATATTTCTCACTCCTATATAATTTTCTTTATACTAACACTTTTTTCCCAACCACAGTAAACCTTTCTGGAGTTTGAACTCACTACTTCGCGATTGTTAGTCAGCCATGCTACCATCTACCCTATACAAATACATTCGAATTGTTTGACTGAAACTAATCAAAAACCGGTTGTAAGAAAAACACAAGAAAACCTACCTCGTTGCCTTTTCTTTTCATGCCCTCTCTCATGCCTTCTATGAGAAGGGAGACGGAATGTGTATACACACAAAACGCTGGAATAACAAATCAAACGTTGATTCTCCCTTGTCAAAGAAGACCTGCAGCAGTGGTCTTAAAAGAATAGAGGGAACATGAGCTCGGGATATTTCAGAAATGTAGGAGAAGACCTGTTTTCAGGCAAGTGAAAACAAGGCCTTAAAAACATGAAGTTTTCATGTCTCATTAGGCTGCATGTTGCATGCCTGCTTGTAGAGTCCTTGCTAATTTCGCCGTTGGTCGCATTTGCGATATGACCCTAACTGACACGAAAACTGTGAAAATTGGCAAGGTCCTTACTGAGCCATTTGATAACAGGCGAGGCCTTAGGCAAGGCAATAGCCTATCGTGTGACATTGTTGGGGTACGATATACGATACTCTAATGATATAGACATCTTTGGCCGAAAACTACAGGATGTAATTGCAGCCTTCTCAGGTATACAGAAGAAATCGGCAAAAATGGCTCAAAAGTTAACGACGACAAAACGATGTTATAAGTTTCAATGCAGAAAGGATGAACTCGTTTGGGACGCTGTTGAACTTTTGCAAGTATAATTTTGAAGTGGTAGATGATTTTATCTACCTAGGCTCCGCCATCAATAAAGCCTTAAAAGAAGGAGAATAAATCTGCTTGCTAATTGATGTAACCACCAACTAAGCAACAATTACATCACAGAGTCCTCTTCCGATGAACCAAACATCCTGCTATAACAATTGTTGGTTCATCCTTGTATGACTCATAGTACTGAGTAATGACATAAAATGATGAAAGGGTTCTGGCAGCTTTCGAGAGAAAAATACTTCATAGAATATGGGTCCATCATCGTTAACGGAGAGTAACAAAGTCATATGAAACATTGCCTTTACAAGCTATATTCCGACATTATATATAAAAGTAAAGCAGTTGCGTTAGCAAGGTCCTTTTGTACGCATGAATAAAAATGCTCAAGCTTGAAAAGTCTTCAATAACACAGTACAACACATGATTTAGGACTCGATTCTAAGAACTGAGTGTGCACGTAGCCCCAAAAATATGAAGTTCTGCATCATTCGTTTTGTCAAGTTACATGCCATTAATATTTAATATCGATTTGAAATTTGTAAGTATAGGGGAATTTGTCACGTTTTAGGCTCTTTTGTTTGACATAACATAAATTCTATATGGTGGCGTATGATTATCATAAGTAATATTCCACGTATATCATACGCCTCGGAGTTTAATTGTAACTGCTACAAAATAAACCCAGTTCAAAATCATTTGAAGTATGGAAAAGTGAAACTGTTGCTTATGTAGGGAAACGTTATAAATATGAACAGATTAAGGAATTGTAGTTCTTACTCTTTTTAAATTTGTTTCAGCTAAATTGGACTAGTGGTTCTCGAGTTATGTCAAAGAAAGGAGTCTAAAATGTGACAAATTCCCCTATACGATACTTACTTATTTCAAATCGATATTAAATTATTATGGCATGTAACTTGACAAAACGAATAATGCAGTACTTCTTCTTTTGGGGGTTACTTTCACGTGTAGTTTGCAGAATTGAGTCCCAAATCAATGAGTTGAAAAATGTTGTACTGTGTATTTGATCTTACTAAAAAAAAGATAATATATGGCAAAAAAAAATATTTTTTTTTCTTTTACACTTTTAAAAAAGAAAGTTGTATGTGGCCCATCTTTTATATCACAAGTGAAATAGGAACTAATAATATCATAAAACCACTAAATATAACTCACTTATTATTAAAAACAAATAAATTCTTCGTTACTATACCCACAATAATGTTAAATTCAAACATATTTTAAATATGACATCTTCAAATTCTTTTCTGCATATCACCCGAAATTAACTTTCCCCAGACAACTCATAATCAAATGAAATTTTCATACTCATTCCCCGATTTTCCTGCAGTTATTAAATTCTCACATTGACAACATTTCCATGGA
Source organism: Muscina levida (assembly GCA_964034835.1). Taxonomy (NCBI): domain Eukaryota; kingdom Metazoa; phylum Arthropoda; class Insecta; order Diptera; family Muscidae; genus Muscina; species Muscina levida. The sequence goes on along the minus strand of OZ035884.1, from coordinate 102,517,259 downwards.
AAATGTCATTTATGAATACAGGACAAATTATGCCGCCGCTAAAGCATAACAACTGTCGCAATCCTTGTTTGTGCAAACACATAAATGAAAGCAGACTGTGTGGTACGCATTAGAGATGGGCACGTGAGTAAATTTGACTCACGTTCACGCACGCTCACGTGATTGAAATTGTCACTCACGCACACTCACGTTCAAAATTTTTTTCGCTACTCACGTTCACGCACGCTCACGTGAGTAAATTTTGTACTCACGCACGTTCACGTGAGCGTGAATCACGACATTCACGCCAAATAAAAAGTAATAAAATGTTATTGTTATGTTTCTATAATTACACTATGCAACAAATTAAGACTTTTTGCAAAATAGATACATGAACTTGACAGTATAGGTTCGATTAGACTATCGAAGGGTAATAAAACCATATACTCAGTTTGGCGATATTGGTGACCCATTTTTTTTATGGACCCCAAAAGATTCTCGATTAATAACTAAACTGTTTGGTAACCGATTTTGACAAACAGGTATGCGTTTCACTCATGAAAGCATGCATTTTGTGAATAAAATAGTAAACATTAGGGTGTCCTTAGAAAATAGTTGCTACAAACTTCTTCAAACTTAAAAAATAGTGAAATAATAAAAAAAAAATTGCAATTTCGAGGCAAAACAGAACGATATGACAAGACACCAAAATAAATATATATACCTTAAGGGAAGAAAGCATCTCAAAGCTAATGAGAACGCACCGGAGGGAAAAGTTCTCATTAACTTTGAGATGCTTTCTTCCCTTAAGGTTTGTGATGATAGAGGAGAAGGCACAGCAAAGGGCGCTGACAAGACAATGTGGTTAATGTCGAAATGACGCCATACGCCTAACCTGCTGTCAACATAATACATTTCACAAACTCTTGATTAAAAACCTATTGGCAATAATAAATAATTGCCAATAGAACTGATCTCAAACCGAACTATGAAAATATCATAATTCTTTACAGATCAACAATAAATAAAATCAAGAATAAAAATTATTCTAAGAATTTTTGTGTAAAAATAAAATTTTATGAACATTTTCTTCACTTTAACGACTTTTTTTTCTTCTAATATTCTTTCTGACGTAGAAAACACCCTATTCACTTGCAGCTGAACTGCATGGGATAGAGGTTTAAAATTTAGTGGTTCACACATTTCTTCTTAGCAAATTTTACAAAGTTTTTCGTACCATAAAACGTAGTTGCTTATTGTTGAACATTGAGCAATCTTTGAAAGGATTTTAAAAAGTTAAAAGATTGTTTAATTGATAAAAATCTATTATAGCTATCTTAATAGATTAATAAAAATATTTTCCATTATCTGAATTGTGATTCCTATAGTTATTAATATCATGATTTCAAATATGTTATCAGATTTTTTTCATCAGGCACAGTTTTTTTAGTAATTTGATTTTTTTCTCCTTTCCTTATGTTGCATTAAAATACATTTTGCATATATGTTATGAAAATTTTATTAGATCCAACAGAATCTTTTTTAAATACAATAACCGATACTTAAAGAGCTTAAAACATGTAAAATAAGAAGAACACATATGTATTTTCTATTAGTTAATAATGTTATTTCTTTATTTTATGCTGAATATCCTTGCAGTCTTCTTAAATATACCAGCAGCAGTCAGCGAGCATAGTAGGCATCTATTTTACTTCGTAACGCTTTTCTTTGTCGTTGCAGCATTCATGGAAAAAATTAATAAGAGAGTGTACAAAATGCACTTTTAAGGACATAATGCATCCCAAGTTAACGTAGAATAATTAAAAGAGAATAAGGTGATCATAAAATAGAATGGGGCTATAATTGCAGACGAACAGTCATGTTGCTGATGTTGTCACCTGTTTCTACTAAATTTTTCTGCAATCGCCTCCATACAAATTACACAGTGCAACACACTTTTTCGGGGGTGAACCAAACCAATATCAAACGATAGCATTTGTCTTCAGTAACAAAACCCTAAAATCCATTTTGTTCCACTACGTCACATTTATGTTTACAGTGGTTTAAAGTTAGATGTTTTTGGTCAAAAGAAAATGAAAAATCATATGTAAAATTAGATTTGGGATAGTTCATGTCTTCGGAGACCCTTATTAAAATTTTCGGGGAAATATTTCCGTGAAATATTTTAACCCTCTATCTGCCACCCATTTTGAAAATTTTGAGAAATTTAACTTTTAAGTTGTTTTTTAAAATTCATCCTAAGGGTAGGAGCTGGAGGGTTCAAATGTTCTGATGAAATGTTCCTCTGAAAATTTTACTGTATGTTTCCGCAGATATGGACTATCCCAAACCTATTTTTACACATGATTGTTCATTTTCTTTTATTTGACTTTTGACTAAAAAAAATCCAATTTTAACCCACTGTACACAAAAATTGTGTCGTTGTGGAGTTTAGGGTTTTGTTACTGGGGTCAAATGCTATCGTTTGATAATGGTTTGGTTCACCCCCGAGACAATGACCATCAAATTGTGTCATAGTGTTATAAATAGAAATTCTGATTTCGTAATTGAATTTTCCATGTCAAAAACTCTTAGAAACACATAATTCAACACAAGAAAAAAAACCCTTTTTGAACAATGTTATTTCATAGCAGAGCTGTAAACTCAAGTACAAGTAATCATTACCTACCATGTTCGAAAGTATTTAAAAGTTAACTACAATTCTAATTACATGAAGAATTGGAATTGAAACTAAAAGTCTCAACTACACAGGTAATTGTACTTGAAAGTAATGATTCCTAATTACTTTTCAATTAGCTCAATTACTTTTTAATTACAAGGAATTGGGAGGAATTGGAAGGAATTAAGAGGAATTGCTGCTATCAGCTGTCATCAAATAACATGTGAAGTGTATGTAAACATAGCAGTGTGACGTCACAAAGAGAAAAGGAGAGTGGGAGCAATATATTTTAACATAACGGACCTTTCCAAATTGCAGCAATTCCTCTAAATTCCTTCCAATTCCTCCAAATTCCGTCAATTCCTTGTAATTAAAAAGTAATTGAGCTAATTGAAAAGTAATTAGGAATCATTACTTTCAAGTACAATTACCTGTGTAGTTGAGACTTTTAGTTTCAATTTCAATTCCAATTCCTCATGTAATTAGAATTGTAGTTAACTTTCAATTCCTATTTAGATGTACTTGTATTTGTAATTGAGCAGTAATGAGTACAAATTGTAATGATTAGTTTACAGTAAAGACCAGAACAAGTATGCTTGAATTTCAAGCATAGCAGCACATTCCAAAATGTGTACAGTACATCCAAACATTTTTGACTGCACAAATGCAGCTTTGCTTGGTATTTGCGTAAGCAAAACAATACTGTCAATAGATTGATCGCTTTCACAACAGCGTTAAATTGTGTTGTCCAACAACAAACTCGCAAACTACAGCCGCAACAAAAACATACATGTTGTTGTACTGTTTAGCCACAAGCGATCAGTTAATTGACTTTGTTCTACTGCGCTTGTCGCTGTTGTGCTGCAGATGGTAGTGTGTGTGTGCTTAAAAAGTTGTGAGAGTATGTGTGTGTGGGAGCGTTTGTGTGTTTAAACAGTTGTAGTTGGAGCGGTGGAAGCAAATTTAAAACATTTTGATTTTTGTATGGGAACTCCCTTACGGGGTGAAGATAGAGGATATGTATGTTAGAGAAAAATGTTAGGAGGGAAAAATTACTAGGGGTCGGTCATACATGTTACCCCTCTAGGAGGCACCATGGAAGCAGCAGGAGCTTATTTTAATCAAAAATTATAAAAAATAAAAAAAGTGTATGGGGAGCTCATTAAGAGTTGAAGGTAGAGGGTAGATATGTTCTGAAAAACTGTTGGGGTTTCAAAAATATTAGGGGTCGGTCATACATTTGACTCCACCAGGGACACCTTTGGGGTAGTTAGAGCGGTGGGAGCAAATTTAATAAAGGTATTTTGTATGAGAGCCCCCTTAAGGGGTGAAGATAGGGGGTAGGTATGTTTGAGAAAAATATTAGGAGAGAAAAATTAGTAGGGGTCGGTCATACATGTTACCCCTCTAGGAGGCACCATGGAAGCGGTAGGAGCTGATTTAATTAACAACACTATCCCACTCCTAAAAACCATACGCATAACAAAAGATCACAATGTAGAAGCAGAAATGTCAACAAAGCTTGAACTTAAACAACAAAATATCAATTCAAATTCGCACACACGCACAAGCATCCATGCAATAAATCGTTGTCGCTCTTATGGCAGTGAGCTGCTAGTTTTGCGCGTCGCTTGTCATGTAGTTTTGTTTTCGTTTTTAGTTGAATTTGTGTATGTTACTTCGAAATCGTTCGTCGGCAGTCACCATTTGCTCGTGTTGTTGATTATGTTATGCAGTCGTTGAAAACCATGAAAGCCATTTGAAACTGATTTAATACCGCTTGATTCAGGTCTTTAGTTTACAGCTCTGTTTCATAGTATTCCCTCCAAAGATGTTTTAACGATTAACTGGGTTTGATGTTTAGTTCTGAGCGTGTAAAGTATCCGACTAGTTTTTTGCAAGCTTTTATAAGTGGGGACAGATCCGAAAAACCGGGAGTTTACCCGTGAGTCAAGATATTAAGGGTTTTGGTATATAGGGTCATGTTGTACTCGACCAGACCTACAACATGCACTAGGTCACTCCTCAAGTTTCAAATGACTGTCACATAGTGTTATTATTAATATTACAAAGAATAAAGTAACGATTTCCTAAAACATTCACACAACAATTTAAATCTTTATTAATGAATATGTTTGAGATCTATTCTATTATTGCTAATAGAATTTGTTTTTACAAGAGTTGTGTGAAATGGATTATGTTGACAGCTGGCAGGGCAGATAGCTATTTCGATGGTTGCCAAACCATCATCATCAGTGCCGTTTGCTGTGCCTTCTCCACTCATTATCACAACCTTAAGTGTTAAAAGCTTTACACAACCAATGTGAAGCTCACACACACCGGTGCGAAAATGGTATCAACGAAGACAACGTCAACATAATCCACACAAGCTCTTGTCTATGCTTTGTCCATCGGACAAAATGTAAAAACAAATTCTATTAGCATAGAATAGAATAGATCTCAAACCGAACAATGAAAAACATATTCATATTCTGCACAGATCGATAAAAACAAAAAAAAAACAATCTTTATTAATGTAATGACAAATGCAAATAACCAATTCTGTGTTAAGCGCTTTTTTTTGCTTTGCGTGATTAGCGTGAGTAGCGTGATTCACGCAAAGTATACACTCACGCACGCTCATGCACGAAGATATTTTTGATGCTCACGTTCATGCACGCTCACGTGAGCAAATTTCCAACTTACTCACATTCACGCGTGAATCACGCGTGATTCACGTGATTCACGTCAATCACGTGCCGAGTGCCCATCTCTAGTACGCATACGCTTACACATGTACACTGATATCTTCACCTAATTATCATAGACACCAGTGTGTTGATAAGTAAATGAAATGTCGTATCTGGATCAACATGTCCACAAGATGAGACACTAGGGTATTCACACTCACACAAGCGCATATCTGTAGACAGTCAAAATATGCGTTAAGGATGTGTAAAGTTAGGTTTCTGGCGAAATTTTCTCTTGTTGATTGTTATTCAGTGTTAAAGCTGCCTATGTGATACACTGAATTCGAAGAAAATCGCGAACGAAATTATCATGTGAAATTTTATGAAATAGAATCATTAAAATTTAATATGAACATCAGAGTTCCTAGTGGACGACATTCTTTGTATCGCTAGTGTACGGGAAGCAGTGAGTAAAATTTGTTGAATGTACGGCTTAAAAAATCTTTTCAATACGGGGGAAGTATTTAAATTAAGGGCGATAAGATGATATATAAATAAATAGGTGTACTCCAAAGTCATTCCATAAAAACGTATCGACATTGCAATGCTAATGAAATGTAAAATTTCTTAATTTTTTTTTGAGTCACACTGTCGCTATCTGCTTTAACGGACTACGCACGTTTTGTCCTCTAGCTATTGTTTATTTATACGTTTTCTAACCGACCTGTTTATATGACCCCTCAACTTTAGTAAAGCCAAGTACAAACATCTTATTAAACTGAAATGAAAAATTTGTTAAGATTGAGTACATATCGTCTTCTTTCGAGAAAATTTAATTTTCTAATACGTGCCTGGTTGGAGAGAATACAGTTAAATAAAATGAAATCTTTTAAGGGTATTACATTTCGCAGACACTGGCATTCACGCAAACAAGAAAAATTTTCCGACCTACACTAAAGCAAACACATAGCACATGGCCAAGTAAACTGCACTGTATAGGAGTGTAGAGCAAAATGGCACAAACATAACATTGATACAAATCGCTATAAAATCAAAACTGTGGTTTGCATTGATACTTTGAAAAGACACAAGGTTTTTAAAGCTTCCTTCTGATCGCTACAATGCATTTGCCATATCAATAATTATAACAATCATAAGGGATGAGACACCGATTGCAAAATCAGAGACAGTCCATAATACTATAATAAAAAAAAACTTTCAAACGCGCAAAGTGGTAAGCAAAAAACTATACCGGAGTCTATATTCAAAATTTCTCCTAAATTTTTACCACAAATTTTACCCAATGCTATTTATAACAGTCAACTAGTGGATGATATAAAGAAAGTGTATTAAATTTTTGGATAACTTTAAGGTTGCGAGATTGAAATATTCAATACT
>OZ035884.1:102280994-102510312 GCA_964034835.1 Muscina levida | reverse complement strand
TACGGACATGGCTTAAACGACTTAATAAGTCATGAATCGAATTTGGTTCAAAGAAACCTAGGGTCTAAACCTACTCATATGGTTCATATCAAATTAAATATACCCTCCTACGCGTAATTAGTATATAGAGCGATACAAGGATAGACATGAAGCCCGAAAACTTTTCTAAACATCATCGATTATAGAAAACTATACTTGGAAATTTAGATGGCGAAAAATGCATAAAAAGGCACAAATAATTACAGTCTCCCCTTATTTACTTCAAATCGATATATTTCGCACTTCCTAGACCTGACCCAGCGAAATATTAGGACACTTATATATTTTTTTTTATTGATATAACTTTTCGCCGTAAACAGAACCCCTCGTCGTGTAATTGGAATCTAAGTATTCCAAGTATGTGCACCAACTATCGCAGGATTGGCTTTTACCCATAACATATAAGTTCTGCCGAGTGTATTATGTGATAGACTATCTTCTTCTTCTTAATTGGCGGCAGCAAGAGAAATTCACATATCAGTAGCCGTACGTAGAAAAGAATTCTAAGCACTTCGGTCTTTTGTAGATAGTTAGTCACACCAAGTTTAGCTAACAGATCTTTTACCTGGTTCATCCAACGAAGTTTTGGGCGCCCCTTCTGCGGCGCCCATCGGCATTATTGACGATAACTTTTCGAGCTGGAACATTTTTATTCAATCGTACAACGTGTCAAGAGCAATTGGTCTATTTCAACGCGCTTGACTACTTTGATATCGTTGTACAGCTCATACAGTTCGTGGTTCATTCGACACGATACTCGAGCTAAGGTAGACAAAATATTCTACCTCTTCAAAGTTATAGTTGTCAAAGTTCACGCAGCGTCTCAGACGAGTGGACTCTTTATCCGTTGAAACAAATAACTTGATTTTGCCCTCATTTGTCACAAGATCTGCTTCCGCCGACTGGTTGTCAATGCTCGAGAAAGCCGCAGTAACATCCCGCAATCCTTAAACGAGCAAGCATGTTACTTTTGTTGAAGATGAAGATGATACCAATTGCGCTGGACACGTTGTACGAATGAATAAAAATTCCTGTTTACTGCAGCCTTCCTTCCAGACTATCGCCTTGTCTAAAGCCTTGCTTTTCACTGAAGACTTCTTGTCAGTCAGTGTCATCCCGCAAAGTCGTATTAGCTTCGAGGGTATACCAAACTTAGCCATAGCATCTAACAATTTTTGTCGTATCGGACTATCGAATGCAGCTTTGTAGTCGGTGAACAGATGGTTGGTGTCAATCTACATTTCTTGGGTCTTCTCCAGGATTTGTCGTAGTGTGAATATCTGGTCGGTCGTGGATTTACTAGGTCTTAAGTCACACTGATAAGGTCTAATCAGGTTCGCCAGAATGTGCTTTAGTCTTTGACATAACACGCTAGACAGGACCTTGTACGCAATGGGTAAAAGGCAATGTGATACACAATAGCCCATTTTAACGAACCTGGCTGGACTTATTTAAGTGACTTTATATCGGTAAAACCACAACCGATCAGATATTCACACTAAGACAACTATTATAGATGACCGAAAATACCTGCATTCGACAGTAAAAGTCAAAAGCTTTTACATATTATAGCTTAACTTGGTATCCTCGTGAAGCTGATACGACCTACCTTAATAACGCTAAGCGACATAATGACTTCAGTGAAGAAAGGAAAAAATCTGACTGTTATTTGGCATTAAGCGAGGCTTTAGATAGAGCCGATAGTTTGTCGTGCGTTACCTATCTAATATTAGAGATTTTAGTAATCGACGATTGTAGGATGTTCTTCTTGTTCTTTTTTAACAAAAAATTATTATTTTGTTCTCATTTATCGCTGGACCCACTTCTGACGACTGCTGCTCAATTAATGAAAAGACTGCAGTAACATCCAAAAGAAATGACCGTAAAAGACCGACGTTTTACCGTCTTTTTTTTTGCAATTTTTTGGTTGTTACTACAGTCATTTCATGCATTGTGAAGCAGTCGTCAGAAGTGGGTCCAACCATAAATGAGAACAAAATAAAGTTGTGTAGTTCTTCCACTCAGCAAAGAACAATATCAATTAACTTAACTCAGCCGTAAAAACAATAATAATGTAGGCCTGGACATCAAGAGACGAGTTTTGATGTTGATGTAAAGTAATGTATGAAAAGTAATGTATACCTGATACTGATCCTACCTGCCTTGCTATGTGACACACAATCTCGGCACAGCAGCATATCCCAGACGATAATACTACTTTGTTTATCTACCGCCCAGATCAATCCGTTCTGAGAGTTTTGAAGAGCCTTATATTTCTAAAAGTATTTAGAACCCAGTAGAATTGACAACGGTATCCTTTTACGTCATTCGTGACCTCATAAATGGTAAATATTTTTCTCTGGTAAAGGATTAACCAATTCCTATAACTTAAATTAATACGAAATGGACTTAAGCTAATTTTTTCTATTACCATTGCTTGCTAACAAGTTTTTTTTTTGCATTCTTCCCACACAAATGCATGCACTGCTGTTGTGAAGGGGTATCGCACGGTGCCAAATGCATAAGTTAAATAAAAAGATTTAATTAATAGCAAAATATGAAACAATGCAATGAAATTACGTAAATGGTAGATACCATAAATGCAAAATATTGTTAAGAATCAAAAAAATTTTAAACGGAATAGTTAGGGTTGGCGCTGAGCTGGAATATAATGGGCATTATTATATTAGTAAGGATATTAAATTAAATAATAAAAAAGTGGTGGAACTGAACGTTTCATAAAGTAATGTTTTAAGAAAATGCGCCATCTTAATGTAATATAAATTTAGAGCATTTAAAGAAATTTAAGTAAAACTAAAGAAGGATGCATTCATTTCTTTAACATTTGAAATTAAACGAGGAGATATTGTAGATGGAATTGTTTGTAGTAAATCTACGGAGGAATGTTTAACCCATGTTAACAAAATGTATATACTATACTTGAATCAAGTATTTTGAACTCGTACTTACCATACTTTTAAAACCGCTTTGGCTTGATTTAAGTAAACTTTTATCTATGTGTTGGTTCGGTGTATGTAACAATCTCCAAATACTTTCCTTACAGTTATAAGTTACTATATGTGTAATAAAATAACATGCAATACTGAAAAAAAATCAGAGAGAACAGATCATTTACCGCCCAAATACATGAAAACTACATGTCGTTGTAAGACATGAGTCTAATAGGGAATAATTTTAATTACTTTGAAAACAATTCATTAACATGTCAATATTTAGTCCACATGACAGGAAACAAAATTCTTATCATTATTAATTGTATTATCTCCTTAATTATAACAATTCTGCAAAAGCTTCCTGTCCTGAAAATACAGGTATTGTGTAACAGCGTGTACATGATATTCTTAGAAACAATGCTAATTGTAGAACACGTGCATTTAGTAATTTGTATAGCGAACCCAATGAACACCCCCATATATAGATTTATTATATAATTACATTAATTAATATGTGTTTGGGTTTGGCCATAGAACACAGCCCGCCCACTCGAGCATATACAAAAAAAGCGGGTTAAGTCCCTTGTCTGTTGGTATATTACAAAATCGAAATGTGGAATATTATCTACCATGTATGTATTTTGAATGTTATAATGAGTTTGTAAGTTATTTCCATTTAATGTTGGAGGCAGAGAAATAATTTGTATTCATTTTTCATAACACAGTACAACACATGATTTTGGGACTCAATTCTGAGAATTGTATGGGAAAGTAGCCCCAAAAAGAAAAAATTCTGCATCATTTGTTTTGTCAAGTTACATGTCATAATAATTTAATATCGATTTGAAGTTAGCAGTATCGTATAGGGGAATTTGTCACGTTTTAGGCTCTTTTGTTTGACATAACATAAATACTATATGGTGGCGTATGATTATCATAAGTAATATTCCACGTAAATCATACGCCACGGAGTACAACAGTTCTATTGTAATGATGAATGGAAAAGTGAAACAGTTGCTTATGTAGGCAAACGTTATATGAACAGATTGAAGGAATTGAAAGGAAGGAATTGGATTGAAAGGAATGTGGTTCTCGAGTTACGTCAAACAAAAGAACCTAAAACGTGAAAAATTCCCCTATACGATACTTACTAACTTTAAATCGGTATTAAATTATTATGGCATGTAACCTCACAAAACGAATGATGCAGAACTTTTTATTTTTGGGGCTACTTTCACATGCAGTTTTCAGAATTGAGTCCGAAATCAGTGAGCTGAAGAATGTATCACTGTACAAAAAAAAACTTTTTGGTACAATTGAAATCACTTAATGGTAAAAGTAGAATACTTTTTGGGAACATAACCAGAACTTTTTGATATACTGATTGCAATTTGTAGTACAACAAGAGTACTTATTGGAACATCGCATGTTACATTTGACAGTACGACATATATAATCACCAATCCTGGCATTAAGCACTAGTATGTATTGAAATAACTATTATAATAACCTTTATGAATTTTTTTCCCGGAAGTGCTTTAACATTATTGCCTATTAATTAGACTGTACTTAACAAGTGATTCCTTGAGAATGACATCTCTTTTTTTTGCAGGAATTTTCGGTTAATTTTTTATTGCTTTATGTAGCCTTTATTTATTCAACATGTGCCTTTGCTATATCTTAGGTAAGGTCAGCCAGTCACTTTTCCTAACTGAAAGAAATTCTATACTGTTTGTATGTCTATATAAATTTAAATTATGAATTAGTTCAAGGATTTGCTGTGCAATTAAAAGCTTTTCAAATACAATTATTACGCAGTGCGCTTTCAATATTATCACTTTGTTTTTGCACTCAATTTTCTCAGAAACTTTTAACGTCTCTCAAACCTACTCTCATACCATTTATATTGCCATCTCATAGTGTAACTAGTGGATTGCATTGGCTTTTTGCTTATGAAATTTATATTCAGATTTCGTGAATACGATTTTATCGACAAGTGTATTGTATATAGAGAAGTTTCATAACACAATGTTTTAAAGATATTCTTGTTGCTCGTGCTTAGTTCTTATTGCAATACATTCATGCAATTATCGCATTCTGTTTATTCAATACAGCTGCAGAATGTTCTGGCGGCACCATGAATCCGCACAAGCACACAAATAGTTTGTTCAATTAAACACGTATCCGTGCGAAATAAACTATAGAATTATGATACGCGTGGTAGCGAGGAAATACATTGGTATGATAACTTTCAACAAATTGCTGCACATTGGCATACAAATTGTATGGAAACTTTAGCTAAGATATACTGTAGGTATAGATTGTGCAAGGAAATAGCGCAAGGCAGTCATTACTCAATTGAATTGTCTGTCAGAGTGGTATATTTTTGTTACGAAATAGAATTTACTCGAATTTACACTGAAAACCCGGACTTCTTATTTGTTTACTTGCTAATGTTGAAAAAGTAAGGAAAGATGCTATTAGTTCTACAGTCGAAAAATTCAGGGTACCCAACAAGACCTCCGATAACGGATACAGACTGGTTAGCTTCCACTAGCCAAACTGGATATCCCCTAACCAAAAGTCAAGAAACCAGATTGCTCATGTGGTAACCCATGTCCCAAGCAAATGTTGTCTCGGATAACCAATTTGTTTCAGCCAAGGTACGCACACGATTAAGTAGTGCAAAAAACATTCGTAACCAAACGCATAGGAATTTAAACATCGTAAAGCTGCATACTACCGAGATAGCCAATGTGTACTGTAACAGACTCTCTAAATTACTTCAATCTATATCCTCTTATTCTAATGTTGCCGACCCCAAGTGGCAGCATATTCGGAATTCAATGACCACTGACGCAACGACCGTACTGGGTTATATAAAAGCACGAGCACAAAAGTCCTGGTACGATGAGGAATGTCGCCTTATATCTAAGAAAATGGATGCTGCATAGAAGGCAAACATGGCAATGGTATCTCGTGCGGTGGCGGAAATATATAATGAGGAAAGGATAGAACAGAAACGGCTCTTAAGTCAACAAAGGGGCCCATGAATGAAAAAAGAGGGCCAGGATAGCGAACCAAAGCAAAGGGATAGAGGTGAATCCCGAAAGTTGTATCATTCCGGCAAGCACAATTCACTTATTACTATTTTATACAATTTTAATAAATTTAGTGATGTTTTTTCAAAAGTTTTTTTTTTAAATCTTTTTCTACAATTGATATAAAAATAGATTGTGAGACAATACAAATTAAAAATGGAATGTCTCTTGAATTTGACCTAATCTTTTAAAACGTAGTACACCACTGGGTTCTACGGCGTCTTTCTGTGTTATTTTTCGTACTTACAGTGTTATCGACAAAGTAGACTGTCCGTGCCAACCGGAAAAAAATGAAGATGCGGGCAGAGCTTTTAAGGACAGGGGCAATGATCTGGTAATGTGCATGTATCAGCTTTGAGTGTTTTATATCATGTACTTAAGAAAGAAGTGTAGCAACTATCGCAGGATCAGCCTTTTACCCATCGCATACAATGTCATGTTATGTGCAAGACTAACACACTACGACAAATCTTAGAAAAGACTCAAGAAATGCAGATCGGCACTTACAATCAATGTATATACGCGAAGCTGATATGACTTTGCGCGTATGACACTGACTGACACGAAAATGGGCAAAAACTCCATTCAGCCAGTCTCCAGTCTAAAGCCTCGCTTAGACTAGGCGATAGTCTCACATGCGATCTCTTCAACATATTAATGAAGATGATTATGCGGAAGGCTGCAGTAAACACGACTGGTACCATATTTAAATAATAAAAACTACATGCTGCTTGTGTATGCCGATGATATAGATATCATTGGGCGAGAACGTTAATGCGGCCTTTTCAGCCATTGGGAAGCAGTCAGCAGATTTGGGTGTCGTGATAAATGTGGAGAAAGCCAAACTATTTGTTTCAACGGACCATCACAATCCTTAAATAATAAAAGTTACATGCATCCCCATACCCACTTTGCCGACTGCTTCCCAATACTTGAAAAGGCCACAGTAACATCCTCGGTCAATAATATCTATAACATCGGCATACACGAGTAGCATGTAACTTTTATTATTTAAAGATGGTATAAGAAATGCTACCAGTCGTATTTACTGCAGCCTTCCGCATCATCATCCCCATATTAATGTTAAAGAGATCACTCGCGTATGCCGATGTTATAGATATTATTGAACGAGGATGTTACTGTACCCATTTCAAGCATTGGGATGCAGTCGGGGCAACACCAAATTATTTTTTTCAAGGAATAAGGAGACTACTCCTCTCAAACACTGCATTGACAACTAACTAACTAAGTTGGCTATGCCGTAAACACAAATAACGATGTCAGCCTTGAAATCAAAGGAAGATCATTGATCGAAAAACGCAGATACTATGCGCTAAACAAGCAATTTTATGACACAGCCCACTCGGGGCGAACAAAGTTCCAAAGCTGCTAGACAGTGATCCTACCTGTCTTGCTTTACCACCCAGAATCCTAGGTAATTACACAAGGTAGAGAAGAATACTTTGCAAAATATTTGGACATATTATCAGTAACGGAGAGTACTGCTGTCGAATGAACTATGAACTGTATAACGTCATCGTCGTAGATCGGCTGATCCATTGTGATTGTCCATTAAAAACAGGAAAAAGGGGTGGGGAGGATAAAAGAAAATAAGGAAAAAGGGGAAAGATAGATAAAGACTAAGAAATCGTGGGAACCCCAATTGTTATCTAGGCCCAGTTAGTCATGCACATTGGTTGGATCTGTTAAAAATTTGGCCTTAACCCTTTAATGACGAGTGCGAAATAATGGGAATTTTTTAAAGATTTTGTCAGTACTACATATAAATTAGTTAAAAAACAAATTTAAATAAAAAAAAGTAAGACGAAAAATTTCAGTAAAATATCCATTTTTACTGGTGTTATGCCGACTGTGACCATATGGTAACAGCTTTAAAACAGGTAAACAAAAAGAACCCAGTACAAAATAATTCATGCAATACGTTTTTATGATATTTCATATTCTTCTCAAATATCAAAAACTAAAAGTTTTTAATATATCAGTCTTTAAGCAGCCAAAAAATATTCTTGATATGGAGTGACTTTTAATATCCCTCCATATTGCTGTTTTGCGCACATGTGAAAAACACATAATTTCAATGATGCCCTACGCTCGCTACTGACGTCTGATCGCATAGCGGTAAATCAAGAATGAAAGATCAAAGCATGCTTTGATGAAATCAAAAAAGAAAATTCTTGACATTTATTTTTATGTTTATTTTATTGCGTGCAATATCTAACGCAGTCGACGTTACCATATGGTAACAGTCGTCACTAATGGGTCAATATGAAGGAGACTTCCAATCTTCATAAATACTTGGGTATTTAGGGTCGCAGATTTCCGGAGTAAACTTTTGAATAAACAAAATTACCGATATAAAAGGCGGACATTTAAAAAAAAATTGGTTTTAAGTGATATTGTGTCTAAGGTAATGGAGTACAAAAATGACGGATATTTTTAAAAAAATTCTGAATTTCAAAATTTGGTTTTAATATTGTGTCTGAGGTAATAAAGAACAAAAAATGACGGATTTTTTTTAAAAAATTCTGGATTTCAACCGATAATTTTTCCTATGGGGTTTTTTGACGTCGCTGATTTCGATTCCGAAGTCAAATTTCGTAAAACCATATGGCGTACACTTTTGTTTCCAAAAATACTGGACTTCATCTGATATTGCGCCTTAGGGGGTTTTTGGGGTCGCTGATATCGAATCCGGAGTCAAATTAAAAAAAAAAAAACGAAATGGGCGGATACAGATTTTTGGACATTATTTTCAAATCCAATCAATGTGCCATGGAAAGCACTGCATAAAACATATTAAATCTTCTACTCGGACTAAGGAGAGAGGCTGTAGGTTGCTTTTATATAACTTTTCTTTAGTGTATTAGTCGTCGCGGACTGCAGTAGTATTGATGGATCTATTCCATATGTCTGTTATGGGCCTGATATTGCAATGGACCTGTGGAATTCTAACAGTCTGGCCTTAATGTTATACGTGTTATACGTATGGATGAAAATTATCCAGTTCGAAAGGTCTTCGGCAAGGCGAGCAAAACTTCGTTGGATGAACCAGGTATGAACTTGGTGTGACGAACTATCTATGTAGCGCAAAATACCGAAGTGCTATAATTATAGCCTCAACATATGGGTAGGAGGGTACATATCATTTGATACGACTGCCTACCTGTCTGTCTGGTACGCACGATAACTTTTACGCCCCTACTGGTACATACTTTAGAAATGTACCATTCCGCCATCTAGCCTAAATCAGTATTTAGTAAATCTATAAAAGAATAAAGTCTGGGAGAAAAAATCTTAGCCACAACCCTTCTGGTACCTCCCATTCAAATGTACCATTCTGCTCACTTTAGAAATCGATTTATAATATCAAAACAACCAACGTGATCGTGCCCAAATTCTGTATTTAGTAAAGCTTCATTGGGATAAAGTTTTGGAGAAAAAAACTGGAAGTCTAGTCATGCCTCTTCTGGTACTTCCCATACAAATATACCATTCTGCCCACTTTAGAAATCGTGTAATAATATCCAGCACACCCAACGCTGTAGGGCCCAACTATTGTATTAGTAAAGCTTCATTAGATTAAAGTTTTGGAGGAAAAACTGGAAGACTTGGAACGCCGCCTTCTGGTACCTCCTATACAAATGAACAAATTCTGCCCACTTTTGTAATACACCTCACGTTGGGTGTATTAATGTTGCCAAATTCTGTATATTATTAAGATCTTTTTGGCTAAGCTAAGGCCGTGGCATAGTGGTTAGAACACGCGAACACCGGGAGATCTGTGGTTCGATTCCCGGATCCAGTAATCTTTATTATTTCTTTCACTGCCGGCCCCCTTGATGTTGTCGGCAGCAAGTTCACCGTTTAAGTTTCGTTTACCAATCGGCGTGTCAAGTAGAAGCTTCTCAAACAGTGACAGTTCACATTCATAAACAAGTAAGTGCCGTTTGAGGTGAATCTAAAATAGAAAGGTGCTAATTCACAACAAATGCGACAAGCATCCCGTACCTCATTCATGGAATGTAAAAGGAAATTACGTTTTTTTTTTGTAAGAGGCTTGGTGACATTTGCCTTTCGTTCCGACAGTATTTTTCTCAAAGTTGAAAGTTGAAAGTATACAATTGGTTGAAATACATTTCAAAATATGCGATCATCATTAATCAGTACTCACACCAGTCATTATACTCATCAAGGTAGAAACTATGCATATGTCGGGATACCTTGCGTATAGATTAAAGTACAGTAGAAGTAAGCTGATAGGTCGCAAATTACCGATAAAAAGTGTTATCAAGTTTTTTCCTTCTAAAATTGTTTCAATTCATATTAAGTTAATTTATTAGTATTCCTTATGTTAGTTATAATTGCAACACAGTTGCATTTATAATAGTAAGAGAGCTTCATAAAAAAATAAAATTAATTAACATTATATTATATATGCATTAGGGTGTTCCTTATATTGGATTTTTGGGAATTTCGTTAAATAAAAGGTTTTTGTAGCGAAGTTTGACATCGAGCTCCACCTTCCATTTGTTATTAACAAAATTATGAAATATGTTGTGCGAAATTTCGCATCGAAAGATAGACGTTAGAGTGTGCCGCAAAGAGGTCAAAGTTAAATTTTTGTGTTGAAATCAGTTTATTGCCGCTGAATACTTTTCTGTTTTAGATAGATGAACTCTTATCTCTTATAGATATCGAGATATTTGATGCAAAAGTGTGGGTATTTTTGAAAAAAAATTAACAAAAATTTTGATATTGTATTGCGATGTATATTATTGCAGACCATCAAATATTTCAACAATTTAGCATATATCGGGTCAATGTTTACAAAAAATTATATGAGCATATTTTCAATATCTCTATCCGTTTCTGAGATATCAGGCGTTAAAACCGTTTTTGACATTAAATATTGCAAAGACTCATGCATCTTAACTTTGATCTCTGGCTCCATTCGAACGCACATTTGTGTCTTCTTTCTAATGACACCAAGATCATTAATATCAAATGCTTCTTTCAGGAGATATTCAACATATTAGACACCAACATCGTTAAATATTGTTTTAATTTTGTATTTTGAATGCAATTTTGATGTCAACCGTGGTTTGTTTATGCAAAATGTTTTTAATATTGATAATTATTTTTTACTATTATTGCTATGTAATATTTCACTTATGTAATCCATAACTCTCTTGAGATGATCTTAGTTGTGTCAAAGATGTTAAACCCGTATTATCAAATAACCGGTTTTTTGAACGGGTATTAGAAACTCGGTTCCAATATGATGATTTCCATATTTTTAGAAGTATATAGTAGCACTGGGGATATAAAATACTACATATAAAACTGACTTTCTTGCATCAACGAATATTATTAAAGATTTTTCATCACAAAACCCACTGTTCACATTCAAATTTCACAGAATAAATTGATGAAAAATATACATATTGGTGATTATCTATGTTAAAAATGGTATATCTCCTTAATGGAGCATTGGATCGTAATGGTTTTGGTGTTATTAGAAAGTAGACAATCAAATGGAACTAAAGATCAAAATCCAGACTTATAGTATTTGATATATTTAATGTCAAAATAACGGTTTTTAAGCCTGATATCTCGGGAACGGATAGAGATATTTAAAATATGCACATATACTTTTTTGTAGACTTTGACTTGATATATGCTAAATTGTTGAAATATAAGGTGGTCAGCTATAACCTACTTCGTAAAGCAGTTTCAAAATGTTTGTTAATATTTTTTTCAAAAATACCCCCACTTTTGCATTAAATATCTCGATATCTACATGAGATATGGTAAGTCCAAACATACACTTTTATAGGTCGTCACTTCACCTATTCAACGGCATATTACTAGTTCATCTATCTAAAACAGGAAAGTATTCAGCGGCGATAAACTGATTTCAACACAAAAAGCGAACTTTGACGTCTTTGCGGCACACTCTAACGTCTAACTATCGATGCGAAATTTCGCACAACATATTCGTAATTTTGTAAATAACAAATGGAAGGTGGAGCTCGATGTCAAACTTAGCTACTAATACTTTTTATTTAACGAAATTCCCAAAAATCCAATATAAGGAACACCCTAATATGCATTATATTTACTCAATGTAATGAAGCATATTATTAGAATTTTATAATAACGCCAACAATTGCAGAGCTTGCCAGTGATTTCATCGAGGATGCCAATTATATAGAACATGGTGTTTTTGTTTTATATATTGTATGGTAACATTCACTATATGAGAATTGTATTTGTTTAGCCATATGTGTGGTTTTTGTTTTCCTTAAGCCACTTGTTCAACAACGGACTAAAAAGGGGGAAAAAATATACGAGTAAGTATGTTAAGTGCATTAAAGAAGAATTGCAGCGCTCTATTGTATGGTAGCGTGCTTATATACGCATAAGTATTACGAGTCTTACAAATGTATCGTATAAAGAAGAACAATCTGCTAACACATGCATATACGTACTTACACAGGATATACATTTATGTATATTTACAACCTCTTACGCACTTGAGCACAAATTCATTTCATATCCGAGTCTTTTTAGTCAACGGCTTAAGTAGCCATATTCGCAGTATGTACTCGTATGTATATGTAGAGAAGAACAAATATCGATTATTTCCAATGCGGCATAGATGACTCGTGTATGTGAGCATAGTAGGGTGGTTCAACAAACACAACATGCTTAAATGTTGTCAAACAAAAGAGCCTAAAAAGTGACAAATTCCCCTATACGATACTTACTAACTTCAAATCGATATTAAATTACTATAGCATGTAACTTTACAAAACGAATGATAAAGAACTTCTTCTTTTCAGGGGTACTTTCAGGTGCAATTCTCAGAATTGAGTCCCAAAATCATATGTTGTATACCAGCTATGCCCACCGCTTGAGCTCGCGAGCGAAAACAGCTTCTTGTGCTTTTACATGTACATACAAAAGAGCTATATTATATTGCTCAATTCAAAAAGTGGCTATATGTAAATAAGTCTGTGCATTGAGTTTTATTTTCAAACTTAACAGTTGTCACCCTAATGCACAGTTGAAATATACAAGTTTATAACCACGCTGGCCCACAAGAGTGTTTTACTTGTGCAGTGAGAGAATACTAATAAATTAGCTCTTGTGTTTGCTTTTGCGACAATGTTGATTTTTTCCGCTGTTGTTATATAGCTTCAAAACAAAAGTGTTTGTCAACAAGTATTGCAGCATATCGACTTACTGCGCACCGATGCCAAGCCAGTTATTGGTAGGTAAGCATCAAACAATGCAGAACTAAAGATGCCAGTGGTAAACGTATAGTGTCATATATTGTTAACATGGTATTTTATATGAGAGTGAGGTTAGGTGAATGCTTGTTGCTCTTTTTAAATGCTCCCTGCATTAGCTGAGGTTCATCTGTTTTTCTTTCTCTTGGCAGTCCATATCGCTATTTTAAATAATTCCACTTCGATGCTCAACGGGTTAGAATAAATTGCTAGCGTATAAACTATGCTGGTGTTTGTAAACATATCAAAATATCATATATATACAGACTATTACATGTTCATATATATAGTTGATACCATGTGAACAAGTCCTTTAAACGTTACAAACGAGTGGAAAATTGCAAAAGAAATTATTAGAAATTCTAGACTATGTTTTACTGGGACAAACAATGCAATAGAAAAGTTCACATACCACGTTGTTTAAAAACGGAAAACATAAAGTTTGTTGTGTGTTATGTTATGAAGATTACGAAGAAATCCTGCAGCAATTCTGAGATTTGTGAGAAGGCCATTACGTTTGAAGGAGTTTTGGCGGCATTAGAGAACTGTAGAAGTTTGTAACAATAAGAATATTTTAGAATTGTTTATAACTAAAGTTTAAGAATATGCAATGTGGTTCTAGAAATCTATTTGCTCACACTGCAAGAGGAAATGAACAGTGTAAAGTGTTGGACAGAAGCTATGTGCGTGATAGTTGGTTAATTGCGACCGCTAAAAAAGTATATATTATAAGCGTTAGTATATTAGTAAAACATTCTAACACAATGGAACATATCTTCGGTATCGTTCTGCAAAAAGTTCTCAAGTTCACTTTAAAAGTTTCTGAGTTATTGAGAATTAAATGTGTTTGGCCGCCTATGGTTTGATACAAAAACTACAACACTAATTTATATAGACATGTAATTTTTTTACTGGTCGTAGCCTATGACTTTGATTGTCACTTTTGCATCCTTTTCACAGAAAACTAAACTTGAAACCTTCTTGCATGACACTGCCGGTATGAACACAAAATGTTCGTCATTTACATTTAGAGTTCCTTAGAGCTTGTTTGACCACATTATGTTAATACTTGTTCAACAAGTGTTTTGGTAGTTAGTGGAACCAGATCTCCACACAATTTTATCCACGAATAAACCTGGGAAGCCCCTCATTAATAAACAAGAAACCAAATGCATTACCATGTGAATCGAGGGAAAGCATATCGCTTTCGAGAAATATGCAGGGCAATAAATGCTGCCCACCACCGACATAGCCAATGTCTATTACAGGCAAAACTCTCAATTGCTGCAAACAAACCAACCTAATTCCGATGTGTCTGACAAACAGTGGTAGCATATTGCGCATTCTATAATAAACTTAAAAAAAACATAAACTGGTATGGTTTTGCTTCTCGCATTGTTGTGAATCAACACGCGTTCCAATTTTTGGACTCACAACTAACGGCACATACTTGTTTATCGGCGACATACGGATTGGCTCGACACTATACAGCGCACTTGCTGTCGACCACATCGTGGGGGCCGGCAATGAAAGAAAAATGTAGATGACTGGAGCCGGAATTCGAACCACGGATCTGCCGCATGGTGTTTCGACCACTATACCACGGCTGGTTCCTATGCATTAAATACGCATTGGTCGCACTTTATAGCAAAAAAAAAGTTGTGCCGTCCCTTGACCCCCCGAATTTTAGTTTTTGATTTCCGTGTCTCCATTTGTAGTGTAATGACGAGATTTGGCGTCGTCTAAGCAATGAGAGGTTGCTGGGCTGGGAACGAAGGAAAGTTAACGAGGGTCTTTCAAGCAGGAGGCTTGCAATCAGGATAACTAGGACTACGCACCTCAAGCAAGTTGTCTCTAAACAAGGATAATTTTAACTACGTAAGCATAATGAGTTCTACCGCAAGGATACTTTATCGGAGCCCATCAAGCAGGGTGTCTCTTAACAGGGATAATTAGAACTACGAACGGATAACGAGTTCTACAGCAAGGATACTTCATCAGAGTCCTTCTAGCAGGGTGTCTCCAAATAAGGATGATTGGTACTTTGTAAGAATAACGATTTCTACAGCAAGGATACTTGATCAGAGACCCTCATGCAGGGTGTCTCTTAACAAGGATAGTTACAACTACGTAAGGATAACGAGTTCTACAGCAAGAGTACTTGATCAGAGTACCTCAAGCAAGGTGTCTTTTAACAAGGATAGTTACAACTACGTAAGGATAACAAGTTCTACCGCAAGGATACTTGATCGGAGTCTCTCAAGCAGGGTGTTTCCTAACAAGGATAATTATTACTACGAAAGAATAACGAGTTCTACTGCAAGAGTTCTTGATCAGATTCCCTCAAGCAGGGTATCTCTTAACAAAGATGATTGGTACTACTTAAGGTACGGTCAGATTAGGCAAATATTTGACGAAAACCGCCACATATTTCTTTGCCGCAGTCTGACCACAAAACATTTTTGTGTGGCAAACAACAAAACAGCTGATTTTGGTCAAACGAAATTATTTGCCTTCAAATAAAAATATGCTCAATGTGACCAAAGTGTGACCACCAAAGAGCAAATATTTTTCTCTTTTTTGGGCAAACATTTATTTGATCTTACAAAAGTTTTGTAAGAGCAAACAAGGGTAAATAACAGCTGTTATCAGCGGTGTTGTCAGCTAACCGACAGAAATTAACAAATGAAGAAAAATATCGCCAATTTAAATAATAATAAATAAAATAAAAGGAAGAAATGGTGAATATAAAATATATTTTGGTAATATTGTGGAACTGTTATAAAATTTTATGCATAACTAAAAGCTTTGTTAATTATCTCAAATCGACTGTAAACCGGGTAAGCTGCGTCTAATTATGGTATAATAAAGATAAATTGGCCATAGTTTAACCGGTTACAAGCAAATCCAACAAATATCGGTTGTCAGGCAGTTTACACTCTTGAAAGCCCGTGGTAAAGGTGATAAATTGTAGAATATGGGAGTCAAAAAATCACAATCCCCCGCTCCGGGGCTCATGTGTGTCAAAAAGGGGTTCTATGAAGATCCTCTATGTGGGTGTATTCAAATGAAACAAATTTTTGAGACTAATTCAGCAGTAATTCAAGAACATACAGGTCCCAATCAGGGAACGGTTTGAGTCCCTTATTTTATGCATTGAGTGCACCCACAAAAAATATGCCTATTGTTGTCAATCCACATAACTTCAGTAAAACATGTCATAGATATTGTGAGTTTGGTGAAAACTATGCACTCTTTTTTTGTTAATTTTACATTAAATAGTATGAATGTTCTTAATGCTGTTTGAACAAAAAGTAAAAAAATCTGTGAAACGCTTTTATATTTTTGGTGTTTTTTTTATTTACTTGAACTTTGAGAAGATTGTAAAATATACTTTCATATTTAATTATATAAAGTCTGCCTGTTCAAGGGTAGATAACAGCTACAATAAATTTCTATAGGAAATGTAAAAGGCAACAAATACCGAATAAAAGGTGTGATTGGTGTTATTGTTCTAATGTGTCATCTTTTCATTCCATTGCTTGACATTATTATAAAAAAAAACTTGACCGTAGGAATTTTTTTTTGGCCGAAGCCGAATGTTAAAAACTTTTACAAATTATACAATACATTATATTTTTTTAAAAAAAACATTATTTATTTCTAAAATAAATGAGATAAAGCAAAACAAAACAAAAAAATTATTCAGTTACAAAAAAAGCCTTCAACACGGATAAATTGTGGCAGAATAAAATTGTTTCAGTATTTATTCCATGTAAACTAGCCCTTCTTTCTAAAAAGAGCCGACCAGCGGCACTAAACTGCAACACTACTAGTTGAAGCACTTAAAAACTTGACAGATGCATATAAATAGCAACGGCATTAGTTACTGTTGTTGAATGCATGAATGCATGGCAAAAGCAATAAAATTATGAATACCCAATAAAAACAAATGCATTCATTCTGTTCTCTGGTCCCAATGACCCTATTGCCCCTAAATAATATAAAAAACGTTGTTCGAAGCTCTAAGTGCCACAGGCAAAAAAATCACCGCTATTGTTTCTAAATAAAATTGGTTATTAATTAATTAACATTTAAATTAACATCCAATAGTTCGAATTTCGAAACATATGTATTAATTTTTTTCTTAAATAATGTGTTTTACCCTACCAAAACTGTCGTTGGAACCTAAACTAGATTCGGCCAAAAAATTCTAAGCCTATATTTTGAATATGTAAATTTTGAAACAGGAAAAACCCCGGTTTCATAGATTGATCGATTTTTAAAATTTTCAATGTAATTTCCACTAGAAACTACATAATAAGTAAAATAATATGTCGTCTAAAAAAGGTTGTGTTGACCACACTTATAGCAAGAACATCTGTTCGAACGACAAAACAAAGAATAAATAAATTGATATCACAAACAAACCTTCGCCAATTATGTTGAAGTTGAAGAAAATATGAGGATAAAAGAAAATACGCATCACAGTTAACCAAAATATTTGCATTTTGTATCAAATTGCTAAAAAAAATTTCATAAAAAAATAAATATTTTCTGTTGGCTTGCTGAAGGTTTCTGAGAAAACAAAATTTATTTGCCGGCAAACAACAATTTGTTGCAAATATTCGTTCAAGTGTGACCGCAGGGCAAATATGTTTTCCCTAATGTCCATCTGACACAGTTTGACACGTGTTTGATCAAACAAAAGGAGGCAAACAAATGCGCCTAGTGTGGACACAAAATCAACTCTGTATTGCTTTGACAATATTTTGGGCAAATAGGGGAAAACATGTTTTGGTCAAATATTTGACTAGTCTGACCGTACCTTTAAGGATAACGAATTCTACAGCAATGATACTTGATCGAAGTCCCTCAAGCAGGGTGTTTCCTAACAAGGATAATTAGTACTACGAATGAATAACGAGTTATACTGCAAGAGTACTTGATCAGAGTCCCTCAAGCAGGGTGTCTCTTAACAAGGATAATTACAACTACGTAAGGATAACGAGTTCTACCACAAGGATACCTGATCGGATTCCCTCATGCAGGGTGTCTCTAAACAAGGATAATTACAACTACGTTAGGATAACGAGTTCTACCGCAAGGATGCTTGACCGGAGTCCCTCAAGCAGTGTGTCTCTAAACAAGGATATTTAGTACTACCTAAGAATAACGAGCTCTACCGCAAGGCCGTAGTGAACTACGGTGTTGTAGTGTGGTATGCTGCGGTGTGATCGAATATAAAAACGAGGCGACAGCGACTTTCATCTTCACAGTAGTCAGATCGGATGCAAGACGAACGAGATCACTGTATGAGCTAGATAGGAGGTCCGTTAGACGACTAATTGGAGTAATCACGGGACACTGCGACGTCAGAGCATTTACATCCAACTGGGAGACGACACAGGAGGATTACTGTAGGCTTTGCGACGATGAGGAGGAAATTGAGACCGTTGAGCATTTGTTATGCCATTTCCCTGCTCTTCATAGAAGAAGGAAACAATTCCTCGGAAAATGGTTCTTCGGTAGTCTCACTGAACTGTTGTCTTGTAACATGGAGAATCTGGTAAAGTTCACTGATGGCTTGATCTGGCTAAAGGGCAGAGGACCATAGTGTTCCAACGTAATCTCATTACTTGTATATATATATATGAAGTTGAAGGAGAGAACTCATCGGAATTATGTTATTATCTTAACACTTTTTATCTCTTTTCCACTATTACTATTCTTCTAAACTTATTATTTTATTGTAAAACATTCTTCACCTTTTATTTCTTCCATTTATATCAGGACAATCACAATAGACCATAATGGTCTCCGAGTGTTGTAATGGCATGGTACTGTGCTATGTCATTACTTATCCTCACCTAACCTAACCTAGTCAGATCGTAACTTGTGACTAGGGTGATCAATTATTCGGGTTTTTGGGAAAACCGGTTTTCGAATTATTCGAAAAATGAAATTTAAATAAAACCGGTTTCTTTTTTTGAAATTCACAAAAAACCGGATAATCCGGTTTTCAAATGTACGCCAAATTACAAATTAAAATACAATTTTTGACAAAAAAAAAATAACAGAAAACAATTCAATTATACTTATAAAAAGTCAAATTTTAGTTTAATTATATTTACATTGCAAAACATTACTGAGATCAGTTTGTTATTTTAACAAAGACAAACAAAATATAACAATAGACTTGTAAATACTTGATTATATAGAAATATGTTTAATTTAATCTTTAGTTTTCCCTTAAGAAACATTTTAGAAATAAAATACAATTTAATCTAATTGCAACCTAATAGCTTAGGACGTTGCCGGCATCTAGCTTTATCTTTTCCGTCTCGATCAAAATATTTCCTTACAGAAATCATGTACGAGTACACATTTAACATAATTATGAATAAATTTAAATAAAAAATATCGAACGCCAAAAAAACCGAGATTTGACAAAAAAAAAATAACCGGATTATTCGATATTCGAAAAACAAGGATTTAAAAAAAATCGACGATTTTTATAAGTGAAAAAAACCGAGTAGCCGGTTTCTAAAAACCGAACTGATCACCCTACTTGTGACATATCATTGTTCTTAGAATGACAACAGTCACATTTTATACTTTGATCACTTTTAACTCCGGCGACAAGTTTTAGAAGTTTCTTGTGAAATCTCGGTTTTTACCCCCCTAAGTGACGATTGTTTTCTGGACGATAAAAAAGTATTTTTTTAATTCCATGAAATTTTGTCTCATGAACAAAGAAGTTAAAGAAGTAACCAGTACCAGTACCTCATATGTGAAAAGTTGAACAGGATGTCCATCAACACCTGCTGTTTTGTTGCTTTTAAGTCGGGATATTGCTTTATTGGTTTTCGGGCGTAGGGCAGTCGATCCCATCATATCGAGGTGTTATCATTGTCATCTGGGTCTTCTGCTACTAGAAGTTTTGAAAAGTGGTCTCTCCAAATCCCAAGCACGGTTTGTGTGTATGTTACAAGATTCTTGCTCTCATGCTTGCAGGGCATAAGGCTAATGCCAAGCCCAAGAGCTCTATGACTTACTTTCTGGTAGAATTGTCTGCTGTCATACTTGTACGGAGCTCCTCAATTTCTTCATTCTGCCTTATTACTTGCTTTTGTTTCATCCTTCTGAAAAGATTCGTCGCTACTTTCCGTTTCTTCTTGAGTCGTTGCTCGACAGCCAATGGCTGCAAAGTTGCCATGCAGCATCCTTTTTCATTGTTGTTCTTTTGCGGTTTTCTGAAGGCTAGTATGGGTTTGCCCACTTGAAACATGGAATGGACTGTGTGTTGCCACTTTGCACTAGGATCATGGGAATGGGTTGAAAAAAATGTAATGTATGGAAAATATATTGCTTAGTGAAATCGGTTCCAAACCTATAAGACAGAGACTGATATATGATCCCGAACATCCAGAACGTGATGCAAATATATTGAGAACATTTCAATCATAGGCTAGTTCCATCAAGACGAAGTTGATTGTCCATCACCGACCTATAACGAGGTCTGAATGGAATTACATAGCTCAGTCATAATGGTTAGAAGATGCTATTCTCATGCGGTAGATCAGGGCCCGATTCCTATATCAGTCATCTGCATTTCTTTCATTGTCGGCACCCTACATATTGTCGACAGCAGCGAGCAGCAGCCAGTATCAACTCAATAGGTAATCAACTGACATTCGGGTTGGCAGTAGTGGCGAGTCAATCGGCATGTCTAGTTAAAGCTTCTAACACAGCGGGCGTGTTAGTTCAGTTCAGTTCAAATTTAGGTCCCGTTGTGTAAATCTAAACATAAAAGCTTATTAACCGGTTAAATGTGAGAAGCTTTTCCGAATCTCATACATAAAATGTAAAAGAAAAAAAATATTAAATATTTGTAAGTGTTGCCGATAGATTGTCGGCAGTGGTTTTTAAGGCCGGCGGCAATGTGTAAGTGTGACATGACATGAAGTGAATTTAGTAAATCACTTAAAATTTGTATATTTGTTCTGTATATTATGTTGTTACATATCGCTTGAATGCACTCCAGAGCTCAAATATATGCTGTGTAAGAAAATTATATACTGACTTACATTCATAAGTGTTCTAGGCGCGCTTAAGTTGATTAGCGATATTCTCTAGTTAGCAGCTATTGCAATACTCTATTAAGCTGTATGGCACTGTCCATTTGTTTTTTTTTTTCGTCTTATTTACGAATATTGCTATTGAGTTCACATATTGAATCAATATGAATTGATAGAACGAATACGATACCACCATCAAATTGATAGCAATTGAAATGCGCTGTGATAGATTGGTGCACTGCGTGCAAAATTTCAATTCAATTCTGATACAGCACTCAAAAATCCGTCCAACAATTTAATATGTACAGCAGTATTTAATGTGCAGTAGCACAGTGGGGGGATTTGGAAAGAATGTGGGAAAAAATGCCATAATGAAATTGTTACTAAGTTAGCACATCCTTGTAATCGTATAGTTTGATTATACGCCGCACGTAAACTATTATTAAACAGTTCAACACCACCTTGGACACAAAAATTCGTATGACCATTAAATTATTTATGCAGCCAACTTGTCAAAACGAATGATGTAGAAGTTCTTATTTTTGGGGCTACTTTCACGAGCAATTCTCAGAATAGAATCCCAAAAGCATGTGTTGTACTGAGTTATATGCGCAATAATGCTATATATCTCGCTCACAACTCATGATTCATACGTTGTCCATTTATTTATTTTGTGGAGTATTTACCTCCCGGATACTGCTAGAACCTATCTAAACAATTTGTGTCCTTACGCTGGATCCTAAGACATATATCAAGATAGGATATGTAAAACTACGTGTATATTTGTACTTCGAGAGAGGTCGTTAAATTGCTTGCTTAGTCCGAAAAAGCATTTATTAGCAAGCAGGATTCTTTTCTGTTTTTAAAGGCTGGTCCTATTTGTTTTATTGGCAGCGGAGCTTAGGTAGATCAAATTATCTACTATTTCGAAATAATAGTTGTCCACGTTCACGCAGCGACCCAAATTAGTAGATTTTTTGTTCGTCAAAACCAAAAACTTAGTTAGGTCCTTATTCACCGTTATACCCATTTTAGCTGATTCCTTCCGAATACCTGAGAAGGCTGCAGTCACACCCCATGAAATATTGCATCATTCCTGAAGGTTTTCGTTTTATTACTCTCAGTTAATAAAACTACGACAACAACATATTTTTCATACTTCCACTATTCTCGAAAGGATTCTTCAACACATTCATTCACCAATTTTTCATAACTATTTCCAGCAAACAACAAATAAAAATGCAGTTCTTCCACATCGTGTGAGTTAATTTCAAGTGTAGTAGAATATTTTCACAAAAAAAAATAGTGATTGCAATTTTTTTTTTATAAATGAATGGAGACAGGAACTGCTGAAAAATCATATTTATATTGCACACTCGTAGTGTTCAATATTTTCCAAAGAATAGCGGATGCTATGAAAGGAAATTTATATTTTCTTTATTGGAATTGAAAAACCACAATGAGTGTGTGTGTGCGTAGCAAGATAAAGGAACATGAGTATCAAGCTACAGAGCAAAGCAGCTGAAAATATAGGGGAAACAATTGTAAAGTGTGAAACCAAAAACAAAACAAATATAATATGTTGCTGGATACTAAAATAGCCAAAGGATGGAAAATTGAAAAAAGTGTTTATAAAAAGGACATTAAAGATTAAAAAGTGTATAAAAATGCAGTACACATCACAAGATGTTGACTTTACTGAAAGAAAATGTGCATGAAAATATGAGAAAGATAAGAAGTGGTAATGAAACTATACTATATTTCAAAGTATATTGGAAACTTGATACTCTGAGAGTTCAGTGCAGGAGGTTATATAAACGAAGTAAAAGGTAAAGAACCTTATTTGTATAATCGGCAGTACACATACGTTGTTTATTAGCAGACAGTGCTAAATCAGTTACCTGACAAATAGGAATCCACATGTTATATTCTATCGGACAACAGCGATAAATGACATAATTCATGGCTCATGGGAACATGTATCCTTTTCATCGCATCTCCTGAATAGAGCTGATTTTAGCTTTATATTAGTACAACACATTACTCATGCCCAAAGAAGCAACTCCGGTGTCCGGAAGTTGTAGTTTAGTATAATTTAATTCTGGCCCTACCATACCAAAATGAAAGGAGATCCGTCGCTCACGTATCTCAACATATTGATGCCCTTAATGTAAACACAACAACATATAATCGGAAAGTATTGCAAAAAAAAACTGTGTTTTCCTTTTTTCATTCATTCCTACTATTACCTCAGCACAAATTGTTTAATCCATTTGAATACATAATATATTATAATTGTTATTTATTTTGCATTATAAAATTTGTCATACAATCGCTCGGTTATAGCCATTATACAGCATGGGTTCATTTAGCCCACACAATTTAGCCCCTGCATGAACTTTATCCACTTAACGCCATCAATTTCAATTTCTCTCCGAATTTCTCGTTTATGGCAAAAAAGTTTTTCTCATGGTGTCAAATTGACAAATTGTAGTAGTTCCTGTGTCACACACACACACGACGTGACTTCTGCCCCCTGCCTTTATACGTAGGCATAAATCCATCAATATAAGTACAACGAATTCCCTTGGTAAGTGCTATTTGGGCAAAGATTTATGGATTTTTTAAAGCTGCAACAAATTTATATAAATTATAGGTTGAAAAAAAAAAATAGAATACATTTCAAAACATATGATAATAAATTGATATAATCGTGTCAATTTCATTCATATGTCCACAATTAATCATACATACAAGTTTACATATGTATGCCCTACTCAAGTGCGAAAAATATTTTGTTTGGCATGTATTAGCTTTGCTAATATGTTATTTTGTATTTTACACTTAAAATTAGGAAAGTTTAACAAGATGAGGCATATGTATAGAAAATAAAATAAAAATATATTTAATAGAAGTTTCTTTAACAGATTGCGAACATTATGAGCTGCTATAATTGAAAGAGTTTAGCTAGTTTAGAGCGCGAGTTACTTCTGAAAATTGCCTAGTAGAAGTCAAGAATTTGAAAATATTGGTCTTGAGATATATTATATGCTGCACTTATTCTCCAGTTCGTCACACCAAGTTCTGCAAGATACTCTTCAAATGATACTTTCATTACAAAATGATGTCATACGTCAGCGACACCTATAGGACAAATATAGAACCCGTCGAGACATATACAATGATGTCTTGTATTTTACGGTTTAGGCACAAGTAACCAAATTGGGATAAAAAACGATTTTGGCTGTTTTGGGGGATGGGGTAGGAAAACATTTTTTTTTCCAAGTTGTCTCGAGGTGATCTTTAATATTTGCCCTCGACTTTGGGAAATTTTTTTCGTGACCCTTCAGCACATACAGCTCAGAATTTATTCATGACGATGAATATTATTGCGTTAACGATGATGGGCCTATGTATTTTCGGAGTATTTTCCTCTCGCCAGAACAGAACAGAATTATTGTGTCATTACCCTAAATTATACGCCATACATAGGTAGACTAAGTATTGGGTATACCTGGATTTTCGTTAGTCTTGTCAATAAATCACTTGCTCAGCCCATAATACAATATATTCGTATTCTATTCTTTTTTGATTAGACGCTTAGTTTACAAAAGAAACGCGTTAAAAGATTGCGATATGAAAATCCACTACTGGCCACCCATTTAATGGTGATATCTTCACCTATAGAAGTGATTTCTTAAGTAACTTATAGTGATCACAATTGCTATTTATTTGCTATTTAACTGATTCCTTCTGTATACCTGAGAAGGCTGCAGTCGCATCCCCCAGTTTTCGTCCGATTTTATCTAAGCGTACTCAAATAGCATGTGACTTCTGCTGAATATTGTGCCACTGGGCGGATACTACCATGTGGGAGATCCGTGGTTCGATTCCCCGCTCCCGTCACCTACATTTTTCATTCATTGCCGGCCCCCTCGATGTTGTCTACAGCAACTTCGCAGTACAAGTGTAGAGTTTATCAGCATGTCCATAACTATGTATGTTCAAGAGGTCACATGATACACGGTGGTTCTGTCATAGGTTTCGTCTGATATGAATGGCTTGGTAAGGTCCTTGAAGACTTAGTGTCAGGCGGGGTCATTTCGCGAAGGCATATCAATATCCGAGGAATACCAAACTCAGCCATGGCTTCGAGTA
The DNA here is from genome assembly GCA_964034835.1 of Muscina levida. Taxonomy (NCBI): domain Eukaryota; kingdom Metazoa; phylum Arthropoda; class Insecta; order Diptera; family Muscidae; genus Muscina; species Muscina levida. Next base: position 102,484,663 of record OZ035884.1, on the reverse strand, counting down.
ATTTCTGCCGTTTCAGGCTGTTAAAGGCAGATTTATAGTCGACGAATGATTGTACTTGTCAATCTGTTTCTCTTAGGTCTGTTCAAGTATTTGCCTCAGTGTGAATATCTATTCAGTTGTTGATTTACAAGGTCTAAAGCCACACCGATCACACCCAATCACTTTATTAAGTCTTTCATATAACACACTTGACAGGAAATTTTTTAATCTCGCTGAAGTTGGATCACACCCTTTGAACAGCTTTTTGCAGCACAGGACATAAAATGCTTAGACTAAAATCATCGGGCATGCACTCGTTAAGTCAAACCGTGCGTAGGAGCTGGTGCATGCTCGTCAGTGTACGTATTGGCTCGATCGCAAGCTGCTCTTTTCCTCAGCTCGCGAGCCAAGAGCCAGCTCAAAGTGCTTTTCGGTTGCACAAAGTACTCTTTTCTACCATAAAGTACTTTTAGTGTACTTTTCGGTACTAAGTACTTTATTGTACCAATGTATTTTTTTGTGCCAAAAAGTTCTTTTATTGGCCCAAAAGCATTTTTCTGTTGCGCAAAGTACTTTTTTTTTTCCAGAGTACTTGTATCACACTTTTGGGTACAAAGTACTGTTGCACAAAGTCCTTTTTTTTGTACAAGAGTCCTTTTTTGTACCTTAAAATTCGGTAAAAAGTACTTTTTTGTACCAAAGGAATTTTTCGTACCGAAAAATGCTTTTATTGTCCCAAAAGCACATTTCTGTTACACAAAGCACTTTTTTTGTACCTGATTACTTATAATGTACTTTCCGGTACCAAAAATTTTTTTATTGACACAGAAATACTCTTATTACCCCAAAAGTACAATAACAGTACTTTTTGGTACAACAAAGTACTTTTTACCGAATTTTTGGTACAAAAAAAGTTCTCTGGTAGCAAAAAAAGTACTTTGTGCAACAGAAATGTGCTTTTGGGACAATAAAAGCATTTTTCGGTACGAAAAATTCCTTTGGTACAAAAAAGTACTTTTTACCGAAAAGCATATTAAAAGTACTTTAAAATTACTTTTTGGTACAAAAAAGTATTTTAAAAGAAAAAAAAATTACTTTGTACCGAAAAGTGCTAGTCAATACGTACTTTGAAGTTCGTTATCAGCTCATCGCCGCCGGAAATGAAAAGCTCTGCCGGAAGTCCATCGGCGCCGAATGCTGTATTGTTCTTCAGCCACGATATCGCTCTCTTACCTCGGTTTGGCTTGGTGGTGGGCAATCTAAGCCGTCGTCGACAATTGGTGCAGTATCGTTACGTGCGCTGCCTTCCGAAACCAGCAATTGGTGGAAGTGCTCTCTACATATATGCAGCTCATTCTACATATCTTTAATCAGATTTCCATACTTGTCATTACAGGAGGAAAGCCCAGTGACCTAACCTTTGTCTTTTACTTTCACCTCTATCCCTGTATCCCTCTGTATCCTTGTTCTCCTGTTTCTTCATCTTCTTCTTCATCGCTTAAAAAGCCGCCTCGCCTGTTTTATTGTCTTCATGTGCCGTTTTCTTACAGCGCGGAATACAATTGGCTGTAGCGTTGCCATATAAGCAGCATCCTGTTTCTCACATGCTATACGACATTCCTCATCTTACAAGGATTGTTGCGGCGGTTGCCATGGAATGCACCAGATGCAGCCACTGTGTATCGGCAACGTCAGAAGTACAGGCTTTGTGTCGTAGTAGTTGGCAGAGCTGGTTAGAGTAGGCAGTGACTTTTGCACGTTTAAATATATTTGTGTTTTGTTACTTGCGTTTTACGTTCTGCTCAATTCACCGAGCCAATGTTAGCACCGCAGTGACATTCCATGACAAGACTTCCATCTGCTACCATATGATTTTCTTAATTTTTGGTGTTTTGATCGGAGGATAGAAAGGCTGCGTTGTTGATGCTAAAATCTGGTTCCACTCACTTCCATGATCCTTACCGCTGTTAATGAACCACAAACGTCTTTCCTGTAGGCGCTCATAGAATTTTTAATCACATCCGTCGGTGCATGTGGATAAATTAGCGTGATGTAGAACTATTTCGCTTTGATGCGGATTGTTTCTTTTCAATCACTAGGAGGCTTGAATCGCTAGACAAGATTTCTGCATCTCAAGCTAATTACCGCACCATCCACAAATTCGTGATTTTTGTCATGGCAGCTGTCATATATTACGTTAATATTAAGTCGCGGGTATCTCTGCCCTGTCCATCTAATTTCCTGGATGGCGGTGATGTCAGCCTTCAGAACATACGCTAGACGGAAAGTGGTACCTTCGCTTTAAAGTCTCCGGACGTTTGCTGGAGTCGTCAACATTTGGGAAGTTCCGTTTGTTAATTTTCCTTCTTGGTGTTTTTGTAGCCAGTTAGGACCTAATGGAAGGTGTTTAACCCAACTATCTATCTTATGATAGAAAATTATTAGGAAACCACGTTGCCCAATTGTAACCACATGAAGATTGTGAGTCGGCTTGAGATGCAATTTTCACGTTGCATTTTCTATTTTAAGTGAGTGATTTATAAGGCCAATGCTCCCGACACCAGTTTTGGGGTGGCAAGCGCTTAAAAATGTAAAAAGATTATCTGGTTATTTTCGAAGTAAAGGTAAGAGAGCCTTAATTACAAATATTCCATACTCCTGGGAAATAATCCTTTCCACTTTTTGTCACAATACCAATCATTTTTTTGCTAAATCCAATATAGATATATTTTCCCTATTTAAAATGGATTACTTGGATTATATATGAGTGTCTTGTAAACAATTGCTTCTTTTGGAAATTCTATTGTAAAAATCTAAGATAATCCCACATAAAATAGATGTTCATACCAGTAACAAAGATGTGAATATTATTTAGACTAAGAAAACAACTTATGGTTACTTAACAAAAAAAACGAACGAAAAAAGTGTGTTTAAGGAATAAAATTAACAAACACAGACTCTTAAAAGACAATAAATAATGACTAAGAGACACTGCAGACTTTCATATACAACAACTGCAGTAAGATAGCTTGAAGACAATTAAATGTTTTAAATTTTCTAACAGCTCTTCCATAGAAAACTGAAAGCGATACTGTGGAAAGTGAATTGAGAAAAAAACTTTCGGCGATATATGTCTATACCGCCCCAAGTTTTGCCTCCGTCTAGTATTTAAAAGACAAATGTGTCTTTACTTACTCCTACGGCTATCACTGGCCCATTCCCTGCTGTGTCATAACTGCTTATAATTTAAATTGTTTTAACTTCTGCCCTGCTCACCATACGCTTTGTCTTGACAGAATCGGATAAAAGTTCTTATTTAATGTGTCCCTTTTTCATCTTTTACTTGTTTTCATAAAATTTTCAACAATACCGTAATTTGTTGTCAAAGTTAAAGTCCTCCAGTGAACCTTATAATGTTTGTTGTTTGTCTTTGAGAACGAACACACACACTCGTAGACCGTCGTACTCGTATGAGTGTTTACAATTTCCAAGTGTACTTAGGCGTATGAGTATTATTTACGTTTTGTTTGTTTATTCCGAGTTTACTTATACGCCTCGGGCCAGAAAAATTATTGAGGTCAAAGTCTTTGTGAATTGTGGGAATAAATAAAACGCAACTTGGAATGCTGTACAAAATTATAGCTCATAAAAATAAACAGCTTTTCTTCGTATTTACTTGACATGTCAGATTTAGAGTCCTGTGAATTGTGTGCTTGTTATGAGTCAAGCAAGTTATGGGGGGGTCAATGTACACATTTATACCATTGATGTGTGATACTCAGACGCTTCAATGTAATATAATAATTTTTACTTTGTTCATGGTTTAAAATCCACTACAAATATAAGATTTCAATACTCAACAGAGTTTGTTGCTTGCTCTTGTGCTATGTATTAATAGAAAGCCTGTCCGTATTCTGCGAAATGTCAATCAGATATTTCAGCCAGCATGTGTATATATAGAATCAACCTTTGTGCTGTTTAGTGAGCATTTAATATATTTTTACTTAAAGTGAATTCACTTTTGATTTTTAAGTGAATTCAATATTTATCCAGCTGTTTGTTATACAATTTGTATTAATAAAAAAAAGTAGCCTCAATGCACGTTTGTTGTTATCTGCTTAAACTATTTGCAGATATTTATCACACGAAAGCTTTTTTACGTTAAACCACATTGGGTAATGTGTTATAATTGCAATAAAGATGATATGATATGACAAAATGAATATGTTAATGTCACGGACATCGCTGAGCCGTCGATTACAATTGTAAATATTTGATTGCATTATTTACCGTAATAAATAAATTAAATAAAACAATGGTTATGAAATTTAATCTACCAACAAAATAAATACATTATGAATATGAATTAATTAGGTAGGTGGGAAAAAAGGCATTTGGAAGGCATTTTAGGAATCAGAAAGACGAGGTTACATATTTAATTTTATTATAGGTATGGTTAAAATTGAAAGTGAGACATCCTTTATTTTATTTTCTTATAGGTCAGTAGGTAGAAGGGAGGGGGAATAGAGTTTTGGTTTATTGAAATTGTTGCTGGGGATGCAACATGAAACTTGTAGCTAAAGCCGACTCATAACTTGGTACCTGGTCATTACTGATGATATTGACTGACGATCTTGTCCCAAGTACTGCACTGTACACAAGTAGCGAGTTTTACATATGTATGTACAACGTATGAGTAATATTAATTTTCTTAAAAGTCATCTTAAAAGAAAAAAAAATAAATAAAATTTTCTTTCATTGTCGGCTCCCCTCGAATGTTGTTGACAGCAACTTCGCAGTATAAGTGTCGAGTCAATCGTCGTGTCTAGTAAGAGCTTCTCAAACAGTGACGTTCGCATTCGTCGATAAACAAGTAGGTGCCGTTAGTTGTGGATCTAAAAATAGAAAGCGTGTTAATTCACAACAACGCGAGAAGCTATCCCACACCTCATTCATGGGGTGCAAAGGGAAATTAAGTTTTTTTTTTATAAAGCACATATATAGAACGTCATATCCTTTTTAGAGAGTCCGACCGTTTCAGGTGCACATCCTTTGATCATGGTCCCTATACCGTTTGCGGGGGTCGTCATCCTTAAGGTTCCGTTTTTACTTTTTCTTTTTCGTGTTTTCATAGATAGTTCTCGTTAAGGACCCCAACGCGGGTGGCTAGCCCTACTACAAAGTACCATTTCCCTGACTAGGAATTTCTCACGCCCCAGATAATGATACCGAAAATGTTCCACGGTGTAACAGCGATGAACCTATATGGTTGGTCTAGCAACCCGCCTTTGGGTCCTAAATGAGTATTAGCTATGAAAACACAAAAAGAAACAAACAGAATCCCCAAAAGTTGATGATCCCCACAAATGTTAAGGATGTGCACCAGGAACGTCCTGACTATCTATAAAAAGGTATCCGATTGGGTAATGGCCTCAATAATACAAGGCTAAGACCTCCGATATGTAGGAGATGAAATGGACAGGGGTGTTCGCAAGGTAAAAATTACGACTCTGAAAACACGAAAAAGAAAAAACGGAACCTCCAAAAGCCATGATTTAAGTATGTGCACCTGGAACGTTCGGACTCTCTATAGAGAAGGTGCGACTATTCGACTGTCGGATGGATGGCCTCAAAAAATACAAGGCTAAGATCTTCGACATGAAATGGACAGGGGTGCTCGCAAGGTAAAAATTAAGGTAAAAATTACGACTCAACAACAGCTGCCATACGTGTGATCCGTGGTGCTAACATTGATTTGGATCATTATATGATTTCAGCTAAAGTGAGCACAAGATTAGGCAGAGCACTTCTGACGTTAACGATACAAAGTGGCAGAATATTGCTCATTCCATGACAACCGCCGCAACAAGCGTGCATGGGTATAAAAAACCGCGTTCAGCTAAATTCTGGTACGAAATATGTTGCAAAACGGTCTGAGGAACGGTCTGAGGAATACGCTACAGCCAATTGTCAACCAGGCTGTTAAAGAACGGCACAAGGATATTTTAAAACAGGCGATGCAGCTATTTAAGCGACTTCAGATTAAAGAACGGGGATATGGGGAGGTGTAGGGATAGACGTTAAGACCGAAATATATACCAGGTAGACGTAACACTTTAATGGGATGTCCTCCTAAAGGATCGTCATGTATATGGTGCGAGTATTGCTTATTCCAGAAGGCAGTGAAGGTATTAGGCGCAAATTGTCGATAACGCCTTTGATTGCACGCTACCAAACCAAATCAAGTTGAGAAGGCAATTTAAATCAGGCAGATTTTTTCAGCGACGAGCTTATAACAAGCATGTGTTAACGAGTGCATGCTCGATGAATGGAATCTAAGCGTATTATGTCCTATGCTGAAAAAAGGTGATTCAGGTGTGTGCTCCAACGCATATAAGGTCCGGTAAAGTGTGACCAACCTGATTGGGCCTCATCAGTGTCGCATTGTACCTGTTAAATCGACAACCGACCAGATATTTATACTGCGGCATATCCTGAAGAAGGTCCAAAAGTCTGACTTCGATAGCCCGATACTGCAGAAATTACTCGATGCCATGGCTGCGTTTGATACTCTTGTGAAACTGATACGACCACCGGCGAGCGGAAGGACCTAGATGGCCTTATAGAACGCCTTCAAAAGAAGTCAGTAAGCCTGCGCTCTGCATTCCCTCTTTCTTTCTAAATATCATAGGGTGTCCTAGGGAGGCAAGGCCTCTCATCTCCGCTTCCTTCGACAGCTCGATACTGCATAAATTACTCGTTGCCATGGAAGGACCTATAAGGCCTTATTGAACGCCTTCAAAAGCAGTCAGTAGGCCTGCGCACTGCTTTCCCTCTCACTTTCCAAATATTAAAGGGTGTCCTAGGGAGGCAAGGCCTTCCATCTTCGCTTCTTATAAAATGGCCTGATGGAAGACCTGCATACACATGAAAAAAAGGACTTGCAAAATAAAAAAAAATATGCTGTTGGTCACCCGCAAGTTGTTTAGTTTATTTTTAGATATTTCTCATTTCTATATATTTTTCTCTATACTAAAACTTTTTTCCCAACCACAGTAAACCTTTCCGGAGTTTGAACTCATATCCTCGCGATTGTTAGTCAGCTATGCTACCATCTAGCTTATAAAGATGCATTCGAATTGTTTGACTGAAACTAATCTGAAACCGGTTGTAAGAAAAACACAAGAACACCTTCCTCGTTGCCTTTTCTTTTCATGCCCTCTCTCATGCCTTCTATGAGAAAAGAGACGGAAAGTGTATACACACAAAACACTGGCAACCATCGAAAACGTTGATTCTCCCTTCTCAAAGAAGACCTGCAGCAGTAGTCTTAAAAGAATGGAGGGAACATGAGCTCGGGATATTTCAGAAATGAAGGAGAAGGCCTGTTTTCAGGCATGTGAAAACAAGGCCTTGACGACATGCCGTTTTCATGTCTCAGAAGGTTGCATGTGGCATGCCTGCTTGTACAAGCCTTGTTAATTTCGGCGCTGGCCGCATTTGCGGAATGACTCTAACTGACACAAATTCTTCAGTGAAAATTGGCAAGGACCTTACTGAGCCATTTGATAATAGATGAGGCCTAAGGCAAGGAAAAAGCTATCATGCGATATTGTTACGGAGATGATAAAGACGAGAACTGCAGTTAATATGAGAGGTACTACATTCAACAAAAGCCTCATGCTACTTGCGTATGCTGATGATATAGACATCATTTTCCGATAACTGCGGGATGTGGTTGCAGCCTTCTCAGGTATACCAAAAAGTCAGCAAAAATGGCTCGTAAGGCGAACGAGGACAAAACGAAGTTATCACTTTCAACCAAATAGAATCTACTCATTTCGGACGCTGCATGAACGTTGACAACTATAATTTCGTAGATGGTGGATGATTTTCTCTACCTAGGCTCCGTAATCAATAAAGCAAATAACGCCAGAATTGAAATCAGGAAAATAATACTGCTTGCTACTAGATGTTACCACGAATTAACCAACAATTACTTTACAGAGTCCTCTACGGACGAACAAACATCCAGCTATAACAGTTATTGGTTCTATCTTGATATATGATGCAAAGTCCTGGGTAATGACATAAGATGATGAGCGGGTTCTGGCTGCATTCGAGAGTAAAATACTTCGTATAATATATGAGCACATCATCGTTAACGGAGAGTAACAAAGTCATGTGCAACATTGCCTTTACTAGCTATATTCCGATATTATATATAAAAGTAAAGCAGTTGCGTTAGCAAGGTCCTTTTGTACGCATGAGGAAAAATGCTCAAGCTTGAAAAGTCTTCAATAACACAGTACAACACATTATTTGGGACTCGATTCAAAGAACTGCGTGTGAACTTAGCCCCAAAAATATGAAGTTCTGCGTCATTCGTTTTGTCAAGTTACATGCCATAATAATTTAATTTTGATTTGAAGTTTGCAAGTATAGGGGAAATTGTCACATTTCAGGCTCTTTTGTTTGACATAATATAAATACTATATGGTGGCGTATAATTATCATAAGTAATACTCCACGTATATCATACGCCTCAGAGTTTTATTGCAACTGCTACAAAATAAACCCAGTTCAAAATCATTTGAAGTATGGAAAAGTGAAACTGTTGCTTATGTAGGGAAACGTTATAAATATGAACAGATTAAGGAATTGTAGTTCTTACTCTTTTTAAATTTGTTTCAGCTAAATTGGACTAGTGGTTCTCGAGTTGTGTCAAACAAAAGAGCCTAAAATGTAACAAATTCCCTTATACGATACTTACTAACTTCAACTCGATATTAAATTATTATGGCATGTTAATTGACAAAACAAATAATGCAGTACTTCTCCTTTTGGGGGTTACTTTCACGTGTAGTTTGCAGAATTGAGTCCCAAATCAATGAGCTGAAAAATGTTGTACTGTGTATTTGGTCTTACTAAAAAAAAGATAATATAAAGGGCAAAAAAAATATTTATTTTTTTTACACTTTTAAAAAAGAAAGTTGTATGTGGCCCATCTTTTATATCACAAGTGAAATAGGAACTAATAATATCATAAAACCACTAAATATAACTGACTTAATTTTAAAAACAAATAAATTCTTCGTTACTATACCCACAGTAATGTTAAATTTAAACATATTGTAATATAAGACATCTTCAAATTCTTTTCTGCATATCACCCGAAATTAACTTTCCCCAGACGACTCATAATCAAATGAAATTTTCATACTCCTTCCCCGATTTTCCTGCAGTTATTAAATTCTGACATTGACAACATTTCCATGGAAAATGTCATTTATGAATACAGGACAAATTATGCCGCCGCTAAAGCATAACAACTGTCGCAATCCTTGTTTGTGTAAACACATAAATGAAAACAGACTCTCTGGTAGGCATACGCTTACACATGCACACTGATATCTTCACCTAATTATCATAGGCACCAGTGTGTTGATAAGTAAACGAAATGTCGTATCTGGATCAACATGTCCACAAGATGAGACACGAGGGTATTCACACTCACACACGTGCATATCTGTAGAGAGACAAAATATGCGTTAAGGATGTGTAAAGTTTGATTTCTCTCGAAATTTTCTCTTGTTGATTGTTATTCAGTGTTAAAGCTGCCTATGTGATACAATGAATTCGAAGAAAATCGCGAACGAAATTATCATGTGAAATTTTATGAAAGAGACTCATTAAAATTTAATATGAACATCAGAGTTCCTGGTGGACGACATTCTTTGTATCGCTAGTGTACGGGAAGCAGTGAGTAAAATTTGTTGAATGTACGGCTTAAAAAATCTTTTCAATACGGGGAAGTATTTAAATTAAGGGCGATAAGATGATATATAAATAAATACTAGGTGTCCTCTAAAGTCATTCCATAAAAACGTATCGACATTGCAATGCAAATGAAATTGAAAATTTTTTAATTTTTTTAGAGCCACACTGTCGCTATCTGCTTTAACGGGCTACGCACGTTTGGTCCTCTAGCTATTGTTTATTTATACGTTTTCTAACCGAACTGTTTATATGACCCCTCAACTTTAGTAAAGCCAAGTACAAACATCTTATTAAACTGAAATGAAAAATTTGTTAAAATTGTATACATATTGTCTTCTTTCGAGAAAATTTAATTTTCTAATACGTGCCTGGTTGGAGAGAATACAGTTAAATAAAATGAAATCTTTTAAGGGTATTACATTTCGCAGACACTGGCATTCACGCAAACAAGAAAAATTTTCCGACCTACACTAAAGCAAACACATAGCACATGGCCAAGTAAACTGCACTGTATAGGAGTGTAGAGCAAAATGGCACAAACATAACATTGATACAAATCGCTATAAAATCAAAACTGTGGTTTGCATTGATACTTTGAAAAGACACAAGGTTTTTTAAAGCTTCCTTCTGATCGCTACAATGCATTTGCCATATCAATAATTATAACAATCATAAGGGATGAGACACCGATTGCAAAAGGATGGCTTTTTATATCATGTTATAACCATTATCTCGTATCAGAGACAGTCCATAATTCTGCTAAAAAAATTATAATAAAATAAAACTTTCAAACGCGCAAAGTGGTAAGCAAAAAACTATACCGGAGGCTATATTCAAAATTTCTCCTAAATTTTTACCACAAATTTTACCCAATGCTATTTATAACAGACAACTAGTGGATGATATAAAGAAAGTGTATTAAATTTTTGGATAACTTTAAGGTTGCGAGATTGAAATATTCAATATTTATGATTACAATCCATCAAGTGATGCTGCTCCATCCATTAAATCTAGAATTCATTCGTGTCTCCAAAATTATTCCCAATATCTGCAATTAAGTACGTTTCGTATCACTGTGCATTACGTTTTATACAGCTCTTAACGTTAACAAATCAACGGAGAGTTCACTCACACTCACAGATGTGTCCTTGATCTGCGACATGATACCATTAAATGAATCTATTTTGTTGTCATGGTGTAAGTGCTTGCAAAATAAAAAAAGACAGTATAACACAGAGGTTACAATATTATTTTGATGTATGTGTATATATTTATTAAAATAATGTTTAACATCCCAGTGGCGAAGTGAAAGACCTTGAAGGCCTTATAGAACGGCTTCAAGAGCTGTTAGTAGGCCTTTTCACTGCATTCCCTCTTTCTTTCTTTACTTCCATCGTAACTTCCTGTAAAAAGGCGTAATAGAAGGCTTGCATGCACATCAAAAAAGAAAGACATGAAAATGAAGAAAAACTATACAGTTGATCACCCTCAATGCCTTCTGTGAGAAGGTAGACGGAATCTGTATATAATGCTTAAGATTCCAGCGCCGGAAGGAATAACCTAAAAGGCCATACAGAACGCTTTCAAGAGCAGTTAGTAGGCCTTCTCACTGTCTTCCCTCTTTCTTTCCAACATAGGGTGTCGTTGGGAAAGACCTTCCATCGTTGCTTTTTATAAGAAGGCTGCATTCACATAAAAAATAAGAACTAATAAAAACTATGCCGTTGGTCAACTCCAATGCCTTTTGTGAGCAGAGAGACGGAATCTCTATACATACGGATATATGGAAAAACAAATCATCGAACAACTTGATACTCCCTCCTCAAAGAAGGCCTGCTGCATTTGTCTTCAAAGAATGGAGTGAACATGTGCTTGGGATTTTATTTAGAAAGGAAGGAGAAGGCATGTTTTTAGGCAAGAACTTGGTGGCATAACGTCTGAATGTGTCAGAAGGCCTTCTTTTATGCCTGCTTGTAGAAGCCTTGAAAACTTCGCCGCTGGAATGTCTCCAAATACATCAACTTGTACACATACACAAATATTTACGATATATCTGTACGCAGTTGTATGAAATTGTATAAACGTTAGGGTGTTAATATTTAATGATTTATAAGGAAATCTGGGTGAATATTTTCGTCAGAAACATAATAGAAGTTTTAGGCCAAAACAAATTTGTACGGCCACCTCTGAAAGCGGTATACGTTGTTTGTTGCCGGAGCTAAATATTTTTTAATTCTGTTTCATTTAATTTTTAATTTTTAATTTTTAATTTTTAATTTTTAATTTTTAATTTTTAATTTTTAATTTTTAATTTTTAATTTTTAATTTTTAATTTTTAATTTTTAATTTTTAATTTTTAATTTTTAATTTTTAATTTTTAATTTTTAATTTTTAATTTTTAATTTTTAATTTTTAATTTTTAATTTTTAATTTTTAATTTTTAATTTTTAATTTTTAATTTTTAATTTTTAATTTTTAATTTTTAATTTTTAATTTTTAATTTTTAATTTTTAATTTTTAATTCTGTTTCATTTAATTTTTAATTTTTAATTTTTAATTTTTAATTTTTAATTTTTAATTTTTAATTTTTAATTTTTAATTTTTAATTTTTAATTTTTAATTTTTAATTTTTAATTTTTAATTTTTAATTTTTAATTTTTAATTTTTAATTTTTAATTTTTAATTTTTAATTTTTAATTTTTAATTTTTAATTTTTAATTTTTAATTTTTAATTTTTAATTTTTAATTTTTAATTTTTAATTTTTAATTTTTAATTTTTAATTTTTAATTTTTAATTTTTAATTTTTAATTTTTAATTTTTAATTTTTAATTTTTAATTTTTAATTTTTAATTTTTAATTTTTAATTTTTAATTTTTAATTTTTAATTTTTAATTTTTAATTTTTAATTTTTAATTTTTAATTTTTAATTTTTAATTTTTAATTTTTAATTTTTAATTTTTAATTTTTAATTTTTAATTTTTAATTTTTAATTTTAATTTTAATTTTAATTTTAATTTTAATTTTAATTTTAATTTTAATTTTAATTTTAATTTAAATTTTATTTTAATTTTAATTTTAATTTTAATTTTAATTTTAATTTTAATTTTAATTTTAATTTTAATTTTAATTTTAATTTTAATTTTAATTTTAATTTTAATTTTAATTTTAATTTTAATTTTAATTTTAATTTTAATTTTAATTTTAATTTTAATTTTAATTTTAATTTTAATTTTAATTTTAATTTTAATTTTAATTTTAATTTTAATTTTAATTTTAATTTTAATTTTAATTTTAATTTTAATTTTAATTTTAATTTTAATTTTAATTTTAATTTTAATTTTAATTTTAATTTTAATTTTAATTTTAATTTTAATTTTAATTTTAATTTTAATTTTAATTTTAATTTTAATTTTAATTTTAATTTTAATTTTAATTTTAATTTTAATTTTAATTTTAATTTTAATTTTAATTTTAATTTTAATTTTAATTTTAATTTTAATTTTAATTTTAATTTTAATTTTAATTTTAATTTTAATTTTAATTTTAATTTTAATTTTAATTTTAATTTTAATTTTAATTTTAATTTTAATTTTAATTTTAATTTTAATTTTAATTTTAATTTTAATTTTAATTTTAATTTTAATTTTAATTTTAATTTTAATTTTAATTTTAATTTTAATTTTAATTTTAATTTTAATTTTAATTTTAATTTTAATTTTAATTTTAATTTTAATTTTAATTTTAATTTTAATTTTAATTTTAATTTTAATTTTAATTTTAATTTTAATTTTAATTTTAATTTTAATTTTAATTTTAATTTTAATTTTAATTTTAATTTTAATTTTAATTTTAATTTTAATTTTAATTTTAATTTTAATTTTAATTTTAATTTTAATTTTAATTTTAATTTTAATTTTAATTTTAATTTTAATTTTAATTTTAATTTTAATTTTAATTTTAATTTTAATTTTAATTTTAATTTTAATTTTAATTTTAATTTTAATTTTAATTTTAATTTTAATTTTAATTTTAATTTTAATTTTAATTTTAATTTTAATTTTAATTTTAATTTTAATTTTAATTTTAATTTTAATTTTAATTTTAATTTTAATTTTAATTTTAATTTTAATTTTAATTTTAATTTTAATTTTAATTTTAATTTTAATTTTAATTTTAATTTTAATTTTAATTTTAATTTTAATTTTAATTTTAATTTTAATTTTAATTTTAATTTTAATTTTAATTTTAATTTTAATTTTAATTTTAATTTTAATTTTAATTTTAATTTTAATTTTAATTTTAATTTTAATTTTAATTTTAATTTTAATTTTAATTTTAATTTTAATTTTAATTTTAATTTTAATTTTAATTTATATTTCTTAATTTTTTTACAGACCATTCTTCAAAATTGATAAAATAAAAATCTCTGATGCGGTTGCCATGGATTCTAGTCTCGTCACAGCAAATTTTGATAAAAATTTCACAAACAACCACCCTAGTAAGTACCCTTATTCACAATTTTATTCGACAAAAAACAGTTTGTATATGTTTATAAACATTTCGTGCAAATGAACAGTCATGTTATTGTAGTTTATATCCGCATAGACAACAAGACTTATATATATGTTTGTACAAGCAGGCGGGGATGTACAATTTTTCAAAGTTTGCAAGAAAATTTTAATGTTAATATTTTATGTGCATATTATATTAATTCCGATGTCTTCATATCCGCATATTACTGCATACATATGTATTTTTTAAATGACAGATATCAAATGTGAAATTTGAGTTGTTTGATGTTTAAACTTTATTCTTTAAGTTTAGTTTAAAGTATCAATTCCAAAAAAAACACCTAAGGCAGACGCTTTTTTCTTTGTTTGGTTCAGTATTGACATTTGAAAATGTCAATATTGTTAAGGTTATTAGAGAAGAGAAGAAAATTGGATATTTTCCGAATTAATAATTCAGAAATCGGCACAAATTAGAAAAAGCATATAACTTTGCAAATAAGCTGGTAAATCAACAAATGCCTAGTTATTTTACTATCTAGTCAGACAATTTTTGTGATGTTACAAATTTAACCCGTTACACGCTCATTGTGCTCTTCACAAGACCATCTGTATGAATGATCCATTTACAATTAAAACTGACATACATGTCACAAGAGAGGACTAGTTATATAAAGTCAGACACAGAAGCAGTACACAAACATGTACTCAGGCGTCCTTGTGGCAACAACGAAACAACCCTTCCTTTATTGTGAAATGAACTTCTTAATTTATTTTGCAGTATAAAAATAAACTTTTGTGTCTGGCACTTAAACTGGTCATACAGTTAAAAGTAAATATTTCACATGTACTACAACTTCACATTAACTTAGTAAATTTATGTGTTAAATTTTTCCAATTAAAATCTTTCTTTGCCATATCACCAGAAAGAAGTTTACTTAAAATCTCATTTAAAACAGCAAATTTGTTCAAGTATTTAGTTATCTAAGTACCGCACACAAAGTGTCAAAAGTATTAAAGCAATTAAGCAAATTAAATAAATTAACAGTTTTTAAAAGTTTCAGACAACCAAAAAGGAAAGTTGTGTAATGTCCTGTAGCACCTACTACCTGCCTGCAACCCTTTGGCAAAAGTTTGTGTTGTAATTAAGAACATTATATTTAAATGTATAAACAGACATACATACATAAATATATAAATATTCTGTAGTATATAAAGTGAAATAAATTTAAATACTACAACATTTAATGCCACCGCACACATACAAACTCACATAGCCGTGTCTGCACTAAAATTGTCTGTTTCAAAATTAAATGAATTGGCTCTAAGGCCAAAGTGGGCTAGACCAGTTAAACGGTTTGAGTTTGGCATAGGGTTATATGTATTTGCCATAATTTGGCTTAAATGAGATTTCATAATAATAACTGCGGTTAATTAGCAATCAAAAGTTAAGCAGTAATTTAAATCTACAAGTAGATAATAACAACTACGGTTTTGTTAATGACATTTGATTGATGGTGTATTTAAAACAAAAACGTTGCGGCACATGGCGGTTATCAATTACATAATGTTTAATGGGTACGCGTAAAGGGGGGATTATAAATTATACTAGTTAATTAACCGCTTAAGTGGTATCAGCAAAGTGACATAAATTATTCTGCATAAGTTTCTTAATGGCGCATGTGGCGTCACGTATAAGGTCTAGGAATCGATTGATTCTAGAAAACCCGCGGATTGTCTCTTTTCAATTTTTATAGACTAGACCGAATAGGGACACAATCGATTCTAGATGTATGGCCTAGTTTTTGTTTATCTATATATATAACCAGTAATAATGTTTCGGTCGGGAACAACCGACTTACATATACCCTCACCCTCAATAAAACATCATTTTTTCTAGTATATTGTTATTAATGCTCGATTTCTAAAGTGGGCGGAGTGGTACATTTGTATTGGAGGTACCAGAAGGAGCGCGGCTTGACTTCCAATTTGCTATTAAAAACCTTATCCTGATTTAGCTCTGCTAAATACCGAATTAAGGCACGATCGCGTTGGGTATATCTATATATATAAAAATGAAATGGTCCACGTATGTAATACCATCACTTGAGAACGGCTAGAGCGATTTGGCTGATTTTTTTTTATTCGATTCGAAATTTTCCGTAGATTGTTTGTGTTGAAAAAAATCAAATCCAGGTGGCGCTAGGGTGGATTTATATCGAAAATTTGAATGCATGTACCAATTCAACTGAAATTTAGAATGGATATTCGTTTGATCATGAGAAAACATTTTATGTATAAATGGACCCGGTAGGTGGCGCTGGGGTCGGTTTACAATCAAAATTTTAATGAATGGGCCAATTTAACTGAAATTCAGAATCTATGTTTGTTTGATCATCAGAGAAGAGTTCGATTTAAACTTCAAATCGAATAAAACGTTTTTGAAATATTCGGAAAAATAAAAATATACATATTTTATATATTTTATTATCAAAAATTTGGGAATGGATACTCCCCCTTTATCTCAGAACATTCCTCCGGACAAAACATTAGAAGAAACAAGATCTATTCTTGAAAATGATTGGGCGAATGAAATTGAAATCGGAGAATTCCACAACAACAGCAAGAAAACGGACAACAGAATACAGATCTCGGGCAAAAAACAAATCCACGTATTTGAAACTCAAATGAGAAAGCAATATCAAGCTGCTACCAGTTCTTCCAAGGCGACTGCTTCTCAAGAAAATACAATGGACACGGAAACACCTTCAAATTTTGATGATGGCTTCTTATCGGTACGAAGCAAACGGAAAAGATCTAACACCAATCAACATTCTGCAATTCAACAATTGCAAACTCAACCTGAAGTAAGATCAGAAAATTTTTTCTCTATTCTCGATGAACTTAACATTGAAGCAGACCATCAATCATCGACGCAAAGAGAGTTACATAGTAGTAATTTAGATAATGTTCAAAGAAAAGATAATTTCTGTCCTCCAATTTTTATTTTCGATGTTAACATATCAAGTTTAGTTCAGCAACTTAAAGCTAAAAATATCTCTTACAAAATTGTAAATAAGAACAAACGGAAGAGCAAACTCTATCTGAAAGATTCTTCAGTTCATTCTGAAATGATGAATATTCTTAGAGAAAAAAAAATTGAATCATATACTTTTACACCAAAAGACTTAAAACGGGTATCTGTTGTCTTAAGAGGATTATATCACAAGTCTGAACTAAATGATATAAAAACGGAATTAGATTTTTTAGTTCCAGGAGTAGTTGAAAATGTTTCCAAATTTTCTACAGATTTTTCTAGACGTAATAATACAGAGACCGGGCTATTTTTAGTTACATTACTCCCAGGTAAACCTTTAAAAGAATTATCTTTTTTGCGTTTTCTTCTTGGCCAAAAAATTTCTTGGGAATTACCCAAAATCAACACCAAAATACCCCAATGCTGGCGCTGTCAACAATGGGGTCATTTCTCCAAGAATTGTAACCGACCGTATGTTTGTATCAAATGCAATGACAATCATCCACCTGGGGGTTGTACTTTTATCTCTAGTATTGACAACTTACCTTACTGTGCTAACTGCAAAGAAAAGGGACATCCTTCAAATTACAGAGGATGCCCTTCTTTCAAAAAGTATTTGCAGTTGAAAGAAAAATCGAAAAGGGAACTTTTGGAAAGAAATAAAAAAGCTTCGGAAAATGTTTCAAGAGCTGTACATTCGTCAAGTAATGTACAAGCAGGGAAGTCATTTGCACATCTATTTCAAAACGGAACTGATAATAATTTAAAAAATTCAACAAAACCACCGATTGTCGTCGAATTTCTGAAGATTGCAAACACGATTTTTAATTCAAACACTTTATCTTTAGAAGGAAGAATAGAAATGTTTCTAGAATCTTACAAATCTCTTTCTGTGGAGGAGGCAAAACGGCAATGCCTTCTACTTTTGGAAGAAGTTCGAAAGAATTATGAACCGTAATTCTCTTAATTTTTTAACTTTTAATGTCAGATCACTGAGAGAAGTGAGTCGATGATTAGATTTGCATTACGTTTTAAAATATAATAATATAGACATTGCTTTTATCCAAGAGACACATTTAAGACAAAACCATCGAGTCTATCTGGAGAATTATAACTTTATAAAGGATAGCAGTTCGCAAGGCGTTGGAATAGCTATAAATAAAATATTTAATTATAACTACGTTGAAATTCCTAACGTTAACTTTCCAAACCTGTTTATTCAGATAAATGTAATGCAAAATAGAACTGAGAAAAAAATTTTAATTGGGTCAATTTATTTTCCATGCAATTCATCCCAAGACGATGTGTTTGAGGGTCTGTCTTCAATTTACCATTCTTCTTTGGATTACAATGGTGTAGTTTTGGGTGGAGATCTTAATTCGAAACATACAACTTGGGGTGATTCCACCAATAATGTAAATGGATGTTCTATATTCAGGTGGCTTCAACAGTTTTCTTTAGACCACTTTATTGTAAGTTCAAACTTAATTGACCTTAATTCTGGGAACTTCCAAATTTCTAGTCTTCAAACTTTTTCAGATCACTTTCCTTTGAAATTGAATATTGAATTACCTGTATTCGATATAATTATAAATTATCCTAAATTTTTTATCTCGTTTCGAAATACGAACTGGGATAATTTTAAAAATGATTTAGTATTATCCTCTCTAGATCAATTCCCTGATGCTAATAAAAATTTATCGAACAACGAAATTGACGATTTTATTAATGAACTTGCGGGAAAAGTTGAGCGAATTAAAAATCTTCACAATGAAAAAATTGAAATGGTTAAAAAAAAAGTCATAGTATCCGATAACGTTAAAAATCTTTTGAAATTTAAGTACAATTGGCAAAAAGAGATGAAAAAAATATATCATAGAACATTAGATCGCAAAAATCCTCGTTATCTCCTTCTTTCCAAACAAATTCAATTACTTAATACTATTATTAAGCAACTTGTTCAAATTGAAAATGCTTCTATTTTCGATGAAAGGCTTAGGAGTATCCAACCCGGTCCTAAGGCTCATAGACAAATCTATAACATTTTAGGCTATAAAAAAAGATGTTGTCTCCAGAATGTTTCGGTAAATGGATCTCTTATTACAAATAAAGTAATTTGCCTTTCAAAATTAAAGGATTACTTTTCCAATTTGTATATCGGCTCTGTTCCTAACAGAGATTTAACACACATTAATCACACAGTCGATAACGTAGTTTCTTCTGTGCCCAGTAACAGCTTTTACTTTGACTCTGAGTTTTCTGCACTTAATATTCAAAATTGTCCTGATCTGGTCTCATTAGATGAGGTTAAATCTATTATCGTGAATATTAATAATAAAAAATCTTGTGGCTTAGATAACATATCTAATTATATTATTAAAAAATTTCCCATGAAAATTCTTCAATATCTTACAATTATATTCAATAACTGCTTAAGAAATTCTTATTTTCCAAAAGATTGGAAAATGTCTAAAGTGATTCCAATTCAGAAGAAACCTAAAAACGTGGATATTGAAAATTTAAGGCCAATTTCATTACTTTCCAACTTAGGAAAGATTTTTGAAAGGGTAATTAGAGTTAAAATGGATCTTGGTTTGAACAATCAGTATATACCCGATTTACAATTCGGTTTCAAAAAAGGTCACTCTACTTTAGATGCACTTTTGAAATTTCATGATGATATTGTACGAAATTTACGCAATCGTATCTGCACTGTGGCGGTTTCGTTAGATGTTGAGAAAGCTTTTGATCACGCATATCATGAAGGTATTCTTTTCAAAATGATTCAAATCGGTTTTAATCCGAGATTTATTAAATTATTTCATAGTTTTTTTTCTAATAGAGTATTTTGTGTACAATTTGACAATCTTTGTTCGGAGTTTGGAAACGTTAATTGTGGTGTTCCTCAGGGTTCAATTTTGGCTCCTCATTTATATAATATATTCATGTATGATTTTCCACATATTGATGTTCATTCATGTGGATTACTCTATGCTGACGACTCACTTCTTTATTCTCACAACGAATCCCCTTTAAAAGCACTTGAGAATGTTAAAAACCATTTAATAAAAGTGAAATCTTTTTATGATGACTGGGGTGTTAAAATAAACCTTTCTAAATGCGAAGCAATTTGTATAAGGAATGCATCGGGTAAATGTAAGTGGTTCGTGGTTCCACAGAGTAAAACTCTCAAGCTTTTTATTGATAATGTAGAAATACCATTCAAAAATTCTTTAAAATATCTGGGAATTAATTTTGACAAACTTTTTAAATTCAATTATCACGCAAGGTTACAGATAAGTAAATCTTATAGAATAATAAATTGTTTTTCAAGACTGTTGTCTAATCCAAATTTTCCTTGTAAAACTAAATTATTGTTATACAAAAGTGCCATCAGACCAGTTTTTCTTTACGGATTTCCAATTTGGTTTAGTATATCTCCAATTATAATGAGAGAATTTGAGATTTTGGAAAGGAAAGTTCTCCGACATTGTGTTAGGAAATACTTCGAGTCAAACAATAAGCGTTATTCAAATCGGGTAATTTATAATGATGCTAAAGTAACTCCTATTGGTTTATATGTATGCGATGTTTTAGAACGATTTATAGCTAGATTACCTATTCATTCAAATTTAATCATGGTTGATATTTACAATGAGCAAATTAATTTTAGTTGGACGAACACTAACTATTTGTCACCGATTGGTTATTGTAACGAACCGACCCTAAATTCTAACTTCACTAATAACTGCCACAATTTCTTTTTAAAATCTGTATTTGGTACTCACAGAGGTTAACTCCTCTGTTTGTTCTTATCTTTAATAATTTATTTTATATTTTTTATTTTATTTTTTTGGTTTGTTTTTTATATTTTATTTAGATATATTTATAATTAAATTTTGTGTATATTATTTAGCTTTACGTCTAATAACTGAGACTTTAAGCTCTCAAATTAATGGAGTCCCGGGAGCAAGGACGTTTTCATATATTATGTTTTATTTATGTATTATCAGTTTATATTCAAGTTTGGCACTGTTTTCATCCTTATGTAGTTAAGGCAATACTTTATAGCCTTTAATCTATCTGCTTTTCCAAATTTATTTCTAAATTCACTTATTGTACATAAAAAGGCTCAATAAATGTAACTTGAAACTTGAAACTTGATCATCAGAAAAAATGTTATGTTCAAATGGACCCGGTAGATGGCGCTAGGGTGCATTTATATCGAAAATTTGAATGCATGTACCAATTTAACTGAAATTTAGTATTTATGTTTGTGGAACCTTGAGAATTTTTTTTTTTTATAATGATACTCTTTATGATACACTTTATTTTTGGAATGTCATTTAGTCCCTTTTTTTTAACATCATAGTTATTCAGAAGTCTATATATATAAAAAAGATGTACATTTTGATGTCACCACTAATTGTGAAAACGGTTGACCCCATTTGTCCCAAAATTTCAGTGAAAGTTAAGGATTGGCTGTAGATGGTCACCCAGACCACAAAAAGGCTTTAAGAAGAATGACTAACCTTTATAATGGTGCACTTCCTACTGAATTAGACAGCTTCACAAAGTGGTTTTTCCCATTTCAAAATTTTAGTTTTAGCAATTCTTATAATAATATATAATAATCTTTAAGATATATGAATAACAGAATTTGTCCGGGAAAACCTCGCCCTTTAAATTGAAATATTTTAGAGGTCAAAAAATAAACCAATCGTTTTTAGATTTCAACTACATTCAACATATTTTACAAAAATTTGGAGGCAGGACGAAGTCTGCAGGGCCATCTAGTTAATAATATTAATCAATTTCCAAAGTGGGCGGTACCAGATGTATATGGGAGTTACCAGAAGGGGTGTGGCTGGACTTCCCAGTTTTTTCTCCAAACCTTTATCCTATTTTAGCTTAACAAAATACAGAATTTTGGTACGATCGTATCGAGTGTATTGATATTATTTCTCTATTTCTAAAGTGGGTGGAGTGGCTCTGTTGTATGGGAGGTACCTTATCCTGTTAAAGCTTTACTAACTGCAGAATTTTGGCACTATCGCGTTGGGTATATTAATAATATTATTAGATTTCTAAAATGGGCGGTACCAGATGGATATGGGAGGTACCAGAAGGGGGTGGCGGGACTTCCAGTTTTTTCTCCAAAACTTTATACTGTTATTCCTTTACTGAATACAGAATTTGAACACGATCGCGTTGTGTGTGTTGATATTATTACTCGATTTTCAAAGTGGGCGGTGCAGTGCATTTGTATAGGATGTGCCCGAAGGTACGTGGCTAGACCTCCAGTATTTTTTTTGGTTGCATTGATATTATTACTCAATTTGTATGGGAGGTACCAGAAGGGAGTGGCAATGTAGCCCATTTGCAATATCGTAAGTAGTTTTAGGGAAATATAAATCTATGCAAAGTTTCAAAACAATTGGTTGCGTCTTTCGAAAGTTATCGTGCGTACCAGCCGGACAGATAGACAGACAGACGGGCAAGCCTCAAACGACTTAAAAAGTCTTGAATCGAATTTGATTCAAATTAACCTAGGGTTTAAACTGACTCCTTCTATGGGTTACACTTTTGGGTGTGTATCAAATAATATATACCCTCCTATCCTGAGGGTGAGGGTATAAAAATGAGTTTGTGTTTGTTTGCATTTTTTATGTACCATGTTGACTAGAGAACTGCTAGACCCGTCTTTTTGAAATTTTCACAGAAAGTATCTGTGTGGTGAAAATACGCTACTTGAATTTTTCATATATTAAGTGGGCGTGGCCCTGCCCATTGGATCCAATTTTTGAAAACGCAATATCTGGAGAACTGTTTCACCAATCGCCTTGTGTGGATGCATTTGCACCAAAATTTGTGATAAAAAAATGGGCGGGATCGGACCAATGGGCGTGGCTTACTTCTTGAAACTTTAAACATCTGTACCTAATGAACTACCAGAGGTATATAGATGATATTTGGTATATGTGTTATTAGGACAGTAAGAATTACAGTCAGGGTGAAAGTGGGCGGTGCCACGCACCATTTTAAAAAATCGCTATGACGGCTTTTCTAATAGACTGATTTATACGAAAATTTGTCAAAGTGGTACTGATGAACTGTTGGTAGCCTTTGACTGTACATGATTGTGTTTGGAAAAAAGAGACGTGGTACCGCCTATACTACTTGGAGTTAATAGGGCTATATCTTGTGAACTATCAGAGGTATGAAGAGGAAATGTGTAGTATATGTTGTTGGTGCAGTATTAATTATAGCCAGGGCAGAAGGGGGGTTCCACGCCTCTTTTCAAAAATTGCTCTGACTTTTTTCTAACAGACCAATTGATACGAAAATTTCACAAAGTGGTACTGATGATCTGTTGATAGTCCTTGACTGTTCTTGATTGTGATTAAAAAAGAGGCGTGGTGAATATATTTAAAATTAAAAATGGATACATCTCATGAACTACCCGAGGTATGAAGATGGGATTTGTTATATATGCTGTTGGTACAGTATGAATTACAGTCAGGATGGAAGTGTCTGTAACTGTCATAATAATAGTTTAATCGACCTCAAAATTTTACAGTATGTTGTAGATCGCATAGACATATGAACAGGCTATTTAAAACCAAGCTAGTATAAAGTGCCGAGGAGCTGCCCACGCACATAAATATATGACATTTGAAACTTTATCAAACAATTGTCCGTACACCAGACAGTTGAGGACAGATCGTAGCTGCGCCAACTAAAACAGGAGATCGAATCGGTGATAAATCTTAAAAATTGAAAATTAAAGCAATGTTCATTGGAGTTTGAAAATAGTTTTTGTTGATTGGGAGCACAATTTGAATTTTCATAGTATGTCAGAGGTAGTATTCTTTTTTGACGTATAGAACTTCTGATAGGAATGTGTAAATCTAGTTGTCATACTAATAAAGTGAGTTCGACTTTCTTTTAGTATACTTTGGCAACTCCTTATGAAAAAAAGTTTACATCGTTTACAAATCGTGGCAATTTATTTTCAAAATGCGCGCTCTGTTCGCCCAACTTATTTTGCACTTTGAGAAGCTTACGGTGCACACAATCATCTATTTAAAAAAATACTAGAAATACTATCACTTTTACAATTTTGGATAATATTTATTCAATTCAAGTGCGTAACCTGCATACAAAAGAAGCCATTGCCGCTGTAGACGTAAGGAGTGCCGGGCGCACTAGTTTAGAATATTTGTAGGATTTGTTCGAAAGAAATGACACAATGCACAAATATAAAGGAGACACATCACTTTAACATATCTTTGTCAATGGAGGTGAGAATTAACATCCTACGCCCTTACTTGCACCACTCCTGTGTCTGTTCTACTGTACCTGTCTAAGGACCAACGTCGAGGAACATGACACAGACCACTCCTTAAGAACATTCTCTGTGTCAGTATAGTATAGGATCCATCTTAGGATCAATCCCGAAGTACATGTCTCCGACAACCCCTACTGAAATGCGTACTTGAGGATATCATAAAGTTTCAGATTTGGAGACACACACATAGCTTAAAAATAGGCGTTGAAAGTTAAAATTGGCACAGCTGTACCAAGGACGTAACGCAAGCGTTAATAGTCTACTTAGCTTAATTTTGTTATGCAAGCTTTTATGCTTTAAACAGAACTTAAATTATAAACTGAGCAATCTAGGACTAAAACTACTTTCACCTGCCTTACAAACTCTACCTTTTGGGGTTGTCCATCAGTCTGTACCCACAGTTACTGTCGTAGTTTAAGAGTTATCGAGCTGAAATTTGATATACAAGCTTATTTCCTCTAAGGCGAGGTTAAGTTTCAAGATGGCAAGATCGAACAAAAAATAAACCTACCTCCCACACAACCCCCCCCCCTTTTTGGGGGTGTTCACCTAACTTTCCCAGCGATTACAGTTAAAGTTTAAGAGATATACAAGCTTATTTTTTCTAAGGAGAGGTGTAGTTCCAAGATGGCAAGATCGAACAAAAAATAAACCTACCTCTCACACAAACTCCCCATTTTTGGGGGTGTTCACCTAACTTTCCCAGCGATTACAGTCATAGTTTAAGAGATATCTAGCTTGATTTTGTTATACAAGCTGCTGTCCTCTTAGGGGATGTCATGTTCTTTGATGAGCATGATTAGACAAAAACTACTCTCTCCTTCCAGTCAATTTTCCTCCTTTTGAGGGGTGTTCGTCCGTCTGTCCCCACTATTACAGAAGTAGGTTGAAGTGCAGAATATGGGGCGGGAGCATGATTAAAAAAAAAATATGCCATTGTCTTCGTCTTGGTCCCCTAACATCGGAATGGTAGGTCAAAGTTGGCGTTCAGGCCCATGGGGCCCGGGGGTCAAAAAAGGGGCCCCTTTCGGTTCTATGATGAAAATGACTCTAATTTACAAAAAAAAAATATTTTTCCCGGAATATAACAAAAAGAAAATTTTGTAGCTTGCGGCGCTACTGCAACCATCTCAACCGTTACAACTCTAATTTAAAAAAGAAATAATAATTTAAAGGGATATATTCAAAAAAAAAAAAAATACAAATCTTTTAAATATTTTTAAAATTTTTCATATTTTTTCCACTTTTATCCGTTTTTTAATCAATATTCTTTTTTCAAATATTTCTTTTTGAACTTTTTCTCGATTTTTTTTTTAAATATTTCTTGAAATTGTGCATTTGTTTCTTTTCTAATTATAAAAACCTTAAAAATTCAACAAAATTTAAAATTTTCACACATTTTTAATGACATTTCATTTTTCTATGTAATTCTTCAATTCATTTCCTTAAATTATTCTCATTTTCCATAATTTTTTTCCTTTTTTTTATTTTTTTACGGTTTTTTTCAGAAAAAATTATTTATTTTAAAAAATTGCGCGGTTTTTAGATTTTCTATTTTTTTTTTTAGAATTTTTCAATTTATTTCTTTTAATTTTCCTATGATTTTTTCACATTTTTTCAATTTTATTTTTTGTATATCCCGAAAATTTAAATGGCTCTAACTCGGCCCAGGAGACCCGTAGGAACTTAAAAATAACATCCAACTTCGCCAACTTTGACCTTGATTTTAGTGTTTTAGGGCGTATTTGGGGGAGTGGCATTTTTTTGGACTCCCGCCCCATATTCTGCACTTTTGCCCAGAAGTAGTCTAAGAGCTATCGTGCTGAAATTTGGTACACAAACTTCTATCCCCTAAGCGCAGATTAAGTTCTATGATGAACAGGATCGGATAAAAACTATTTCCACCTGCCAATCAAACTTGCCCTTTTTGGGCTGGTGTCCGCCCGTCTGTTACCGTATTTTAAGTATTTTAAGAGCTTTCGAGCTGGAATTTGGTACATTATATAACCGTCTTACCATCAAGCAATGTTTTAGTTCTAAGATGAGAAATCCAAAAATTTGCAGTTTTTTCATATAAACCAAATGAAATATGAGATCGCTTAAGTAATTGGCTAAAAATAATCTTAAAAACTCAATCGAGCAGGTCAGAAACAAAGGGGTGCAAGTAGTAAATAGAAAAAAAATTTAGATAAGTCTTGTGCAGTTGTGTTCTTTGACACCACCTCTGTCTACTATCATGAGATGATATCTAGCAGACAAAATGTTCAAGTAATACTTGCATTTTCAATTTAATTTTAACTTTGAAGTCGATTATCTCTTTTTGTCACTTGCACGCCTTTGCTTGTGACCCCCTCAATTACACTTTGTACCCCATTAATGAGTTATGGTATAGATCCTCGCGTTATTGTGAGTCTACAACTACTTTAGAATCTATAACTACTGCAATAAAATGTTACGCATTAACACACGATAAATTTTCGTCAACTTCTTTCTATTACAATTACTAATAGCACTCTTTATATGCAGAAGTCTTATGTGCATAAACAATTTATTGATTTAGAATGTTTTGATTATAGACTACATTTTTGTGTTTTCTTTTCACAATAAAAGAAAAATACAACATGTATTTGTCTGCAACTACTTTACTCCAAATTTGAACAGCTACTGTCAAAAAAATTGACTTGTTACATTTAGTTGTTTTTTTTATGTAAATAACTACACCAGTGCATGTAGAAATGTACTTTTAAACTGACACTAAACAAACATTGTTCGCAATTTTTTCTGCACATCAATTTATGTAAGCACATATTGAAATGCAAATGTTTTCTGGCAACAATCAACATTTACAGATGTGTCTTCGATGCAATATGCTGTGGTTCTTTACTACACCCAGAGCATAACACTATAGCGGCAATATGTTTTTATGCAATATGTACACGCGGGTACAAATGTAATAGTAATTTAATGTGTATACAAAGAATTTTGCTGTCTTTGACGATTTGAGGAAGGGAATCGTAGAATTTTTTGAAATCGGCGTTTGACAAAGAGAGCCCGAAATTGAAGTTGGTTTTACCAATGCATAAGGTAATGTACATTTCTCGATCTGATGTAAATATAACTAAAATGGGATATTTACTTTAGTACTTTATTTTATTGAAATTTCTTTATTGGTATTTAATCAACTAACTCACAGATTGTATTTCCTTTAATTATATACAGTAAGTCTAACTTAACATTATTAAAGGTATAGCTGTTCCTGCTATGTATCTGCTTCGTCCTAAGCAACAATACTATTGGGAGTTCATATCATTTTCATTACTCCTGGTGCTGGTTTGCTTTCTACTCCTTAAAACTTCATATGCTTCAAGGAAACTTGCCTATAAATCTTTACAACAGTTGGTAGTTCAAAGACCTGAACTATGGATTGTGTGCGGTTAGCACATAAGTTTATCGCTCAATCCCATGTGCCACATCTTGGAACAATATACAATTTGTTTACATAAATTTGCTCTTGCCTAACCTTTTATTGTTGACAAATTTTTTCAACTTTTGCCCGCCGCTTTTTTTTTTCTTTGTAATCAAACCCAACCAACTTTACAAAAACGCCATAAATAATGTCTTTTGTAGTATCCCTTTTTTTTGTTGCTGTCCCCTTTTTTTCTTGTAGACACTCTTGTTTAATTTGTTAAAATCTCAAAATAAAGAAATACGAAAGCAAATAATATAGACGGATATAAATGACTTGGCTTAAGCTTGAAATAATTTAATCAAGAATAATTTGGTTGGAGTTAGAGAGAGAACTAAGTGATGTTAATAAAAACAAACAAACAAAAAACTTTTGCAGAGAGAGAGAGAGAGAGAGAGCGCAAAAGTTATCCATGACTTTTTCTTTAATGTTTGTACAGATTTTTTAATATGCTGATGGAATTGTGCTGTAAAATTTAAGCAAATTCTTAGAATATTTAAAAATGTATCTATGCCTTCCTTCTCTTACAGAGAACAACACATGATTTTGGGACTCAATTCTGATAACTGTACGTGAAAGTAGCCCCTAAAAGAAGAAGTTCTGCATCATTCGTTTTATCAAGTTACATGCCATAATAATTTAATATCGATTGAAGTTAGTAAGTATCTGTATCTGGTTTTCGCGTCGGCTGAGGTAAGTCAAGTCGTCGCCAGGGTCGCCATAAGGAGCCACAAAACCTTACGGCATAAGAACTCAGTAGATTTTCCCTGACTAGAGCAAAATAACAATAGTGTAATTCAAACTTATAATCTACTGGATAAAGTATTTAGATACGAAAACAATTCAGATTCGGATTCAGTTATAGTGTTGTTGTCTTGTCCGGTAGTTTGTACCCAGGTCGATTTTAGATGATCGAAAACTTTTAGTATAAGCTCGACGAATATTGATGCGGCCTCTGATTGCGATGACAGGTTTCGGGACTTGGTTCTTACTTACTTACATACTTAAGTGGCCCTTTACAACTTACGAACGTGGTTCATAAGTTTGAGGCCTGAAGTACTAAAGAATTAAAGAATTCCACACGCTTCGGTCTTGTGCGTGTGTTCTCCAGTTAGTCCTACCAGATGGTGGCACGTCGCCTACCACTTGGTCCTTCCAACGGAGTTTGGGTCTCCCTGCTCTGCGCCGTCCTTTAGGTTCGCTTTCATACACCTTTCTCGCTGGAGCATTTACATCCATCCTGGCAACATGACCCAGCCAACGTAGTCGTTGCATTCGGACTCTTTTAGCTACGTCGATGTCGTGGTAAAGATCATACAGCGGGACTTGGTTCGATTTAAGATAATCGAGAATTTTATAAATTGGTCGATTTGAGGTGATCGCGAACTTTATACTATACTCTTGTTTCGGTATTCAGGCTCATTCCAGTTACTTGGCAGCGTACTGATGATTCTTGTTTTGTTGGGGTTTCAGGTTAATATCAGCAAGTGATGGTTAATGTCTCGGGTTTTGTCGGGGTTTCAGGTTAATATCATCAAGTGATGATTGATGACTCGGGTTTTGTCGGGGTTTCAGGTTAATATCAGCAAGTGATGACTGAAGACGCGGGTTTTGTCGGGGTTTCAGGTTAATATCAGCAAGTGATGATCGATGACTCAGGTTCGTCGGTGGTTCGGGTTAATGTCTACAATTCAGAAGAGTATTGGTGATTCGGGTTTTGTTGATGCATCTTGTTGATTCGGGTTTGTTGGTGGTTCAGGTTTATATCAGCAATGCGTAGCCGTTTTGGTGATTCGGGTTTTGTCGGGTATTCAGGTTAACTTCAGCAATTTCGGAACATATTGAAGCTTCGGCTTTCGTCGTAAATCAGTTTGATATCCGCAATTCAAGATCGTGTTGATGATTCCTGTTCTTCGATGATTCGGCTTCCGTCGAAAATCAGTTTGATATCCGCAACTCAGAATCGTGTTGATGACTTGTGTTCCTTAGTAGATCGACTTTTGCAACTCGTAGTTATATCGATTCCGAATTTGCGACCGAACTAATAGTCGTACCCGACGGAGTATTAGTATCAAAATGCTACGGTGCTAATTTCTAATACAATGCTACAGGAATGAAGATTGTCTTCGTGTAACAGACCGAAATATGTGCAACCGATGAGTCGGAAAAACCAACCGGGGTTGGATTCAACAGACCGAAGTCCGATTTAACAGACCAAAGTCCGATTCAACATACCGAAGTCCGATTTAACAGACCAAAGTCCGATTTAGCAGATTGAAGTCTGCTTCAACAGACCGAAGTCCGATTCAACAGACCGAAGTTCGATTTAACACACCGAAGTCCGATTCAACAGACCTAAGTTCGATTTAACAGACCGAAGTCCGATTCAACAGACCGAAGTAAGATTTAACAGTTTGAAGTCCGATTCAACAGACCGAAGTCCGATTCAACAGATCGAAACCGATTCAACAGACCGAAGTCCGATTCAACAGACCGAAGTCCGATTTAACAGTCCGAAGTCCGGTTCAACAGACCGAAGTCCGATTCAACAGACCGAAGTCCAATTTAACAGAGCGAAGTCCGATTTAACAGACCGAAGTCTGATTCAACAGACCGAAGTCTGATTCAACAGACCGAAGTCCGATTTAACAGACCGAAGTCCGATTTAACAGACCGAAGTCCGATTTAACAGACCGAAGTCCTATTCAATAGACCGAAGTCCGATTTAACAGACCGAAGTCCGATTCAACAGACGAAGTCCGATTCAACAGACAGAAGTCCGATTTAACATACCGAGGTCTGATTCAACAGATCGAAGTCCGATTCCACAGACCGAAGTCCGATTCAACAGACCGAAGTCCGATTCAACAGACGGAAGTCCGATTTAACATACCGAGGTCTGATTCAACAGACCGAAGTCCGATTCAACAGACCGAAGTCCGATTTAACCAATGGAATTTGGGTTAAACCAACAAAAGTTGGTTCAACAGACCGAAGTCCGATTAAACAAATGAAGAATATTTCTTTCGTTAAATGATTGCCCTGAGAAGGGAAGGGGAGGTTGGGTACAAAGCAAATTAGAAGAACTGTCATCATATCTCAATAAATCTTTGATAAGTCCCATGTAATGCATTGCCTTAGTATGTTTGCAAGCACTCGAATCGGCTTTGAGCATTTGAATATTTTCACTAGTTATCTTTAACTTTACAAGAGATTTACTGTAAAAGGCAGCACTTGTAGTTTATTTTCCTTTACAAACAAATTACCAAGCAAAATATTCGATCATTTAAGTAAGTGGAGCTCTCGATGTAATGAGAACTACATCACATCACATAACATAGCATTGAATAACACTTTCCCTTGTGATGTCGTCTCCTTAATGTGTTTGGTTGGATGTTCGTCGTCGCGCTCATTCGCCGTTTGTGGCGATTGCCGAATGTGTCGTTGGTGGCAGTTGCGTGCACTGCCAAAGGCGTCGTTTGCAGCGGTCGTGAGATTGGTGAAATTGACGCTTGCCCTTCAAGTAGTTGAAGAGTTATCAGTATTAAAGGGCAAATGAAGGTTGTAGGTGGTCCCTCGCGTAATTGGAGTTGCTGCCATTCAGCCTCTGCTGCGCTCGAAGTAATTGAAATAATGTATGCAGGTTGAGTTTCTTGGCGATGTTGAAGGTCAAATAAAGGTTGTTTAGAGAAGGAATTGTGTATGTAGGTGAATGAATGTACGGACGACTGACGTCACGTTACATATAGTTTGTCACGTTTTGGGCTCTTTTGTTATATTGTAATATGATGGCGTATGATTGATCATAAGTAATATTCCACATATAACATACGCCACGAAGTACAACAGTTTTATTTAACTGCTTCAAAATAATTCCAGTTCAAAATCATTTGATAAATGGAAAAGTGAAAATGTTGCTTATGTAGGAAAACGTTATATGGACATATTAAATGAATTGTAATTCTTAATTTTATTTTAAAATTTTTTCAGCTAAATCTTAATAGTGGTTCTCAAGTTGTGTCAAACAAAAGAGCCTAAAATATAACAAATTCCCCTATACGATACTTACTAACTTCAACTCGATATTAAATTATTATGGCATGTAACTTGACAAAGCAAATGATACAAAACTTTTTCTTTTTGGCGATACTTTCACGTGCAGTTCCCAGATTTGAGTCCCAAATCAATGAGCTGAAAAATATTGTACTGTGTTTTTCGCAGGAACATGTTAACAGTTCGTATACCTTGCTCTGAAACTTTTTAACTTTTCGCTATGGAGGTATTCCATGTTAAGAGCTGTGCTCTTACTGAGCAACAGCTGCCAGCTGCCTTTTGCAATTCTTGCTTATTCTGCGAGTAGTGAAACTTAATTTTCTACGAAATTCTATGCTTAATCCACATCATATGTACAGTAGGGGTATAACCAAATTTTGGCCCTAGCACCACGCGATGGCGAAGGTTGTGTTATTTACGAAAAAATAATTTTGGGGTCATTTCGGATAAAAAACCTCACCCACGAAAACGATTTTCTAAAATCTCCCAAAAAAAAAACATTCATTTTAAATAAAAAATTTTAAATACTTTATTAATAAAGTAAAATAGTAAACTGAAAAATTTTGTTTAATTATTAAAAGACATAATGAATAAATGTCCTGTATTACTTTAATACCGCGATCTGCGCTTAAAGGGCTTCTTTTAAAATCCATTGTTTTAAAGTATAAAACACAAACTCAAAAATATAATTTTCTTTGAATAATAAAAACAATTAAAGTACATGACGTAATTATTAATGACATACATTCAGCTTCCTAAATATTTATACAAATGTTAAATGCATCTCGATATATTGATAAAAAAAAGTTTTTTGCGCTTTTCAGCTAAATAAATAAAAATAATCATTTAAAAACTTCACCGCGTTTGGTGGGTGAACTTTTTTGACAACTGCGAAAAAGTAATACCATTTTTTTATATAATTTTCAATGGCCTATTCGACTATGCTAGGGCCATTTGGATATTTGCAAAAAATTGCAAAAAGTTATATCCCTAATGTACAGCTCAGTTGCAAATAAAAATATTTCTTTTTTATTATAACAAACTTTAGTCTATCAATTCAGCACTGTATGATTAATTACAAAAAAATAATTATCACTTTGTGTAAATGATTAATGTTTTGCTTTAAATCATTATTTGTGCGCCTACTAAATAGTAAATGGCTAACAGACATTTTGCTTCCCTTCACAAAGCACATTCTGTAACTAGTATAAATAAACATGGCTTACAAATAATATTTATTCTATGTGGTTTACCCAGCTGTATGTCTTAATCGAATTTGCTTTGCCCAAAATTTGACTTATAAGAGAATGTAGCAAAGTTGGCTAACCAAATATTACAAACTAGATAACATTCTACAAATAATATTAGAAAATTGCATAATCTCATTATGGTCTACCGAGGCAAGAACAGAGCAGCCAGGACTTGAAATATATATGTACAACTATTTCAATAAAGATGATTAATGATTTCCAACCTAAATAATAATCCAACAAATTGCACAATATATACATATGTATGTATGTATGTATGTATGTATGTATTTGTCTTTTCCACAAGCCAGACAACAGCTTACATTGAGACTCAAACTCTGTTTGTGATGTGTGTTTGAGGCGGGGGGTAGTCGGCACAAAAGATTTGTTGGTAATGTGGTGAAAAGTGTGCTGTCAATAGGATCTCTTAAATTCTGAAAAGGAAATTATAGAAAGGCAGGGCATGATGTACTGCTTTGTTGTTAGTGACTGATGATGTACATATAATAAGTATGAAGTTAGTTTTAGTTACATTTCATAAACATCTCACACCGACTGCTATACTATGATAGCAAGATAGGTAGCTGTTGTTAAATCATCAACAGAAATGTCAAAATTTTCAGCCTTTGAACATTAAACTTGTAATTAATTAGAAATATTTAATATAATACATTATGTCAACGAAAATGACTGGAAATATTTGAATAAACAATAGTTGTAGGGCCAACCTAAGGGTATGAACCGTTTAAGCTATAGAAATACACATATATGTAGTTAACACAGGACAATATCAATAGAATCTATGGGATAAAAAATATAATTTTTTTGCTATATACTATCTCTTTCTATCATTTTATTTAACATCAGGTCCTTAACCTTTTTATTGTTTATGTCATCATGATAATTAATAAATATTAAATAATAATTTGCCATGCCATAAATCAATATTTCGGGAGTAGACAGTGTGAAGGGTTGCAGGCACAAAAATTATGTTGAACAAATTAAAAAGGTTATAAGATAATATTGTACAAAACAAATTTAAATAAATGAAGCTAATCAAAGACGCTAAATAGCATCAATAAATCATAAAGAAACATTACACAATAGAATTGCAAGTGAAAGTATCTCCAAAAATAAAAACTTCTGCATCATTCATTTTGTCAATGTAGCTGCATTTATAAATTAATGGAATGCGAATTTTGCTCAAGATGGATTTTTAGCACTTTTTCTATATTTTAACACGGTTATATCATTAGGGTTTGGCTTCTGCAAATAACACCTTATTTTAAACGAGCTCTCGGCTCGCGAGCCAGTAGCCCAAACAAGGAGCTGGCTCGCGAGCCAAGAGCTACAAAATTTCAAATGAGCTCTCAGCTCGCGAGCCAGGAGCCACATAATTTCAACTGAGTTCTCGGCTCGCGAGCCAAGAGCCCAAATAATGAGCTGGCTCGCGAGCCAAGAGCTATACAATTTTAAATTACTCTCAGCATGCGAGCCCGGAGCCACAACATTTCAAATGAGCTCTCGGCTCGCGAGCAAAGAGCCAAAAAAAGAGCTGGCTCGCGAGCCAAGAGCCCAGGAGCCAAGAGCCCAAAAAGAGCCAGCTCGCGAGCCAGGAGCCAAGAGCCCAAAAAAGAGCCAGCTCGCGAGCAAAGTACCAAAGTTATGTACCAAAAGTACTTTTTTATGACAAAGTGTTTTCAGTGGCCCAAAAAACTTTTCTGTTGCACAAAGTACTTTTTTTGTACCAGAGTACTTTTTTGTTTTTTGTACCAGAGTATTCTTTTGTACCAAAAAGTACTTTTAATGTACTTTTTGGCAAAAGTACTTTTATTGGCCAAAAAAACACTTTTTGCTACACAAAGTAATTTTTTTTTACCAGAGTACTTTTTTGTACTAAAAGTACTTTTAATGTACTTTTCGGCACAAAGTAATTTTTTATACCAGGGACTTATTTGTACCAAAAGTACTTTTAATGTACTTTTCGGCACAAAGTACTGTTTTTTGTACCAGAGTACTTTAAATTTACTTTATGGGAAAAGTACTTTTACTGGCCGAAAAAAAAACTTTTTGCTGCACAAAGTACTTTTTTTATAACAAAAATAATTTTTGGGTACTTAGCTCGCGAGCCAAGAGCCACAAAATTTCAAATGGGCTCTTTTTTAAGCTCTTGGCTCCTGGCTCGCGAGCCAGCTCTTTTTGGGCTCTTGGCTCTTAGTTCGCGAGCCAGCTCTTTATTTGGGCTCTTGGCTCGCGAGCCGAGAGCTCATTTGAAATTTTGTGGCGCCTAGCTCGCGAGCCGAGAGCTCATTTAAAATTTTGTGGCTCTTGTCTCACGAGCGGAGAGCTCGTTTGAAATTTGTGGCTCCCAGCTCGCGAGCCAAGAGCTCTTTTGTAGTTTTGAGGCTCTTGGCTCGCGAGCCGAGAGCCGAAAAGAGCGAGCCAATACGTACTCTGGTTTAAACGTTAATGTGTTGCACAAGGCTATATATTAAGATCATATCATATTATGTGCCGATATATAGTTTACCCATGCCAGAGCATATGAGTTATGCGGAATTTTATGTATTACTCATACGTAAGTCAGTACATTCGATAGTAAGTGCAAAGGCGCGTTCACAGACAAGGAATCTGTCGAAATACTTGTCTGTCAGGAGTGTTATCGATAACGAATTGCTATGACATTCTAGTTGTCGGAAATCGTTCATACACAAAATTTACTAGCACCGCCTAAGACATTAGTTGGGTATTTCATTTAAGGTTAGTGTGTATGAAGTGTAGTATAAAATAGTTATATTTTTATGCAAAAGAAACGAAATCACTTTTTTCGTTCTTATAAAGGCAACACTAACTGCACTTACTAAATAACTAACAATTTGGTTTGGAAGTGGTTTTAAGAAACCTGTGGTCTAACGTGACTCCTTCTCCGTTTTTAATTTTTGCGCCGTATCCTACACCGTTTACAAAAAGATATGCATGTGGCACTATGGAGGCGGTTTCTGGTTCGGTTTTCTGAAGTTTTCTCGCAGCGTCCTAGTCGAATGGATTTTTTGTTTTCCTTATTTATCACCAGACCAACTTACGCCGACTGTTTTTCAATGCACGAGAAAGCCGCAGTAACATCCCGAAATTCACGACCAATGATATCTATATCAACCGCATATGCGAGCAGCATGTGACTTTTGTTGAAGATGGTACCATTCCGGTTTACTGCAGCCTTCCGCATGATCATCTACATTACGATGTTAAAGATATCGCAGGACAGACTATCGATTTGTCTAAAGCCTCGCTTGGTAGAAAATGGCTCTGACAGATTTTTGCCAATTTTCACTGAAGATTTCGTGTCACTCAGTGTCATATCGCAAAGTGATATTAGCATCTAACAGTTTCTGTCGTATCGGACTGTCGAATGCAGCTTTGTAGTAGTTGAACAGATGGTAGGTCTCGATGTGCATTTCTTGGGTCTTCTCCAGGATTTGTCGTAATGTGAATATCTAGTCGGTAGTGGATTTGCCATCTTATCCATAATGAGGATAAGATTAAGATCGGGTTCGCCAGAATGGTCTTTAGTCTTTAGTCACACAACACACTAGGAAGGACCTTATATGCGATGGGTAAAAGGCAGATCCCGCGATAGTTGGTATACACATTCGCCTTTCTTAAGCACAGGACATAGAACACTCAGATTTCAATCATCGGACATGCATTTATTAAGCAAAATCATGTTTATGAGCTGGTGCATGCATACTGGTACAAGCTCTGCCGACACTCCATCGGCTACCGCAGCTTTATTATTTGTAAGCCTTGCGATTGCCTTGTGATCTAGTTTTGCCTTGATGGTGGACAATCTACTCCGTCGTCTATGATTGGTGTGATTTCGTCACTAATGCTGCCTTCGGGAACGAGTAGGGATTGAAAGTGTTTCCTCTATATTTGCAGCACACTTTTAATAACCGTGACCAGGTTTCCTTCTCTGTCCTTACAGGTTGGGATCCCTGTTCCAAAACCTTTGCTTTGCGTTTGGTTACGAGTGTTTTTAGCACTTCTAGTTTGCGCTGATCGTAATCCATCAATTACCTCGTAATCAATCTGAATTCTTGTATTTTGATTGGGAGATATTCGTTCTCGTTTTTTCTTGTCTCCGGGTTTTCATAATAATAGTTTTGTTAAAGAAGAGTGGCTTATTAGGTCACCATTGGGGCAGCCAAATCCACAAAGAGAGCCTCTCTGTTGAGCTTCAATGACATCTATTACCTACTTCCTTAGACGCATCGGTGGTAGCATGCCATTTAGGTTACTAAACATTACGCCTTCTCACATTTGCTACCACTGAACGAATGTTTACTGGTATTGCGCGGGGATTATGTTATATTATTATCTCTCGGCCGTTCTGAGCTGCTTGGCAACCTTCAAAGAGAGCTTCTGGTTATTTCCAAATGAATAAAAATCAGAAATATTCTAATTAGAAAATTCCCCATTCCCATTTACGAAGTGCTTTTACATATGAATCAGCCGATTTCTCAACGCGCCCTTTCCAATTCAGCTTAAGCTATGTTCTTCAATATTTGTTATCATTCATGTAAATCAAAATCGAGAGTCGTCCCCAGAAAACGTTGAGTGATAGTGTAAAATAGGGGGTGGTGAGGTTCAAAATTAGGAAGACACTTGTCGGGGCCCAGGCATTTTTTTATTATTATGTTTCTTCAGAGCTTTATCATTTTTTGGGAAGGGGGGTTTAGAGCGGTTAATTTATGTCCGTTTTATTATTTAATTTTTAAAAAGCTAAGATCAAAACTTCAACTTGATATGGGTTGTGGAAGTCATTTTGGCCGCTGATTCCAAACAAGAGAGACCACTGGGGGTTGATAGAATAATAATAAGGAATAACAAAGAAATGGGGCAAAAGGTAGTAGCTGAAATAAATAGCATAGAATTAGAAAGCAGTCACTAATATTAATTTACAAGATTCATGAGAGGGAGGGACTAAAAATTCCACTTGTAAAAAAATAATTTGAAAACTACAGCACAAGATATTTTTACATAAAAACCGCTCAGTCGTATAGTCCATACCTTTCCATCAATATTAATTATAATCCGCGTCGATACAATGCGATTTATTATAAAAATTTAATTTCTTAATGTGATATGAATTCCAAGCTTCTTTTACTGTATAGATTACTTGTTTTTATTGTCTCTCATTCAAGGCTATTGGTAAAACATACAAGTAGGTAAGAGTACAAATTAATTTACCGTTTGCTTCATAGATTTCTTAACCCTTTAATCACAAGAGTGAAATAATGGGAATTTGTTAAAGATTTTGTCAGTGCTAAATATAAATTAGTTAAAAAACAAATTTTACATAAAAAAATTAAGACGGAATATTTCAGAAAAATATCCATTTACTGGTGTTATGACGACCATACCATATGGTCACAGCTTTAAAACAGGTAAATAAAAAGACCAAGTACAAAATAATTCATGCAATACGTTTTTATGATATTTCATATTCTTCTCAAATAACAAAAACTAAAAGTCTTTAATATATCAGTCTTTAAACAACCAAAAAATATTCTTAATATGGAGTTACTTTTTATATTCCTCCATATTGTTATTTTGCGCACATGTGGAAAACACCCATTTTGAATGATCCCCCACACTCGCTGCTGACGTCCGATCTCATAGTGGTAAACCAAGAATGAAAGATCAAAGCATGCTTTGTTGAAATCAAAAAAGAAAATTCTTGACATTTATTCTAATGTTCATTTTATTGCGTGCAATATCTAACGCTGTCAACGTTACCATATGGTAACAGTCGTCACTATTGGGTAAAGTATTAGTTGTGACTATAGTGCTCAAATTCTTGAATTTTAAAGAAAGCCGGTTTTCGGTTTATTCGAAAAATGCCTTTTTCCAACAATTCGGTTTTCGAAAACATGATTTAGCAAAAAACCGTGTTAACCGGTTTCGTTCGGATTTTCGGAAATTGTAAAATAGAACCAAATATGCAATTAAATATGAAAGGATATGAAAATCGATACATTAATCCATTCAACTTTTTAATACATTTATGGAAGTGGAATTTAT
This sequence comes from Muscina levida, assembly GCA_964034835.1. Taxonomy (NCBI): domain Eukaryota; kingdom Metazoa; phylum Arthropoda; class Insecta; order Diptera; family Muscidae; genus Muscina; species Muscina levida. The sequence continues at coordinate 102,445,154 of OZ035884.1, read as the reverse complement.
ATTACTCACAAACATTGAACATTTTACAATTCGCATGGTTTAGAATTTAGGTATCAATTTGACCACAAATTAACCTCCTTTCTACCATTGGGCGCTTCGCATAGGAAATAAAGGCATAATGTTTTTCATATGAATATCGACGGCTTCGCACTTATTTCGAGGTGAGATCCCAATCTATTTCAAAATTAGATCACAACTATAACTGGGTGATTTCCCAACTATTGTATGATTATCATAACTTAAGCTCCTTATTGCGATCGGGCACTTAGTTCAGGAGATAACTGCACTTAAACTTGTTCATCCTAGCCATTTCAAGATGAGTTCCCAATAATATCTTAGTGACATATTCCGTTTTTGCGATTGAATGCCTATTTCAGGAGATAGCGACAATTGAAAGTTTTTTATATGAATACGGAAGTCATCCCACCCATTTAAAGATGAGAGGAAACAGTCATCTAACAGCATTCTCCAAACAAATTTTCGTATTGCATAAAGAAATTTTAATGACAGCGTCGTATGAGATTGAGCCTGAAGAATATCGGATAATCATAAACAACCTTCTTTGCCTTTGTTTTGTGAAATACTGCTTTTTGGAAAACCGGTTAACCGCCGGATAATCATAAACAACCTTCTTTGCCTTAGTTTTGTGAAATACTGCTTTTTGGAAAACCGGTTAACCGCCATCAAAAAACCGGTTAAACCGGGTATTCGAATTGGCATTTTTGAAGAAACCGGCATACGGTTTCGGTTTTGAACACTCTAGTTGTGATACATAACATATAGTGACAAATTCAAGACTTTATTTTTTTTTATTTTTGGCCTATGAAATCGCATTATAGCTCTCATCTTGCCAGTTAACATACCAACCTCATTTTCTCTACTGCTTAAAACAATATATTCGTTATAATTTAAATCTACCATGTCATATTCTTCTTATGTAACAACTTCAATAACATAATATAATGTTACCTATTTGCATTTGCCTTAGTAACAGAGACCCTCCCCACTTAATCTACTTGTAGGTTTCATAACTTGCCAAATTTATGATTAATATTGCTTTTTATATACACATAACCATAGCAAATAATTAACATTGTATAATAATATATAAACGAGTAGAGAATATTTATATTTACCATAAATTGATTAATTACCATTGTGAGTTACATTGCAACACATGTTGTTATTACAAGATGAAAGACTGCTTATTTTAGAACACGCACATATCAAATAACACACATAAAATAATCAAAAGCAATAACAGTGAGTATAGGCTAAGATAATATTTCAGGAGTTGATTGCTGTTGTATATGTAACAAAACTGAGAGATAGATTCCGAAATGCTGAAATACTTAGTTGCATCACTTGAAATAACTTTATATGAGAGGTATATTGTAATATAATAATGTTAGTAAGAAATTTGAAATTTCTTGGGTAGTATTTGTCGCCATAACAATATAACCTAACCTACCATAACTAGACTGTCATCAAGAAACTAAACATCAAGTGATACTACAACTACCGCGTTGCGTCAAAAACTATTGATATGTTATAAATACTCTCCTAAAGGGAATAACATATCGTACAATACATATTTTAACATTCACTATTTTTCTGTTTTCAAATAACCTCATCTATGCCCATGTACGTATTTAAGAGTGCTTATCTCACCACATTTCAATCAAACAACATTGTTTTTTAAATCATTTCAATGTGAAACCATAACCTGAAGTGTAGTATCATTCACGCTGTTTGGTTTTGTAATTCTATCACAGGAGCCACGCTATGTTGACCATCAGAATATCTAAATGTGTGTATTGGTCAATAGAAAATAGCACTGAAATAGAATTTAATAGAATTTTAGAGCATAGCATGCAATTTTAATGGGTTCCATATTGTATTGCAGTTTCATTGTGAATGATAGTGCGAGAGGTCTAAGCCTAATAAGGGGACTTTGTAATTGCAGATCATAGTTTTGGGACAGTCTATATGTGACCATATGTTTATTATTAGATAAGGGACATTTTCAACGCTTGTATCGTTCAGAGTCCGAAATGTTTCTTATTCATGTCTTTTATATAACGTTTCCCTACATAAGCAACAATTTCACTTTTCCATTTATCAAATGATTTTGAACTGGGTTTATTTTGTAGCCGTTACAATAAAACTGTTATACTCCATGGCGTATGATTTACGTGGAATATTACTTATGATAAACATACGCCACCATAAAGTATTTATATTATGTCAAACAAAAGAGCCTAAAACGTGACAAATTCCCCTTACTAACTTCAAATCGATATTAAAGTAATACGGCATGTAACTTGGCAAAACGAATGATGCAGAACTTCTTCTTTTTGGGGCTACTTTCACGTGCTGTTCTTAGAATTGAGTCGCAAAATCATATGTTGTACTATGTTATTCATATCGACATGAAAGTAATTTAGATAATTACAATATAATACCGTGCAATTTCTGATTAATCCCCTCGTTGTGTTCACACATTGTATATTTCCTCTTGTTAAATTATTATCACCATCGAACACACACTCAGAATGTTGCATTAGCAAACAGTTGCACTCTATACGTTACTGGCCTTGTTACAGTAACAGAATATTACTATCATGGTATGGTTTAGCGTGTAATTTGATCTGCCTCGCAAATGTGTTTGTTTGTCTGCATGTTCCTGTAATAGTTCGTTCTCATATTGTACTAAAAATTACATTAACTAACGGAATGGTAAACGACAAAAAAAAAACACAAATACGTTTCGAGCACAATTGTGCAGCTGCTGTATGGAGGAGAGAGAAAACAAAATCACGAAAAATTTACAAAACCAAATATGTGGTTAAAAGCATACATGTAAGCTAGCAAGCTAGGGTGGAAATCAAATGTATATAGACGATAATATGTTGGGTAATGACGAGGTAACAATTTGTCGTAAAACGTTAGAAATTGCTATGATAAGAATGGGATCGACCTCATACCATCATACTTGTGGTCTGGTTGCGAACGATCTAAATACATTTCGAGAGTCAGCGATCACCTCTACGGTGTGGACATCAACATTGAAGTGAGTTGACTTCATCATCTGTTGTCCAGTAAAACATTAGCAAAACAACTGACGTTCGGATTCTTCGCTAAACTGTAGGTCTGGTCTGAAACACAAGCGTGTTTCCTAGTCAGAGAAACAACCTCATGGCGTGCAGTACTTCAAATCATGTGAGCCGCGGTGATATTACAATTTTGGCATTTCCTTCCATTTAACATACTTATTCAAAATAGTGCTATAAATATAAAGCCTATCCCATGTATCAAAATCTTAATATTATACCCTGCGAAATCCTCCAAAAAAGAAATTTACTCCGTCACCCTAATACCCACAAGCGATATACATACATATATATACACATGATTGTGTTTATATTTTTTGTGTGAATGTGTACAATGTGTACGGTTTGTCCATACATAATGAAATTCACACATTCTAAGGACGACAGATTAGTCGTTAACGCATAAAACAAATGAAATAATAATATCTGTGTGACAAAAAAAAAAAACAAAAATAGAATAACAAAAGATTTTTACAGGACGAGCATTGGCTTTTACGCTCAATTGGATGGTATGCATTAGGCTATTGCAAATAAGATTACTGGTTAACGTGCAACATGGCAAAAGTAGTAAAATGTTACTCTGTAAAATGGATATAGCCATTACAAGCATAAACCAATTTGACACATTAGCTTTTTTAACTATACCAGGACTTCGTTACCCGCAACATCGGGTATGTTTCTCTGTTGTTATGATAATTAATTGCAGTATCTAAACTATCAACTTGGCTTCACTATAACGTTGTAAATCCACAGTGTTTTCCTAACGCTTTCTAGCATGTGTACATGAGTGCCTTGATGGATCCGCTATTTATATTTGGTGTACAATTAGGCTCTCTGTCTAATATGAGGTCCAGTTTTTGGTCCAGTTTTAAAATTAAAATTAAAATTAAAATTAAAATTAAAATTAAAATTAAAATTAAAATTAAAATTAAAATTAAAATTAAAATTAAAATTAAAATTAAAATTAAAATTAAAATTAAAATTAAAATTAAAATTAAAATTAAAATTAAAATTAAAATTAAAATTAAAATTAAAATTAAAATTAAAATTAAAATTAAAATTAAAATTAAAATTAAAATTAAAATTAAAATTAAAATTAAAATTAAAATTAAAATTAAAATTAAAATTAAAATTAAAATTAAAATTAAAATTAAAATTAAAATTAAAATTAAAATTAAAATTAAAATTAAAATTAAAATTAAAATTAAAATTAAAATTAAAATTAAAATTAAAATTAAAATTAAAATTAAAATTAAAATTAAAATTAAAATTAAAATTAAAATTAAAATTAAAATTAAAATTAAAATTAAAATTAAAATTAAAATTAAAATTAAAATTAAAATTAAAATTAAAATTAAAATTAAAATTAAAATTAAAATTAAAATTAAAATTAAAATTAAAATTAAAATTAAAATTAAAATTAAAATTAAAATTAAAATTAAAATTAAAATTAAAATTAAAATTAAAATTAAAATTAAAATTAAAATTAAAATTAAAATTAAAATTAAAATTAAAATTAAAATTAAAATTAAAATTAAAATTAAAATTAAAATTAAAATTAAAATTAAAATTAAAATTAAAATTAAAATTAAAATTAAAATTAAAATTAAAATTAAAATTAAAATTAAAATTAAAATTAAAATTAAAATTAAAATTAAAATTAAAATTAAAATTAAAATTAAAATTAAAATTAAAATTAAAATTAAAATTAAAATTAAAATTAAAATTAAAATTAAAATTAAAATTAAAATTAAAATTAAAATTAAAATTAAAATTAAAATTAAAATTAAAATTAAAATTAAAATTAAAATTAAAATTAAAATTAAAATTAAAATTAAAATTAAAATTAAAATTAAAATTAAAATTAAAATTAAAATTAAAATTAAAATTAAAATTAAAATTAAAATTAAAATTAAAATTAAAATTAAAATTAAAATTAAAATTAAAATTAAAATTAAAATTAAAATTAAAATTAAAATTAAAATTAAAATTAAAATTAAAATTAAAATTAAAATTAAAATTAAAATTAAAATTAAAATTAAAATTAAAATTAAAATTAAAATTAAAATTAAAATTAAAATTAAAATTAAAATTAAAATTAAAATTAAAATTAAAATTAAAATTAAAATTAAAATTAAAATTAAAATTAAAATTAAAATTAAAATTAAAATTAAAATTAAAATTAAAATTAAAATTAAAATTAAAATTAAAATTAAAATTAAAATTAAAATTAAAATTAAAATTAAAATTAAAATTAAAATTAAAATTAAAATTAAAATTAAAATTAAAATTAAAATTAAAATTAAAATTAAAATTAAAATTAAAATTAAAATTAAAATTAAAATTAAAATTAAAATTAAAATTAAAATTAAAATTAAAATTAAAATTAAAATTAAAATTAAAATTAAAATTAAAATTAAAATTAAAATTAAAATTAAAATTAAAATTAAAATTAAAATTAAAATTAAAATTAAAATTAAAATTAAAATTAAAATTAAAATTAAAATTAAAATTAAAATTAAAATTAAAATTAAAATTAAAATTAAAATTAAAATTAAAATTAAAATTAAAATTAAAATTAAAATTAAAATTAAAATTAAAATTAAAATTAAAATTAAAATTAAAATTAAAATTAAAATTAAAATTAAAATTAAAATTAAAATTAAAATTAAAATTAAAATTAAAATTAAAATTAAAATTAAAATTAAAATTAAAATTAAAATTAAAATTAAAATTAAAATTAAAATTAAAATTAAAATTAAAATTAAAATTAAAATTAAAATTAAAATTAAAATTAAAATTAAAATTAAAATTAAAATTAAAATTAAAATTAAAATTAAAATTAAAATTAAAATTAAAATTAAAATTAAAATTAAAATTAAAATTAAAATTAAAATTAAAATTAAAATTAAAATTAAAATTAAAATTAAAATTAAAATTAAAATTAAAATTAAAATTAAAATTAAAATTAAAATTAAAATTAAAATTAAAATTAAAATTAAAATTAAAATTAAAATTAAAATTAAAATTAAAATTAAAATTAAAATTAAAATTAAAATTAAAATTAAAATTAAAATTAAAATTAAAATTAAAATTAAAATTAAAATTAAAATTAAAATTAAAATTAAAATTAAAATTAAAATTAAAATTAAAATTAAAATTAAAATTAAAATTAAAATTAAAATTAAAATTAAAATTAAAATTAAAATTAAAATTAAAATTAAAATTAAAATTAAAATTAAAATTAAAATTAAAATTAAAATTAAAATTAAAATTAAAATTAAAATTAAAATTAAAATTAAAATTAAAATTAAAATTAAAATTAAAATTAAAATTAAAATTAAAATTAAAATTAAAATTAAAATTAAAATTAAAATTAAAATTAAAATTAAAATTAAAATTAAAATTAAAATTAAAATTAAAATTAAAATTAAAATTAAAATTAAAATTAAAATTAAAATTAATAAAAAATAAATAAAAAAGATTAAAAATAAATTGAAATAACATTTCAGTTTTTTGGCAAACTGGCTGATAACAAAAATGTTATGTATCTGATGGCACTTCTCGTCCTTTTTTAACAAACTTTAAAAAATTACCCAAAAAATTAAACCTTCCATTACAGAATTTAATTGTATTTTATGTGAGTAAATAATAATAAAAATAACATTACCTAAAAGTTGCATAATCGCGTACAAATTTTTCAAAAAGGTTGCAGTAATTAAAGTGATTTTATTATTTTCATTTTAGAAATGATCACAAGTTTATAGACAACTTTTATTGCATTGTTATGTCTACTGGTTACCGACTGCGTCTAAGGTTTTTATAGCAACATTTAGACTTTCTTATTATAACGACAGTAAAAAAAGGTTCAAATGAAACAAGTAAACAAATAAAGTATATATGACCAAAAGGATACCAATCAAATAAGATCGTACAGGCTTTAAGGCTTCATCCACCTCAAATCATTTTTATAGTCGTATACTTTGTGCAACAAAAAACATATTAATCATGTGGTAATCGATATAAGGCAAGCATCTAGTATCATGGACGTTCGCGTGATCCGTGGTGCTAACGTAGTCTCGGATCATTACCAAGTTGCAGCTAAGGTCCACTCAAGATTTGGCAGAGCAAAAAACGTACGTAAAGCCACTGCCTAGCTCTGCCAACACCTACGACAATAGGACTCTACTTTTAACGTGCCCGATGTACAGTGGCATCATATTGCGCAATTCATGGTAATCGGCGCAACAACAGTGCTTGGATATGAAAAATGGCGTTTAGATGTATCCTGGTACGATGAAAACTATCGCACAAGCTGCTAAGGAACTGGATGCTGCTTAAAGCGTAACGCTGCAGCCAATTGTATCTCGGGCTGTTAGGGAAAGGCACAATGATACAGTAAACCAGGCGAAGCAGCTACTTCTGTGATGAAATTAGTTTCCTTCATCGAACGAGGACATTGTGAGACAGAGATTGAGGTGCAGTCTAAATATTTTATCAGATAGTAAATGTAATTTGGGTTACCCTGGGCTACTTTCCTATGAGGACAAGTAAACACAAGTTGCTCGATATTCAACAAAAGCCAAATGCTACTCGCGTAAGCTGATGACATAGACATCATCGGTCGAAAACTACGGGATGTGACTGCAGCCTTCTCAGGTATACAGAAGGAATCAGCAAATATAGAAGGAATCAACAAAGAATATACGCGTTTGTGATACTGCCTGAACGTTGACCACTATAATTTCGAAGTTGTAGATGATTGCAGGCCCATCATTGTTAATCATGTATAAATCATGAGCTGTACGGGGTTTTTGCCGACATTGACGTGACATTAGGAGCATTAAGGTACAACTACTGCGTGACTATGAATATGGTTACTGAGAACCTTAGCAAAACTTGGTGTGACTATGTGGAGAAGAAGCGTATCTGATATTGTTCTATGTGCGGTATATAATCCAATAGGATTGCAAAGAAGTGTCACCTAAGGTAGAAGTAAGTGTCGCTATAAGCTATTTATTAAAGTCATAGTATATTATAACCAGGGCCAACAAAAGTAAGCAATGCATACTTGCATATGCAAATGCATATATCAGACTTACAGGCATGTTTTGGGAGTTTATGCATATAAAAGCATATTTTGGGGTTTTTAGGTTTTGTGTATTTTTTTTTAAACTTATTTGTAGCACTATAGGCTGTATATGTTTCCGGTTTTAACTTATCTAAATATTATTTTTGTGTTTATACCAAGAACCCATTCCGTCGTCATGAATTATAGTGAGCTCGACCGAGAGTTGCGTTGATACCAATTAGCGTGAAACTTTTCAAATATGACAACTTTACGTTGAAACAATGGGCGGTGGCACTTTTTAAGTCAACACAAATTTGGACCTTAGAAACCTAAGTTTCCATATAAAACTTTTTCACATATAAAGCACGTAGCCAAGATTATCCTTATATATTTAAAAAAAAAATTATCAAAATTTCAATAGCGGAAATCATGAATATGTGAGAAAAAATTTGTGTGAAGGCGTATACATAATATTTAGTATCAATAAAGATTAAGTACCCCTTTGAATTCAGTACGACTGAAATTTATATAGTTGTTAGTCAAAAAATCTCATGTAATTTTTTTACAATAGAGTAATTAAACAATAATCTAAATCTTATAAATGTAATTAACGATTTAATTTTCAACTATTTTTAATAAAATTTAATTAAAATGAAATGTATTCAGTGAATAAATTAGTTAAAATCAAAATTTATTGTGCATTTTTTTATCATTTTTAAAGGCATTTTTTAGAATTTTTGGTGCTTATCTAATGCGCATATTCTGAGTTTTTCCGGGCATATTTGTGTTGGCCCTGATTATAACATTAGTATAACAATATGAAGCGTATGAGTTATGTGAAATTTTGTTAATTAATCATACGTAAGCTAGTGTATATATAGAAGTAAGTGTGAAGGCGCGTTCAGATACAAGGAATCTGTCGAAAAATTTGTTTGTCAGGAGTGCTATCGATAACGAATTACTATGACTGTTGCCGATAACTAAACAACAGTTCACACACAACATTTATTTGCACTGCCTAAGACATAAGCTGCGTATTTCGACCCGAGTGTATGAAGGCCAGTATTTTATATATAATAGCTTTCCCGGCTCGCCTTGCTTCACCCGTATCTTTTTAAAAATTTAATCAATAGAGATACAATGCAAACGCTTTATAAGACCAACGGTCACACATTTATGAGATTGTAGCTTTATCCCATTTCGAATTTCAAAAGATACATTCGTATCGCACAACTAAAGTGGAGTTGTACCCCCTCTTCTTCTATGCCAATATACGATTATAGCTTTAGCTGTTGGGTCTCGGAGAAGGTATTAGTTTTACCCCTAGTTTTACCCCCAAATGTTCGAATGTTCGAGAGCCCATCTATCGGCTCTGTAACTTTATAGGCAGCAATGCTAAATACATTTTCGTAAGTCTACGTTTACGCATTTGGTCTGGGCGATAGTAACAGTTTTATCCATTTTTCGGTATTTTTACATCTAAAAAACGAATTTCGAAAAATTACTTCATATCGCACAACATAAATATTTACTTCAATTTTTCCGACTATACCTGTAGCCAGTTTTATCCCTTTACGGTCTTTTTTACACCTAAAAAGTACGAATTCCGAAAACCGTCCTTTCATCATTCTACCGGGAGCAAGCCCGTAGCTGACGTTTGCACGAAATGGGGAGCAAACACTTCAAATTTCATCATCCTATCTACAGCCATTTCACCAAATCAGTTAGTCAAGCAACTTTTAATATACACATATATTATGAAAATGTTATAACAATCGTTCTATTAATATAACCGACATAACAATATTTTCATATGAGGCGTGGCACCGCGAAACGTAATCTCCCGTGTGCCATTTACATATGTAGCTAATCTCATCTTCATACCTTTAAGGGCTCGTAAAATATGACCGATTGAAATTTTGGTTTGTGTGGGCGGTGCCACGCCCCTATGACTAAGTATGTTTTCATGTAGCCTATAATAGAGGCCCTACGGCCCTATTTTCCAGCGAGACGTATTCCTCTTTGTATCAGTAACATATGTAGCAAATCTCATCTTCATACATCTAATGGCTCTTGAAATATGACCGATTGAAATTTCGGGTTGAGTGGGCGGTGCCACGCCCCTTTGTCTATTTAAGTTTTCATGTAGACTACGGTAGAGGCCCTATAAAAAGTATCACATAAACAAAATATATTTGTAATCGGTGCATGTATTTGGCCAATATAACTATTATTTATTTTATTTTTTCTACGAAAAAGTAATTTTTCTTGTACGACCAACATGTATACCAAATCTCGACATCGTACCTATAATGGTTTAAAAGATACATCCATTTCAAAATTTGAGTTGTATGGGGCGGTGCCACGCCCATTTTACAACTTTGCAGCCCGGATTTTCAAAAATCCTCTCTTATTACGCGCCTTTGTCAAAAAAGGAACGTACATTAAAAATTTCATGATTCTAGCTTTAGCCGTTTAGGCTGGGGAGTGATCAGTCAGTCACCTAAGTCTTTTATATATATAGATAACGTTTTCTTTCCTATAAAGGCAACTTTAATTGCACTTATCACAAAATAAGGTCATAAAACTTAAACAAAAGCTCAAAATTAAATATCTTTAAGAGAAAACTGAGCTCATGTCCTTAAACCTTAAGGTAAATGGTAAAAAATTGGAATTTTTCGACTTTTAAGGCCCTGAGTGCACATTACGCGCGGACTTAGATAGTATTTATGTGTTCCTGACCTCACTCGGGTACGCTGGCTTTTAGCACGCACTAGCTCGTCGGTGGGTGGATTCTTGTGGGGTAGTTACACATCATCCCGCGTACACAAAATTTCGTACCCGAACCGTTTTTATCAATCTGATCAAGAATTATGGCACTGTGTTAGATGTCAATTCACAGGCTTTCTATACCCTCCTCAACCTACGCTGCTACGATATGTTGACGGTTTAGTGCAGCTCTCAACTACTGCAATTGAAGGTTCAGTCCATTACCTCATGTGTCGCCCCCCAACACCCTCCGTCCGGCCACTCTGTCCAACCAACTCATTTACACAACACACAACATTAACCAGTTAAAATTCCATATTAGTTTATTATTTTTACAATTCAGGTCATATTGGTATTATTTAGGTTAGTACAGGGGTTATTCTTTTAATTCTATAATTCATTATATATGCATATATATATGTACAAAATTCATTAACAAAAATACTTACAATATATTACTACATTAACTTACATACATATTCCTAATTCATTCCGACAATCAGCTGCTACGATAGTTGTCCACTTCTTCCTCTCCTTGCCCATATATTTATACTCGTATATTCTACTCTTCTCTTAATTGTGGTGGCACCGAATTAACGATGAGGGGACGAGAGAATTCTTATGATATTACTGCTGCCGTAGTGATGAATGCTTTTCTGTGGAGCTGAAGCAAACTGATGCTGTTGGATGTTGCAGTAGCCGCGACAGAAACGTCAGAGAATCCGGAGAATAATACAGAACGTAATTTACTGGCGATGTTTGAAGTCGAGTATAAATTGTTGTTCTCGTCCTCCAATAGCTCTTATTCGCCTTCCAATTTATCACTCAATCTCTCGCTTTAATGATGGCAGATTGAGAAGAGTCACTCGTTTGAAAGCTAATAAATTTCTTTGCAAAAGGTGAATAGATTTCGTTGATGGGGTATGACACGTGTGATTGGTCTCTCCTCCACCAAATCTTCTCGTCCAAATGCAAGGCCGATAAAAGGAAGTTCTTCTCGGGTGCTGCCTTATTATTGCAGTTTTTCTGCAGGCAGGGGAAGTGTTCAGAATATCAGCTGTCATTCTTGTCTCAGGGTTCGAATGATTTTCTCAACGAATGGTTAACCGCTTAAACTACTACATATAGTATTCGTTTCATAATATAGTATTTATGACATATTTTGTAATTGAAAATAAAACAATATAACTTAAAATCTACAAAGTATTTTAAATTATTAACAATGATATAATAATTTTTTTTTATATTTTAAACAATTATGGAACTTTAAAATTTAACAGTTAAATAAATGTTTCGGTCCGCAACACATTTTTTTCTCCTATTCAATATCTAAAACAATGCTTCTAACACAAAACAGGTATTCGTGTTAAAATATAGAAAATGTTTTGGAACTTCACCTTGAAAAAAAAAAGATCGTGTGGCCATTAAATTACTAAGGCAGCCAACTTAACAAAACGAATGCTCCAGAAGTTCTTATTTTTGGGGCTACTTTCACGTGCAATTCTCAGAATTGTGTCCCAAATCAATGAGCTGAATAATATTGTACGTATTGTATGTATCACTGTGTACATAACGGACACTCAACGAGAATTATGCTATTAGAGGCTGTAATATAACAGCGAATTTAGTTACAGCAGCCAAGATTATTAAACACTCTTATGGGCATATGAAAAAACTTACAAAAGCTAGAATGTTCTCTAAATTTTAGATTATTCCAAGATATTATCAACATTGTTCGAACATTCGACAAACAAATCTGCCTTGCCAACATGCAAAAATTAAGCTAGGGTTATCCAATTACAATGATGGTCTTTTGACTTAAAATTTTACTACTTAAATCAGTAATAAATAGAGTAAAATCATAGCAGCAGTATAGTGCAACTGCGCAAATATATACTAAGGACTAGTTTCTTCTAAAGACACGCTTAAGTCATACACAATTTAAGGTACCCATAGAGGAGCGCTTGTCTATGTTTTTCCCTTGAAAAGATAAGTAACCATCGCAAGCTGCTTTACTCTATATACAATGTTCATTTAATGGCTATTATTTTTAAGATTTTTTGTTTTTGTCATTTGCTATAAGTTATTTTTTTCTTTTTTGCACAAATACAGTTGGCTACTTTTCACAATTATTGCAGCAAACCTTAACGCTCTCGAAAGCTGTAAATTTTATGCTACAGTTTATTCTGGGCTCACAATAACTTTTATGCACGACAAATTCTTTTTTTGTTGTGTACTTTTCTTTTTTTCTTTTATTTGGTTTTATTTTGCCCCTCATTATTATAACATTTTTACGGAAACCTTTTTGCAGCAAGAAGAAAAGCAAACACAAAAAAATAGCAAACAAGAGAAAGGACATTACAGGATATATTTCGTGGTAATAAATCTTTATTTACTTTGCTTGAGTTAATGACAAAATCATGGAGAAAAAAATTTGCAGCAATAAGTTTCCAAAGAAAACCAGAAGAAATGGAAAAAAAATTTACAAAATATTATGTATATATAATGTAGAAAGTTCGCAACGGCACTAGGTGTAATATTTGACACTAGCTGTGTGACGGGATTTTAAAATTTTTGAAAAAGGAACTGTCCAGTAATTGATTGACCTCCTGGAATGTTGCTCCTTTGGGGAAGAATTACTGAGCGACAAGCTTGACACTATTTTGTTTCGGGGGTAAGTTATTAAGTAATAGCGTATATTTTTGGTATAAGAAAGTTGGTTGAATAATCTATAAACTTCAGGATTGAAATTACGTATAAGAAAGGGGATTGGCTTGGGAAAATTCAAAACATAACTCTATCCTGGAATGCAATTTTCAGGAGATTGAATAATTTTTTGTCTAAGAACTAATTGAACTTTTACTTGAGAGTAACAATTAGGTAAAGGTTTCACAAACATATACTTTGTTGCAGAGCATCGCAGTCAAATGTGGTATGCTTTAATACTATGACATAGCTTGAGACTAAAAATGATCCACTTACCAATTTGTATATCCCATTAAAACTACTCACTGACTACCCTAAGTGAGACATTTTCCAAATACACTGCAATTCATTTGAAGACAATATCTTGTATATCTTAATTTGTATTTATACTGCTAGCACCACAAATTATCCTGCTGGATTACACAGTACAACATTTTTCAGCTCATTGATTTGGGACTCAATTCTGAGAACTGCACATAAAAGTAGCTCCAAAAAAAATAAAGTTCTGCATCATTCGTTTTCTCAAGTTACATGCCATAATAATTTAATATCGAGTTGAAGTTAGTAAGTATCGTATAGGGGAATTTGTTACATTTTAGGCCTTTTGTTTGACACAACTCGAGAACCACTAGTAAGATTTAGGTAAATAAAAATTTAAAATAAAATCAAGAATTACAATTCCTTTAATCAATATATATAAAAGGCTTGGGTGACTGACTGATCACTCCTCAGCCCATACGGCTAAAGCTAGAAACGTGAAATTTGGAATGAAGGCTTCTTTTATGAGGTAGGCGCGCGCTAAGAAGGGATTTTTGGAAATTTGAACTGCAAGGGGGTAAAATAGGCGTAGCAATGTCCCATACAACTCATAATTTGAAATGGCTGAGGTTTGATAGACATGTTGGTCGTACAAGAAAAATACGTTTTTATGCCACGCCCTTTTTTACAAATTCATAATTTCGGCCAAATAAAAGGACCGATTGCACTTATATTTTCTTTGTTCAATACTGTTTATAGGGCCATAGGCTACCTGAAAACATAACTAGACAAAGGGGCGAGGCACCTAAATTTCAATCGGTCATATCTCAAGAGCTATAAGAGATATGAAGATGAGATTTGCTTCATATGTTACTGATACAAAGAGGACTACGTCTCGAAAACATAATAAGACAATGGTGGCACCGCCCACACAAACCGAAATTTTAATCGGTCATATCTCAAGAGCCATTAAAGGTAAGAAGATGAGATTTGCTACATTTGTAAATGGTATATGGAGGAGGTTTAGGTTTAGGCTGGTTAGCTTCGCAGCGGGAAGGAACATGGTAGTGAGTGGAACCAGATTCCAGCACAAAGATATCCACAAGGCAACTTGGCTATCCCACGATCAAAACACCAAAAATCAAATTGATCATGTGGTAATTGATGGCAGGCATGCATCTAGTGTCATGGACGTGCGTGTGATCCGTGGTGCTAATATTGGCTCGGATCATTACCTGGTTGCAGCCAAGGTGCGCACAAGATTGAGCAGAGCGAAAAACGCACGTAACCAAACACAAAGAAAGCTGGACATCGCGAAGCTACAAACCCCAGAGATAGCTACTGCCTACTCCAACCAGCTCTCCCAACTTTTACGACACAACGCCTCTACTTCTGACGTTCCCGATACACAGTGGCAGCATATTGCGCATTCCATGGCAACCGCCGCAACAACCGTGCTAGGATATGAAAAGCGGCGCTCAGACGAATCCTGGTACGATGAAGAATGTCGCATAGCATCTGAGGAACAGGATGCTGCTTATATGGCAACGCTACAGCCAATTGTAACCCGTGCTGTTAGGGAACGGCATAAGGAGAAAGTAAAACGGGCGAGACAGCTATTTAGGCGAAAAAAACGTCAGATGAAGGAACGGGAGAACGAGGATATAGAGCGATACAGGGATAGAGGTGAGGCCCGAAAATTTTACCAGAAAGTAAGAGCAAATGGATACGGTAATGGCCTCCCCACCTGTAAGGACAGTGATGGAAATCTGGTCACGGATACGCAGAGTGTGCTGCACATATGGAGAGAACACTTCCAGCAACTGCTGGTCCCAGAAGGCAGCGCACGTGAAGTTATCACGCCAATTGTCGGCGACGGCTTAGATTGCCCACCACCAAGTCAAGCCGAGGTAAGAAGAGCAATATCGCGGCTGAAAAACAACAAAGCAGCCGGTGCCGACGGTCTGCCCGCAGAGCTCTTCAAGTCCGGTGGCGAGGAGTTGTTAACTAGCATGCACCAGCTCTTGCGCACGGTTTGGCTTAAAGAGTGCATGCCCGACGATTGGAATGTTAGCGTATTATGTTCTGTGCTGAAAAAATGTGATCCAAGTGTGTGCTCCAACTACCGCGGGATCAGCCTTTTACCCATCGCATATAAGGTCCTGTCGAGTGTGCTATATGAAAGACTAAAGCCAGTGTTATCCAACCTGATCGGACCTTATCAGTGTGGCTTTAGATCTGGAAAATCAACAACTGACCAGATTTTCACACTTCGGCAAATCCTGGAAAAGACCCAAGAGAAACAGATCGACACGTACCATCTTTTTGTCGACTATAAAGCTGCCTTCGACAGCCCGATACGGCAGAAATTACTTGAAGCCATGGCTGAGTTTGGTATTCCAGCGAAGCTGATACGTCTTTGCGGAATGACGCTGACTGACACGAAGTCTTCAGTGAAGATTGGCAAGGACCTTACGGAGCCATTCTATACCAGACGAGGCCTAAAACAAGGCGACGGCCTATCGTGCGATCTCTTCAACATTGTGATGGAGATGATATTGAGAAAAGCTGCAGTAAACACGAGTGGCACTATATTCAACAAAAGCCACATGCTACTCGCGTACGCTGAAGACGTAGACATCATCGGTCGAAAACTGCGGGATGTGACAGCAGCCTTCTCAGGTATTCAGAAGGAATCAGGGAAAATGGGCCTAACGGTGAACGAGGACAAAACGAAGTTATTAGTTTCAACGAACAAAGAATCTACTCGTTTGGGAAACTGCGTGAACGTTGACAACTATAATTTCGGGGTGGTAGATAATTTTGTCTACGTAGGCTCCGCCATCAACAAAGAAAATAATGTCAGCCTAGAAATCCGGAGAAGAATCCTGCTTGCAAATAAATGCTACTATGGACTAAGCAAGCGTTTCAATGACAGAGCCCTCTCTCGACGAACAAAACTCCAGCTATACCAGATACTGGTTCTACCTGTCCTAATGTATGGCTCAGAATCCTGGGTTATGACACAAGCAGATGAATCGGTTCTGGCGGTATTCGAGAGAAAAATACTCCGTAAAATATATGGGCCCATCATCGTTAACGGAGAGTATCGGCGTCGTATGAATCATGAGCTGTACGAGCTGTACACTGACATTGACGTGGTCAAACGCATTAAGGTGTAACGGTTGCGTTGGCTAGGTCATGTTGTACGCATGGACGAAAATGCTCCAGCTCGAAAAGTCTTCGACAATGAACTCGATGGACGGCGCAGAAGAGGGCGACCAAAACTCCGTTGGAAAGACCAGAAGTCGGTGTGACTAACTGGAGAAGAAGCGCAGAAGATCGAGGCGCTTATAATATTTTTCTACATGCGGTATATAATCCACTGGGATTGCATAGAAGTACCAGTTAAGTAAGTAAGTAAGTATATGGAGGATTACGTCTTGCTGGGAAGTGGGCGGTGCCACGCCCCTTTTGGAAAAATTGTAAGAACGATTGTAATAACATTTCCAAAATCTATCTATTTCAAATTGCTTACATTGCTGTAAGCAGTGATGAAAATTGGGACTGGTTGTTCCCCTTTTCGAATAAACGTCAGCTAAGAATGGATTCACAACAACGCGAGAAGCTATCCCATACCTCATTCATGGGGTGCAAAGGGAAATTAAGTTTTTTTTTAAGAATGGATTTTTGGAAATTCGTACTTTTAGGTGTAAAAATTACCAATAAGGAATAAAACTTGTACCATCACCCAGACCATTTGACTAAAGCTATAATCGCGAAAATTGATATGGGCATGCTTACTACCAAAGTATGTTGAACGTTTTTTCGAAATTCGATATTTCTGGGTAAAAAATATAATATCGGAAAGGGATATAATCATGATACAAAAAAACTTAATTTACCTTTGCACCCCATGAATGAGGTATGGGAAGCTTCTCGCGTTGTTTTAAATGAACACGCTTTCTATATTTAGATTCACAAATAACGGCACCTACTTGTTTATCGACGAATGCGAACGTTACTGTTTAAGAAGCTCTTACTAGACACGACGATTGACTCGACACTTAATACTGCGAAGTTGCTGTCAACAAGATTCGAGGGGAGCCGACAATGAGAGAACAATTTTTTTTTTAAGATGACTTGATCCAGATTTGAACCTGCGATCTCCCGCATGGTAGTCGCGTGTTCTAACCACTATGCCACGGCCGGCATCATGATAATCCCTGTTAAATTAGAATGAATGAATTCGTTCATTTTAGGTGTAAATAAGGCTGAAAATGGGAAAACGGCTACAGGTATAGTCGAAAAAATTTAAGTGAATATTTTAGTTGTACGATATGAAATAATTTTCCAAAATTCGTTCTTTAGGTGTTAAAATACCGAAAAAAATTTAAAACTGGCACTATCGCCCAATACAAATACTCAAAGGTAGAGTTACGAGGAAGTATTTAGCATTGCTCCCTATAGAATTAGAGAGCCGCCAGATGGGGTTTTTAGAAATCCGAACATTTGTAGGTAAAAAAGGCCGAATGAGGATAAAACTGGTACCATCAACCAGACCAAACGGCTAAAGCTATAATCTTATATGGGCATGCTCCCAATATAATTAAAGGGGTACCATTAAATTTTAGGGATAAAAAGGGACCAAAGCGGTACAATCACTCAGACCAATGGGATAAAGCTACAATCACATTAATGTGGTGCCCATTCGTCTTATGGAGCGTTTGCATTTTATCAATATTGATTAAATTCTTAAGAAGAATTATTGTAAGTACGGGCGAAGCGACGCGAGCCCCGGGAAAGCTAGTCTGTTCATATAACGTTGACCTACATAAGCAACATTTTCACTTTTCCATTCATCAAATGATTTTGCACTGGGTTTATTTTGTAATAGTTACAATAATACTGTTGTACTCCGTGGCGTATGATTTACGTGGAATATAACTTATGATAACCATACGCCATGATATAGTATTTATGTCATGTCAAACGAAAGAGCCTAAAATGTGACAAATTCCCATATATGATACTTACTAACTTTAAATCCATATTAAATTATTATTGCATGTAACTTGACAAAACGAATGATGCACAACTTCTACATTTTGGGGCTACTTTTACGTGTAGTTCTCAGAATTGAGTCCCAAAATCATGTGTTGTACTGTGTTATGTTTCGTGTGGTCCAGTTTGTAGTTGTCTCACTTGTCTCACAACTATTTCGTAGCATATTATAATTTAGAGTATTATTTAAACATATTTTATTATATGTTATTTTTCTACAACAAGTATTTGATATATCCACAAGAATCTTGTTGATAAACTTCTAAAGCTTAAACCCACAACAAAACCCAAAAAATGTTCCTCTAAATTATATTCATCATCTACAAAATGTATGTTGTGTGTGTCCGTGTACATCATACAAGTTGTGTTATGTAGTTTAAACAATGTCCTGGAAAATTCATAGGTAAATTTGACACAAACAAACCACAAAGTTAATCAATAAATTGCTTTGGGTTCACATTGTCTGCACAATATTGTGGCAGTAGCGAAAGTTTTGATATTTAACTTTCGAGGGTATTCTCAATTATTCATGAACACACATAAACTCAATGGTATATTATTCATACGCTACGTGTGAGAACACGCTTTCAAGGCAACTTAAGACAGACGATGTAGAGCGAATGATATCAGGTGAGAAATTAAATATTAATCATACGTCGTAGGCAACAAAGGGATACATAAATACATAACAGATAATTCATGTGAATACTGCGAAGACAAGGCTATCAATTTGAGTGTAATTCCAGAAATTTCAATACAGTTCTGGGAGAGGACAACATCACTGAATGGTGATGATAATTATCACAAGCAATGTTATCGTTGGATGTGTGTGAACATGTCGTGGCGTACCGTGGCCAAGGCATTGGTTTAACATTGTGTCGTGGGGGGTACATGAATATAATTGCAAAGTAAGTTGCTGGTGTGACAAGGAAGTAATGGACACATTTGATTTAAACATACTACCAGGAAGAGCGAAAATGTATTAAAGGATATGTGCTACTGCCTATTACTGGGGGATTCTGTAAAAAATTTAATTTTTAAATAACACTGATGTTTTAAATTTAGCTTGTAGGATGTAGCTAGGATTTATGCTAATAAGCAGCAAATTGTTGTTCAAAATTGGGATGTCATAACTTAATCTGTACAACACATGAATTTGGGATTCAACTTTGAGAACAGAACGTGAAAGAAGAACCAAATAGAAGAAGTTCTACACCATTTGTTTTGTCATGTTACATGCCATAATTATTTAATATCGACTTGAAGTTAGTAAGTATCGTATAGGGGAATTTGTCACGTTTTAGCCTCTTTTGTTATATTGTTATATGGTGGCGTATGATTATTATAAGTAATATTCCACGTAAATCATACACCACGGAGTACAGCAGTCTTATTGTAACTGCTACAAAATAAACGCAGTTCAAAATTTGTTTCAGCTATGTCTTACTAGTGGTTCTCGAGTTATGTCAAACAAAAGCGCCTAAAACGTAACAAATTCCCCTATACGATACTACTAATTTCAAATCGATATTAAATTACTATGGTATGTAACTTGACTAAACGAGTTATGCAGAACTTCTTCTTTTTGGGGCTAATTTTACGTGCAGGCACGCATGCAAAAGGGCATTTATAGAAAAACTGAAATAGAAAACCATAAGCGAATTATTTCCGCATTAAAAGGTGTCGTACGTTTTATTAAACATTAATACAATATTTTTGTTACAATTTGTTATAACTTTTTTTTTAAACTTCTGCAGCAGAAATCGACCTTAATTCTCAGAGATGAACATGCTACCTGCTCGGCTATCACATGATATAGTTGTTGTACGATAAAAAGCATACATGTTGTTCTCATAAACAACTGCATCTGTCTTACCTTCTCTTAAGAGGCCGGTCACCAGGTCTAATCGGAGAGGTGACGAGAGCACGGCTATGATCGCCAATACTGCCTTCTACAACAGGCCTGTTTGAGTCATGAACACTTGCATGCCCATTGTGCACATCTATAGAATTTTTGTGGGGTACACAGTAGGTCTGCTTAAATTCCAGTTTTAAGAAGGAAAAGAAGCATGTCTGCCGGATCTTTTATCACCCTAGTAAGAGGACTCATTGTAGGTCTCGTTGCAGAAGCGGCATGTACATAGGTATGGAATTTTTTGTTAGGCTAGGACTAACTGTAGCCTGTATAATGGCATACTTTCGGTAAAGGAAGGCATACTTGAATGTCAACAAACTTCCTTTGAATGCATGGTTACAGGCCTATTTTTACAATGCCTCGACTTGTCCGACTTGATAACATGCCGCACGTAAAAAAGTATTATATTCTCCACCAATACGTCTTGTCTAAAACTGCAAGTTTCTTAGTAACCTGATCTTTTCATCGGAGTTTTGGTCGCCCTCTTCTGCGATGTCCATTAAGTTCTTGTCGAGGGCTGTTTTTGATCTTAAAACCTACACAACACAACCACGTCAAAGTCGGTATACAACTCATACAGCTCATAATTCATACGACTTCGATACACTTCTTAAACGATGATGGATCCATATATTTTAGGGAGGTTTTACCTCTCTAATATTGACAGAACCGAGTCATCCGCTTATCTCATTACCTAGTATTATGCGCCATATATCTTGATAGGTAGAACCCGAACCTGGCTCTGCCATTAAATCGGTTTCTTAATACGTAATAGCATCTATTCGCTATTTGCTTTATTGATGGCGAAGCCGAGGTAGATGAAATCATCCACAGCCTTGCGATTGCCGTTGATAAATTTCACCCAGTGTCCGAAAAGTGTATATATTTTCTTCGTTGAAACAAATAACTTCGTTTTGTCCTTGTTCACCGTTACAACCATTTGAGCTTATTCCTTCTGTATACCTGAGAAGGTTGCAGTCACATTCCGCAGGTTTCGAACAATGATATCTACATGATCACCGTACGCAATAGCATACGGCTTTTGTTGAATATGGTGTCACTCATGTCTACTGCAGCTTTCCCCGCTATTATCTCCGTCAGTATGTTAAAGAGGTCACACGATAGGCCGTCACCTTGTCTTAGGCCTCGTGTGGTATAAAATGACTCTGTAAGGTCCTTGCCAATCCTTGTTAGTCAGCGTCATTCCGCAAAGGCATTACAGCTCCGTTGGAATATCAAACTCACCCATGGCTTCAATGTATTTCTCCATTATCGGGCCGTAGAAGGCACCTTTATAGTTTACGATCTGTTCTTCATGAGTCTTTTCCAGTATTTGCGACTATATGTACATGAGTAGCGATTTCTTTACAAATTCATACCGGTCGTTCTTGTAGCTGGAGAATTATTTGTACCAAATTTGGTAAGGATAGAGTGCATACCTGAATTAACCAGGCTGTATAACAGCATCCTGTTCCTCAGGACCTTTGCGATATTCTTCATCGTACCAGGATTCGTCTGGGTGCTGTATAGCACGGCTGTTGAGTAATTTGCCATGGACTAAGCAATTTGTCGTAGTTGTTGGGTGAGCTAGTTGGAGTAGGCAGTGGCTATCTCTGGATTTTGCAGCTTTGCGATGTCAAGTTTTATTTGTGTTGCAGCCAGGTAATGATCTGAGCCGGGGATGTCACGTCCATGACACTAGATCCAAACCTTCCTACGACTACAACTTGATCGAAGGATAGCCTAGTTGCTTGTATATTCTTTATGCTGAAATCTGGTTCCACTCCTTACCATGTTTCTTGATAGCCTACACCCATGTCGGCAGTTGAGATATGTATGCCGATGGGCCAAAAGCATCATCCCTTCGCCTTTTGGCATTAAAATCTCCCAGGACACCGTCGTGGTCAGGACAGCGGTCGTATATTTCCTCTGGGCGCTCGTAGAATGTCTCTTGAATCTCATCAGGATTTGTGCACTAATCAGCGTGATGTATAAATATTTTTCATTGATGCGGATTGTGTCCCTTCGATCACTAACAGGTCTGATGACACGTGCCAGTCGGATAGTGGCACCTTCTCTATAGAGACCTGTCGTTCCAGGAGCAAATCCCTAATTCATGTTCCTTATAAAGTTTGGGGGGTCATCAACACTTGGGAGGGAAGTGCTGTTTGATACTTTTCACAATCTGACGCTGCTCGTGATACAAAAATATCACAAAACAACGATGCCCAGGTGCCACCACATGGAGGTTTTGTCACGACTTGAGATGCAATTTGCATTCTCAACGACACTCGGTAAACCCTACCATAACAGCTACAAAACTGTACTGTGCCTTTTTAGTCTTTCCAATACGAATATAATCATGTATTGTAAATAGTGATTTTGATTTCCCGTCATTTTTCATTTCCCGGGAAATCGGGATTTTTATTTCAATTTCCCGGGATCCCGGGAAATCCCGGACCAAAACAAAAAATGAATAAAAAATGCCTTTTACTTTTAAAAAATAGTTTTTATTTTAATACAAACAAACATGAAATGATGCATGCAAATAATTCTAAAAATCTCGTGTTATGGTTTATACGAAAAGCTGTTACAACTTAGAAAAGCTATCATTGTGAAATCTGTATATGATCAATCTCCTTATAGACTTAGAGAGGTGCACGAAGGGATTATCGAAATTCGTACTTTTAGGGGGGAACAAAGGTCTAACAACTAAGGAAACTGGTAATATTATCCAGACCATACGGCAAAAGCTATCACCGTGAAAATGTATGTGAGAAAGCTTCTTAAAGAACAAGAAGGCTGCTAGCAGAGATTTTTTGGTATTCGTACTTTTTGGGGTAAAAAGGCCTAAAGGGATAAAACCATTGAGCAAATTTTTTTTTATAGAATTAGAGAACTGCATTAGGAACCTCCTTTTGGGGTAAAAAGGACCCAATCTAAACGACTATAATCGCACAAATCCATATTCGAAGGCATTTTTCATAATTTGCTGAAAAATTTCCCATAAGGGGTATAACTTGTACCATCACCCAGACCAACGGCTAAAGGTAGAATCGCACAAATCCATATGGGAATGCTTCTTATAGAATTAGAGAGCTGCATTAGGAGATTTTTCAAAATTGTTACCCCTTAAAAAAAAACCTAACCAAACCCAGACCAAACGGTTTAAGGTAGAGTAGTGAATATGGAGCGGTGTATATATTTTAGTGAGTAGTTGTGCGCTGTGATTTAATATCAAATTGGTACCATCACCCAGACCAAATGTCTAAATTTAGAAATGTGGATATTGGATGTGGATATTGGCACTTGCGCGATATGAAGGAATTTCTTTTAGGATAACAAACCCGGTAATGGAATGAAACTGTTACCATCACCCAAACCAAATTTGGAATCGCGACAATTAGATGTAATGCTTATTTTATAGGGTCATTG
The DNA here is from genome assembly GCA_964034835.1 of Muscina levida. Classification (NCBI taxonomy): domain Eukaryota; kingdom Metazoa; phylum Arthropoda; class Insecta; order Diptera; family Muscidae; genus Muscina; species Muscina levida. The sequence goes on along the minus strand of OZ035884.1, from coordinate 102,420,823 downwards.
TGAAATATGAAGGGATTTTTGAGTTTCGTAATCCTTTGCATAAAGAGGGCAAAAGTGTTATCATCGCTCAGACCAAAAATCTAAAGGTACAATTACCCAGTACAACAACTCATCAACTGATTGACATGATATTGCTGATCCATTTTCGAATTTAAGTTCGAATTTTTTATATGTAAGCATATTTGAAAGATAAACAAAACATCGAGAGACAGAAGACAATAGTGATGTTCAAAAAAAAAAAATCATCTGTAACACTAAAAAATTTATGGTTCTGGTGGATTTTAACTTATGTAGACTTAATTGATGTTGACTCATTAAATAAGCGTAATGAAATCCCGGGAAATCCCGGTCGCATTCCCGGGATTTCGGGACAAAAAACTAGCTGGGATTCTCGGGATTTTTGTCCCGGGAATTCTCGGGAGAAAAACACTAATTGTAAATCTATATTTTCTCCAACACAATATTCAATTTGTATTGCATATTGTTAAGTATTCCTTACTTAACTTGCTTCAATTTGTATTTTTCTTTATAAATGTACATTTTCGTCCGTGAATCTATGTAAATCTAAATTATCTCCACCATAATATTACATTGCCCATTTGCACATTTATTAAAAATGTTACACTTCAATGTAATTTAGCATTGTTTTGGGTTATTTTAACAGACCGACATCATATGCCACAGAACGGTTCAAGGATACTACAGCAGGGCGGCTATGTTAACAAGTATAGATTTTAACATAACAAAAAGAGAACCAAAACAATATTATCTACAGCAGCTATTGAAAAGAGAAAACAAATATAAAATAAGATTTACAGAATATTCTCTTAGGCAGTGCTCTTTAATATATTGTTGCTGATTTTAAAATAGCATAGTATGTACTAACATAGATTTTCATTGACAGACAGTTCTATGTTACAGAGTACAGAGAAAAATGTAGCCAAATTTAAAATAATTTTTAAAGAATATATATTTGTATAATCGAAATATTATTGATACAAAATATTTAATACTAGCTGGCCCGGCAGACTTCGTCCTGCCTCCAAATTTTTGTAAAACATGTTGAGTGTAGTTGAAATCTAAAAACGATTGGTTTATTTTTTTGACCTCTAAAATATTTTTATTTAAAGGGCGAGGTTTTCCCGGACTAATTCTGTTATTCGTATATCTTAAAGATTATTATATATTATTATAAGAATTGCTAAAACGGATCAGCAGTGTCGTCCATGATGTGATGAAAACTTACTTATTGATAGGCATATATTCTAAAACTAAATTTTTAAGCCGATTGACTGACATATAACTTTCTGCGTTGGTGTACTGGGTGATTGTACCTTTTTATCCTAAGGAGTACGAATTTCCTAAAATGCATTCATTAGGCTCAGCAACCCCATTAACCGTATGGTCTGGGTGATATCAACAGTTATTCCTAGTTAGTCTTTCTTCTTTAAGCCTTTTTGCGGTCTGGTTGACCATCTACAGGCAATCCTTAACTTTCACTGAAATTTTGGAACAAATGGGGTCAACCGTTTTCACAATTAGTGGTGACATCAAAATATACTTTTTTTTATATATATAGACTTCTGAATAACTATCATATTAAAAAAAGTGACTAAATGACATTCCAAAAATTAAGTGTATCATAAGTTCCAAACATACATTCAAAATTTTCTCATGCCAAAAATATAATTGCAAAGTAAGTTGCTGGTGTGACAAGGAAGTAATGGACACATTTGATTTAAACATACTACCAGGAAGAGCGAAAATGTATTAAAGGATATGTGCTACTGCCTATTACTGGGGGATTCTGTAAAAAATTTAATTTTTAAATAACACTGATGTTTTAAATTTAGCTTGTAGGATGTAGCTAGGATTTATGCTAATAAGCAGCAAATTGTTGTTCAAAATTGGGATGTCATAACTTAATCTGTACAACACATGAATTTGGGATTCAACTTTGAGAACAGAACGTGAAAGAAGAACCAAATAGAAGAAGTTCTACACCATTTGTTTTGTCATGTTACATGCCATAATTATTTAATATCGACTTGAAGTTAGTAAGTATCGTATAGGGGAATTTGTCACGTTTTAGCCTCTTTTGTTATATTGTTATATGGTGGCGTATGATTATTATAAGTAATATTCCACGTAAATCATACACCACGGAGTACAGCAGTCTTATTGTAACTGCTACAAAATAAACGCAGTTCAAAATTTGTTTCAGCTATGTCTTACTAGTGGTTCTCGAGTTATGTCAAACAAAAGCGCCTAAAACGTAACAAATTCCCCTATACGATACTACTAATTTCAAATCGATATTAAATTACTATGGTATGTAACTTGACTAAACGAGTTATGCAGAACTTCTTCTTTTTGGGGCTAATTTTACGTGCAGGCACGCATGCAAAAGGGCATTTATAGAAAAACTGAAATAGAAAACCATAAGCGAATTATTTCCGCATTAAAAGGTGTCGTACGTTTTATTAAACATTAATACAATATTTTTGTTACAATTTGTTATAACTTTTTTTTTAAACTTCTGCAGCAGAAATCGACCTTAATTCTCAGAGATGAACATGCTACCTGCTCGGCTATCACATGATATAGTTGTTGTACGATAAAAAGCATACATGTTGTTCTCATAAACAACTGCATCTGTCTTACCTTCTCTTAAGAGGCCGGTCACCAGGTCTAATCGGAGAGGTGACGAGAGCACGGCTATGATCGCCAATACTGCCTTCTACAACAGGCCTGTTTGAGTCATGAACACTTGCATGCCCATTGTGCACATCTATAGAATTTTTGTGGGGTACACAGTAGGTCTGCTTAAATTCCAGTTTTAAGAAGGAAAAGAAGCATGTCTGCCGGATCTTTTATCACCCTAGTAAGAGGACTCATTGTAGGTCTCGTTGCAGAAGCGGCATGTACATAGGTATGGAATTTTTTGTTAGGCTAGGACTAACTGTAGCCTGTATAATGGCATACTTTCGGTAAAGGAAGGCATACTTGAATGTCAACAAACTTCCTTTGAATGCATGGTTACAGGCCTATTTTTACAATGCCTCGACTTGTCCGACTTGATAACATGCCGCACGTAAAAAAGTATTATATTCTCCACCAATACGTCTTGTCTAAAACTGCAAGTTTCTTAGTAACCTGATCTTTTCATCGGAGTTTTGGTCGCCCTCTTCTGCGATGTCCATTAAGTTCTTGTCGAGGGCTGTTTTTGATCTTAAAACCTACACAACACAACCACGTCAAAGTCGGTATACAACTCATACAGCTCATAATTCATACGACTTCGATACACTTCTTAAACGATGATGGATCCATATATTTTAGGGAGGTTTTACCTCTCTAATATTGACAGAACCGAGTCATCCGCTTATCTCATTACCTAGTATTATGCGCCATATATCTTGATAGGTAGAACCCGAACCTGGCTCTGCCATTAAATCGGTTTCTTAATACGTAATAGCATCTATTCGCTATTTGCTTTATTGATGGCGAAGCCGAGGTAGATGAAATCATCCACAGCCTTGCGATTGCCGTTGATAAATTTCACCCAGTGTCCGAAAAGTGTATATATTTTCTTCGTTGAAACAAATAACTTCGTTTTGTCCTTGTTCACCGTTACAACCATTTGAGCTTATTCCTTCTGTATACCTGAGAAGGTTGCAGTCACATTCCGCAGGTTTCGAACAATGATATCTACATGATCACCGTACGCAATAGCATACGGCTTTTGTTGAATATGGTGTCACTCATGTCTACTGCAGCTTTCCCCGCTATTATCTCCGTCAGTATGTTAAAGAGGTCACACGATAGGCCGTCACCTTGTCTTAGGCCTCGTGTGGTATAAAATGACTCTGTAAGGTCCTTGCCAATCCTTGTTAGTCAGCGTCATTCCGCAAAGGCATTACAGCTCCGTTGGAATATCAAACTCACCCATGGCTTCAATGTATTTCTCCATTATCGGGCCGTAGAAGGCACCTTTATAGTTTACGATCTGTTCTTCATGAGTCTTTTCCAGTATTTGCGACTATATGTACATGAGTAGCGATTTCTTTACAAATTCATACCGGTCGTTCTTGTAGCTGGAGAATTATTTGTACCAAATTTGGTAAGGATAGAGTGCATACCTGAATTAACCAGGCTGTATAACAGCATCCTGTTCCTCAGGACCTTTGCGATATTCTTCATCGTACCAGGATTCGTCTGGGTGCTGTATAGCACGGCTGTTGAGTAATTTGCCATGGACTAAGCAATTTGTCGTAGTTGTTGGGTGAGCTAGTTGGAGTAGGCAGTGGCTATCTCTGGATTTTGCAGCTTTGCGATGTCAAGTTTTATTTGTGTTGCAGCCAGGTAATGATCTGAGCCGGGGATGTCACGTCCATGACACTAGATCCAAACCTTCCTACGACTACAACTTGATCGAAGGATAGCCTAGTTGCTTGTATATTCTTTATGCTGAAATCTGGTTCCACTCCTTACCATGTTTCTTGATAGCCTACACCCATGTCGGCAGTTGAGATATGTATGCCGATGGGCCAAAAGCATCATCCCTTCGCCTTTTGGCATTAAAATCTCCCAGGACACCGTCGTGGTCAGGACAGCGGTCGTATATTTCCTCTGGGCGCTCGTAGAATGTCTCTTGAATCTCATCAGGATTTGTGCACTAATCAGCGTGATGTATAAATATTTTTCATTGATGCGGATTGTGTCCCTTCGATCACTAACAGGTCTGATGACACGTGCCAGTCGGATAGTGGCACCTTCTCTATAGAGACCTGTCGTTCCAGGAGCAAATCCCTAATTCATGTTCCTTATAAAGTTTGGGGGGTCATCAACACTTGGGAGGGAAGTGCTGTTTGATACTTTTCACAATCTGACGCTGCTCGTGATACAAAAATATCACAAAACAACGATGCCCAGGTGCCACCACATGGAGGTTTTGTCACGACTTGAGATGCAATTTGCATTCTCAACGACACTCGGTAAACCCTACCATAACAGCTACAAAACTGTACTGTGCCTTTTTAGTCTTTCCAATACGAATATAATCATGTATTGTAAATAGTGATTTTGATTTCCCGTCATTTTTCATTTCCCGGGAAATCGGGATTTTTATTTCAATTTCCCGGGATCCCGGGAAATCCCGGACCAAAACAAAAAATGAATAAAAAATGCCTTTTACTTTTAAAAAATAGTTTTTATTTTAATACAAACAAACATGAAATGATGCATGCAAATAATTCTAAAAATCTCGTGTTATGGTTTATACGAAAAGCTGTTACAACTTAGAAAAGCTATCATTGTGAAATCTGTATATGATCAATCTCCTTATAGACTTAGAGAGGTGCACGAAGGGATTATCGAAATTCGTACTTTTAGGGGGGAACAAAGGTCTAACAACTAAGGAAACTGGTAATATTATCCAGACCATACGGCAAAAGCTATCACCGTGAAAATGTATGTGAGAAAGCTTCTTAAAGAACAAGAAGGCTGCTAGCAGAGATTTTTTGGTATTCGTACTTTTTGGGGTAAAAAGGCCTAAAGGGATAAAACCATTGAGCAAATTTTTTTTTATAGAATTAGAGAACTGCATTAGGAACCTCCTTTTGGGGTAAAAAGGACCCAATCTAAACGACTATAATCGCACAAATCCATATTCGAAGGCATTTTTCATAATTTGCTGAAAAATTTCCCATAAGGGGTATAACTTGTACCATCACCCAGACCAACGGCTAAAGGTAGAATCGCACAAATCCATATGGGAATGCTTCTTATAGAATTAGAGAGCTGCATTAGGAGATTTTTCAAAATTGTTACCCCTTAAAAAAAAACCTAACCAAACCCAGACCAAACGGTTTAAGGTAGAGTAGTGAATATGGAGCGGTGTATATATTTTAGTGAGTAGTTGTGCGCTGTGATTTAATATCAAATTGGTACCATCACCCAGACCAAATGTCTAAATTTAGAAATGTGGATATTGGCACTTGCGCGATATGAAGGAATTTCTTTTAGGATAACAAACCCGGTAATGGAATGAAACTGTTACCATCACCCAAACCAAATTTGGAATCGCGACAATTAGATGTAATGCTTATTTTATAGGGTCATTGTGAAATATGAAGGGATTTTTGAGTTTCGTAATCCTTTGCATAAAGAGGGCAAAAGTGTTATCATCGCTCAGACCAAAAATCTAAAGGTACAATTACCCAGTACAACAACTCATCAACTGATTGACATGATATTGCTGATCCATTTTCGAATTTAAGTTCGAATTTTTTATATGTAAGCATATTTGAAAGATAAACAAAACATCGAGAGACAGAAGACAATAGTGATGTTCAAAAAAAAAAAATCATCTGTAACACTAAAAAATTTATGGTTCTGGTGGATTTTAACTTATGTAGACTTAATTGATGTTGACTCATTAAATAAGCGTAATGAAATCCCGGGAAATCCCGGTCGCATTCCCGGGATTTCGGGACAAAAAACTAGCTGGGATTCTCGGGATTTTTGTCCCGGGAATTCTCGGGAGAAAAACACTAATTGTAAATCTATATTTTCTCCAACACAATATTCAATTTGTATTGCATATTGTTAAGTATTCCTTACTTAACTTGCTTCAATTTGTATTTTTCTTTATAAATGTACATTTTCGTCCGTGAATCTATGTAAATCTAAATTATCTCCACCATAATATTACATTGCCCATTTGCACATTTATTAAAAATGTTACACTTCAATGTAATTTAGCATTGTTTTGGGTTATTTTAACAGACCGACATCATATGCCACAGAACGGTTCAAGGATACTACAGCAGGGCGGCTATGTTAACAAGTATAGATTTTAACATAACAAAAAGAGAACCAAAACAATATTATCTACAGCAGCTATTGAAAAGAGAAAACAAATATAAAATAAGATTTACAGAATATTCTCTTAGGCAGTGCTCTTTAATATATTGTTGCTGATTTTAAAATAGCATAGTATGTACTAACATAGATTTTCATTGACAGACAGTTCTATGTTACAGAGTACAGAGAAAAATGTAGCCAAATTTAAAATAATTTTTAAAGAATATATATTTGTATAATCGAAATATTATTGATACAAAATATTTAATACTAGCTGGCCCGGCAGACTTCGTCCTGCCTCCAAATTTTTGTAAAACATGTTGAGTGTAGTTGAAATCTAAAAACGATTGGTTTATTTTTTTGACCTCTAAAATATTTTTATTTAAAGGGCGAGGTTTTCCCGGACTAATTCTGTTATTCGTATATCTTAAAGATTATTATATATTATTATAAGAATTGCTAAAACGGATCAGCAGTGTCGTCCATGATGTGATGAAAACTTACTTATTGATAGGCATATATTCTAAAACTAAATTTTTAAGCCGATTGACTGACATATAACTTTCTGCGTTGGTGTACTGGGTGATTGTACCTTTTTATCCTAAGGAGTACGAATTTCCTAAAATGCATTCATTAGGCTCAGCAACCCCATTAACCGTATGGTCTGGGTGATATCAACAGTTATTCCTAGTTAGTCTTTCTTCTTTAAGCCTTTTTGCGGTCTGGTTGACCATCTACAGGCAATCCTTAACTTTCACTGAAATTTTGGAACAAATGGGGTCAACCGTTTTCACAATTAGTGGTGACATCAAAATATACTTTTTTTTATATATATAGACTTCTGAATAACTATCATATTAAAAAAAGTGACTAAATGACATTCCAAAAATTAAGTGTATCATAAGTTCCAAACATACATTCAAAATTTTCTCATGCCAAAAAAATCATATATTTTAAGTTTAAGTAAAATCGGACAATCGATATAAATTTTCGAAATAATTCAACCCCAGCCAAATCATTATAATTTTCATTATAATTTCACCATAGCGACACCTACCGGGTCAATTTATAAAAAAAAAATTTTCTCAAGGTTCCACAAACATAAATACAAAATTTCAGTTAAATTGATACATGCATTCAAATTTTCGATATAAATCCATACTAGCGCCATCTACCGGGTCAATTTGTACATGATGATGGTCAAACAAACATAGATTCTGAATTTCAGTTAAATTGGCCCATTCGTTAAAATTTTGATTGTAAACCGACCCCAGCGCCACCTACCGGGTCCATTTGTACATAAAATGTTTTCTCATGATCAAATGAATAACCATTCTAAATTTCAGTTGAATTGGTACATGCATTCAAATTTTCGATATAAATCCACCCTAGCGCCACCTGGATTTGATTTTTTTCAACACAAACAATCTACGATAAATTTCGAATCGAATAAAAGTGATGGTATTACATACGTGAACCATTTCATTTTTATATATATAGATGAAAAACTTAAACTTAATTTCCCTTTGCACCCCATGAATGAGGTATGGGATAGCTTCTCGCGTTGCTGTGAATTAACACGCTTTCTATTTTTAGATTCACAACTAAAGGCACCTACTTGTTTATCGACGAATGCGAACGTCACTGTTTGAGAAGCTCTTACTTGACACGTCGATTGCCTCGACATTTTAATACTGCGAAGTTGCTGTCAACAACATTCGAGGGGAGCCGACAATGAAAGAAACAATTTTTTAAGATGACTGGAGCCAGGTTTGAACCAGCGATCTCCCGCATGGTAGTCGCGTGTTCTAACCACTATGCCACGGCCGGTCCCAAATGGGTGTATATTTAATATGAAATTTTTTAATAATATTAAGAATATATCAGAATAGAATATCATTAAGAATCAAAAAATATTAATCGCTACACTTCAAATTTTTCCCCAAAACTTTATCCTGTTATAGCTTCACAAAAAACTGAATTTGGGCATTGGTTGTATTGATGTTATTACTCCATCTCTAAAGTAGACGGAATGGTACATTTGTATGGGACGTACCAGAAGGGGCGTGGCCTACTATTGCTCAACTAAATACATAATTTGAGCACGGGCACGTTGGATGTATTGATATTATTACTCGATTTCTAAGGTGTTACTTTTGTTTAAGAGGTACCAGAGGGGGCGTGGCCATATTGCCCATTGGCAATACGGTAAGTAGTTTTGGGGAAATATAAACCCATGCAAAGTTTCCAAATAGTTGGTTGCATCTTTCGAAAGTTATCGTGCGTACCAGCCGGACAGACAGACAGGCGGGCAGGCGGATCTCTTAAGTGGGAAGAATGGTAGATTTGTATTGCACTTCTTAACATCCTTTATGCACCAACCAGACATCTTTGATAACTAAATTTTGCTAATGTTACAATACACTCTCTCTCTTCCTCTTCCTCTTCCTCTCCCTCTCCACCACACTTTTTTCACACTGCTTTACTTCCTATGCAATATTTCCTACTTTATCATTTTAAAATTACAACGTTAACGACATTTGTTCTCATTTATGTTTTCCCCATTATAATAACCCGTTTTCTGTTCTTAACAAAGCAACAGTATAATTACCTAACACACCTTCAAGGTATACACCAGGCCCCATCATGGCATCCTCGCACATTCGTCTATATTAAAAAGTGTAGAAATTGCAGCACAATTATCTTCAATTTTCCGGTCTTTATATCCTTGCTACTAGCTAAGGTTTAAGAACACTAAGTAAACTTAGTTAGAAAAATCTTAAATGCAACATGCTACTTGTGTCCTTTATAATCGCATAGCTCTTGTCAGCTAGAACTGTGCAGGATTCTTGTTGGCAACCCCAAGAGATTTGCACTTTTCTAAGTGGATAGGTGAAATGTCTGGAAGGGAGAATGTGATACTCTATGTCTATGCAAAGGGCTATGGAGTGCCGTCATAGCATAACCATTCGTTTAGACGTATTACAAACATAGGTAGTCATAAATATACATACTGCTGAATTGTATGTAAATTGGGTTTTATGGCAGCACATGGATATAAGCAAATTTTAATTATCGGCAATGTTAGAGAGCATTTGCGAAGGATAAATGAGACTTTTTGTTTCTAAGGTAGCCACAATGATTTTGCATAACACAGTGCAACACATGATTTTGGGACTTAATTCTGGGAACTGCACGTGAAAGAAGCCCCAAAAAGAAGAAGTTCTGCATCATTCGTTTTGTCAAGTTACATGCCATAATAATTTAATGTCGATTTGAAGTTAGTAAGTATCGTATAGAGGAATTTGTCACGTTTTAGGCTCTTTTGTTATATTGTTATATGGTGGCGTATGATGATCAGAGGAGAAGCCCGAAAATTCTACAAAAGAGTTAAGGCGAGAATGCATGGAACAGGGTTACCCTCCTGCAAGGACAGCGATGGTCAGCTAGTGACGGACCCGGATAACGTTCTGAGGATATGGAGAAATCATTTTTAAAATTTATTGGATGCAGACACCACTCCTGTAGACCCCGCTACAATCCATGACGATGGTGTTTACTGTCCGCCTCCGAGCCAGAGCGAGATACGTGTGGCAATCTCCCGCCTTAAAAACAACAAAGCTGCTGGAGCCGATGGTCTCCCTGCTGAATTGTTTAAGGCTGGCGGGGAGGAGCTGATTAGGAGCATGCATCAGCTCATGGAGAACATCTGGCAAGAGGAGAGCATGCCCGGGGATTGGAGTCTCAGTCTGTTATGACCCATATACAAGAAAGGAGATCGTAGTGAATGTAAGAACTACCGTGGAATAAGCCTACAACCAATTGCGTACAAGGACCTTTCAAGCATATTGTGTGAACGTCTAAAGCCAATTGTAGAAAAACTAATTGGACCATATCAGTGCGGCTTTAGACCTGGCAAATCTACGACGGATCAAATATTCACCTTACGACAAATCCTAGAAAAAACCCATGAAAGCAGATCGACACCTACCACCTCTTTGTCGACTACAAAGCTGCCTTCGACTCTCCGATAAGGAATAGGCTTTATGAGGCCATGTCTGAGTTTGGTATTCCTGCAAAGCTGATTCGACTTTGCAAATGTACCTTAGACAACACCAAATCCTCGGTTAAGATTGGTAAGGATCAGTCTGAACCATTCAACACGGAAAGAGGTCTCAGGCAGGGCGATAGCCTGTCCTGTACACTATTTAATATAGTTATGGAGAAGGTGATGAGAAAGGCTGGTATCAACATGAGTGGCACCATATTCCACAAGAGCCACATGCCACTAGTCTATGCCGATGATATAGACATCATTGGCCGAAATCTGCGGGATGTTACTGCAGTTTTCTCATCACTAGAAAAGGAGTCAGCAAAAATGGGTTTAGCGGTCAACGAGGACAAAACAAAAATAATGATTTCGACGAACAAAGAGTCCTCTCGATGGGGACGCACCGTGAACATTGGCAATTATTGTTTTGAGGTAGTCGACGAATTTACCTACCTCGGACCTTCCGTCAACAAGAAAAATAATGTCAGCCAAGAAATAAAACGGAGAATAGTGCTAGCCAATAGATGTTTCTACGGACTTCGGCAGCACTTAAGTAACACCACTTTCTCTCGGAATACTAAGAAACAGCTATACCAGGTGCTTATCTTACCTGTTCTGTTGTATGCTGCCGAATCATGGGTGCTTACTACAACGGACATACAAAACCTAGGAGTATTCGAGAGAAAAGTACTCCGAAAAATATATGGACCTATCTGTGTCGAAGGCGAGTTTCGCCATAGGATGAACCATGAGCTGTATGAGCTCCAACGACTTCGATGGCTGGGACATGTTGCCAGGATGGATGTAAATGCTCCAGCGAAAAAGGTGTTTAAAGGCGAACCTGAAGGACGGCGCAGAGCAGGGAGACCCAAACTCCTTTGGAAGGACCAAGTGGTAGGCGATGTGCCATCATCTGGTAGGACTAACTGGAGAACACACGCAGTAGACCGAATCGTGTGGAATTCTTAATTACTTCATTCCTCAAATTTATGAACTACGTTTCGTAAATTGTAATTGGCCACTTAAGTAAGTAAGTATGATGATCATACGTTATATTTTACGCAAATCATACGCCATGAAGAATATGATGAATGGAAAAGTGTAACTGTTGCTTATGTAGGGAAACGTTATATGAACAGATTAATGGAATTGTAAGTCTTAATTTTTTTAAATTTGTTTTAGCTTAATCGAATCTAGTGGTTCTCAAGTTATGTCAAACAAAAGAGCATAAAACATGACAAATTCCCTTATACGATACTTACTAACTTCAAATCGATATTAAATTATTCTGGCATGTAACTTGACAAAACGAATGATGCAGAACTTTTTCTTTTTGGGCCTACTTTTACGTGCAGTTCTCAGAATTAAGTCCCAAATCAATGTTGTACTGTGTAATTGTTCCTATGAGAGTTGCTGTTTTAAATGTGATTATATTTATTATAATTTCATGATATGTACTTTAAAGTGTAAGGTAAGAGATTAATGTGTATGATGCTAGCATATGGGTTGAGATCTGAGAACTATCAAAGTCTTGTTAAAATTTTTATTTCATTTAATATATGGTTACTTAGATATAAGATAATGCATACTAAATTTGCCCAGCCTTCATATGTCAAGGCTACAACAGCATGTTAACACTTATTCCTTGATAGTGCAACATATAAATTTAGTTTGTTTTTTAACGAAACAGCGCACCCATAAACCCTGCTGACGTTGTTAAGCTCATAAGCCAAAAATTAACCGCCATTGAAATAAACATTATTTTTCCTTGCTTCAGCTTTAGTGAATACATAATATCCCCTGTTGTACTAACGAAAAAAAAAACCAACAGCGCTATACCATCTGGACATAGCTACTGTACATAATTACATATTCATTGCATTTGCCATAGAAACAAAAAACTGTATACAGCATTTTTTCACTCCAATCCCTAAAGAAAAACATGGTGCAACTGCAATATGGAACGAAAATGCAGCTGACCGTATTAAGGAATTTACAGCAACGTTTTTCCACTTAAGCTATTAGCTTTCCGTGTCGACACTCACAAAAGGACCATAGTGTACACAAGACAGCAAATGCGTATCCGAAACATATACGAGTATGAGCCAGGCAAATTGTTGTTACTGGTAACCTAAGGAAATAACTTTACTGTTCCTTGTTGGCAGTCGTAAATATTGCTGGCACATAAACACGGTGTAGAAATTGGGGACAACAAGCTGTAAGTTAAAAAAGAAAACTAAACGGAAAAAGGTGCGATTGTAAAACTTCACACATTTTGAGATCAGTTTGATAAAGAAATGCGAATAAAATTTTTTCTAGGTGGGAACCTGACTTTTTACAGCCATCGAAAGCGTTTTGGTAAATTTAGTGTGAATAATAATTGCTTGCCAATTTTATACATGATTCTGTTGAGCATACACTGAACAAAAGATCTCACAACGTGACAAATTCCATTAAATTAATCAGAATCAAATCGATATTAAATTATTATGGTACGTATGTTGACAAAACGAATGATGTAGAACTTCTTCTTTTTGAGGCTACTTTCATGCGCAGTTCTCAGAATAGAGTCCCAAATCAATGAACTGAAAAATTTTGTACTGTGTAATTATTGCTTGTTATTTGACAAATTACAAATTTATAGAACAATAAATAATTATTTTAAAATATTGGCTATTTTCTTGTGATTAGGTAGTTACTACACAACCATCGTCGAGTTTCAAAGGTCTCATTGCCAAAATAAAGCAAAAAAAAAAAACTTCACTCAAATTGTTGCAATTTACACGACTAAAACGAAACCTCTCCCAATTTGCTAGTTTCCATTTCTCTTCAGTATATAGGTAACTGATGCAATAACTTTTGTTGCTTTACAAAACTTTCATTCTTTTATAACGAACATGCAAATGAGACAAGTTGCCACAGTTGCACAGCAATTTGCTAACCGTTTGGTGTGGTCTATGGCTTTAAAAAGCCATAATGACAGTTCTTGAGAAGTTATACCATATAAAATAAAATAAATTTTTAGAAGAATATAAAGAAATACTTTAAAGTATAATAAAAGATACATGAAAACGTAACACTTTGAAAGGAAGGAAAGCAAAAAATTGTGTGTACAAAAAAAATTACTGGCCGAAATGAATTAATGTACTGTTACATTTTCGAAATCATTTGAAACTTAAGTACCTACATAAAAGTTAAAATTTAGTGGTACCAGAAGCCGTGAGAATCTTTGTGTTCATTCTTGCATTATTTGACCGCTGTGAAACTTGCCTGTAAGACATTTTTTAATTAGGGGGTGCAGTTAAATCGTATCTAATTAATAATGAGCTCGCAACACATAGTTCGAAAATTAATTATCAAATAGGGTCTGAGGTTTGCCCTAGTTACTACTGATGTCTACTACCTTATCACTGTGCTATATACCAGACAGAAATATTCCCGATAATGGTGGTTGTGAGTTGGCTGTAGTATAAATTGAGTTTATGTTTATCCTGATAGTCAGACAGCTTTTGAATTAGTTTTTGTTTTCTCGCAAACATTTAATAGTTAAATATTATATAATTCAGGACAATAAAACTATTATTATGGATGTTAGAACGGTTTCTTTTAAATGGGGCGAATTTCCACCGTCGGCTACTCAGTTACATTTTGTGGAAATTTCATAAAGATCGATCTGGCCGTTTTGGGTTCTATACGGTACTAAAAAATGCAAATAAGAAAACACAAACTCATTTTCATATATATAGATTTGACCTTTCCCTCTTTGGGGAAATATTGACCACAGCCGATTTATAACAAATGACACAATGTAGAGTATAAGACATTACCGAAAATCCAAAGTCGAATTTTCGCTGCCACCATAATGTACAATATTAAGTTGAACTAATTTTATCGTAACACTGACATGTTTTCTTCTTATCACATATATGTACTGTACAGGTGTAACGAGTTTGCATATAAAAACTTAATTTCTCTTTACACCACATGAATGAGGTATGGGATAGCTTCTCGCGTTGTTGAGAATTAACACGCTTTCTATTTTTAGATTCACAACTACCGGCATCTACTTGTTTATCGACGAATGCAAACGTCACTGTTTGAGAAGCTCTTACTAGACACGCCGATTGAGCCGACAATGAAAGAAAAATTTATTTGTTTTTTTCTTTTAAGATGACTGGAGCCCGGAGTTGAACCTGTGATCTCCCGCATAGTAGTCGCGTGTTCTAACCACTATGCCACGGCCGGTCCCAGCGAGTTTGCATATGGTTTTTGTTATATATGTATCTAGAACGTATTAGAACGGCTGGACCGATCTTTTTAAAATTTTCATACAATGCAGCTGTGTGGTCGGTGGTGAAAAGAGGGTACTTGAATTTTTTTCATATAAAGTGGGCAGGGCCACATTAAGACCTATTTTTGAAATCTCAATATATGGAGGACTGTTTCATAAATCATCTTGAAAATTTGTGAGTATAAAATTTTCAGCTAATTCGTGATTCAACAAAAAATTGGTGGGATTGGATCGGTGGGCGTGGCAGATAACTAGAATGTTTAAACGGCTGTATCTCATGAACTATCAGAGGTGTGAATATGATATCTAGTATATATGTTGTTGGTACATTTCGAGTAATAGCTAGAGTAGAAGTGGGCAGTGTCATGTGGCACCATACCACTTTAAATTTTAAATAGCTATATCTCATGAACTGTCAGAGGTATTTAGATGAGATTGTGTACAAATATTGTTGATACTAAACGAATTACAGCTTGTGTGGAAATGAGCGATGCCACGACCCTTTTAATAGAATCCGTAGTGGAAATAGCTGATTCTTCGTAGATATGCCTGGTCTAAGGCTGCACTGATAAGGTCCAATCAGGTTTTCCACAATTGGCTTTAGTCGTTCACACAGTATGCTATAGCGGACCTTATACACAACCGGTAAAAGATTAATTCCACGGTAGTTTTACACTCACTACAGTCACCTTTTTTGTAAACAGGGAATAACACACCGAGATTCCAATCCTCTGGCTCTCCTGAAGCCAAATATTCTCTATAAGCTGTTGCACGCTTTAAACAAGCTCATCTCCACCCACCTTGAACAACTCGACTGGAAAACTATCAGCCCAGCTGGAAGACCATCAACAGCTTTGTTGTTCTTCAGGCGGGATATGGCAGTTTTTATCTCAGCTTGGTTTGAAGGGGGACACTCGATGTTATCGTCTCGGATTGGTACACAATCCGATTGGTACACAATTTGAAGAGCCGAGTTTTCAGACATTAATAGGCTGCAGAAGTGATCTCTCCATATTCTCAGTACACTCTCGGAGTCAGTAACGAGATGACCAGCCTTGTCTTTACAGGAGGGAAGACCTGTTCCATGCACCCTACCATTTACCTTCTGGAAGAATTTTCGAGCTTTACCTCTTTTCCTGTATTCTTCAATGCGCACAAAACTCAGCTCCTTCAGCTCTCGTTTTTTTCGGCTGAAGAGTCGAGCCGCCTTCCGCCTCTTCTCCCTATACTTTTCATGAACAGCTCGCGTTGCCATTGGCTGCAGTTTGGCCCTGTCTGCAGCATCTTGTTTTTGGGTGGCATTGCGGCATTCGTCATCGTTCCATGAATTATCGTTTAAGGGCTTTACATACCCCAGTATGGACCGCGCAGTCTTTTCCATCGAGTGGGCAATATATTACCATTGCACGCTATTATATTCGTAAGTTGGAGCATCGCGAAGTAGTTGAGTAAGTTGGTTGCAATATTCGTTGGTTATCTCCGTGGTCTGCAGTTTAGCGATGTTCAGGTTTCTCTGTGCATGCTTACGCAGTTTTTTTCGCCCTGCTTAGCATAGTACGCACCTTCACTGCAATGAGGTGGTAATCCGAGTTGATGTTAGCACCTCAGATCACTGTACCGTTAAGACACTCGTCGCATTCCTTCCATCGATTACCACGTGATCTATTTGTTTTCTTGTAACTTGATCGGGAGATATCCACGTTGCCTTGTGAATGTTTTTGTGGTCAAATCGTGTGCTACTAATTACCATGTTCCTTGCTGCAGAGAAATCAATCAGTCTGATTTCGTTTGGCGATGCATCAGAATGCACACTAAACTTTCCGACTATTGGGCTAAAGACATTCTCCCGGCCTATTTTGTCATTAAAATTCAAGTTGGGTGTAGAATTCATCTTTGGCCTCGTCACTTTTCTCCTCCATCGGAGCATGAGCACATATATGCGTGATGTAGAAAAATTTTGCCTTCACTCTTATGGTGGCGATTCGTTCACTGACAGGAGTTAACCTATAGGCCAGGTGTCGTAGTCTCTTGCCGACTACAAATCCACAGCTGTAGTACACGACACTCATCCGCGAGCATCCATATCCAGTCCACCGGATTTCCTGTATAGCTGTAATGTCAGCCTTATACTCTTCAAGGACATCCGCCAGTTGAAAAGAGGCACCTAATAGGTATAGAGTTGTAACATGCATATTCTAAAATATTTGCGGTGGTCGACAACATTTTGGGGGGTTCTTTTTTTATTTCTCATTTTATTCACTGCCATTATACCGGTGGCGGGAGGCAGGCCCAGCCCACCAGGTTCCGCAATTTATTCCAACTGACAGGATTAATTTTAGCCGCTCTTTCTGGGTCAGACGCTGAACAGGAAGCCGCCCAATATGGAACACACGTTATGGATCTTTGGTTTGACTAGGGGAACCACGGATACTTCACCCTCATACTTGTACTTCTCTAGAGGACACCCCATGTGGTGTAGTACTTATTTAATGGCAGCCCTGATTCGCCATGTCATAGATTCGTCATCAGGCACATGTACCCTTTTATAGTACGCCCTCGGTCTCTACCGCTCTGGTCGGGGACTACTTATTAAACGTAGTAAACCTACAGGCCGTTCAGCTATCCGCCACCTGCTGACCTCCCATTGCTGTACGAGCTAGCCTAATGGATGATATACCCAATGCGGATCTTAAATTCTGAGATAACCAAGATCAGACGAAATCTACCCCCATCTCTCATATTAACTCCTCCTTTTTGGGGGTGTTCGTCTGACTGTTCCACTTATTACAGCTAGCTACTATCATGTAAGCGTAATGTTAAGATCGAAGATGAGCAAGATCGGTCGAAAACTACTCTCACATCCCAACTGTGGGGTGTTTGGCTGTCTGCCTCCCTAATTACAGCCATAGGTTAAGAGCTATAGATCTTAAACTTGGTATGCATGCTTCTAACCTCTACGAGGAGGTTAAGTTCTCGGAGGAGAAAGATCGTACAGTAACTACTATCTCCTCCCCCTTTTTCGGGGATGTCCGTCTGTCTGTCCCCTCGATTACAGTCTTAATTTAAAAGCATCTAGCTGAAATTTGGTACGCAAACTTCTATCCTCTAAGCGGAGGTTGAATTCTAAGATGAGCAAGATTGGTTGAAAATGTAATGTTAACTCCTATCTTTTAACGCAACAACTTACTACACAAAGAGTTTGCAAGATGTTATTAATATCATTTTTAATATATGTTGCGAATGGTAAGGTGTTTCTACCATAATGGTTCTGTGGGAGCCAGACTGCGGGAGCCTTTGAAAACTAGCTTCAGTCGGTGGGGTGGTTCTTGTCTGTTCCACATCAGAACGAGTTTTGAACAGAATATTATTATAGACTCCCTTAAGGAAATAAAATCTATTGCTACTATACGAAAAAAAAATGGACCAGATGATGACCAAAAAAAAAACAGAAAACCCCATTGGAAATCATTATTTTAGAGAAAAACGGATGCATTCAATTTCTACTTGATCTCAGGTGTTAATAGATCAGCGCATCTTAACCCACCCTGGCCAACGTCCTGTTGCGACTTAAATTAGGACCCCTTTGAAATTCTGGTCTAGTCACACATTAACCTTTTTGTACGGAAACACAATGTGTTAATTAGTAATTCATCTTAGAATATACATAAATTTATTCAAGGCATAATGACAAAAAATTTAATAATAATTATAATCTTATAACGAATTCATTTAATATATTGTTTTCTCGCTATTTAGTAATTTTTCTTATTATCTATACGCATGAAAATTGATTTTGAGCACAGTAATTGTGATTAAGTCTAAATTATTATTATTACTATTAAGTATTAAAATGTATTAGGAATTTAAATTATGACAAAAAAAAATCTCATGCAAAACATATTATTGAATACATATTTATATTAAATCCCATTTAACAAAAAAAATGGTAACTCTCAACATATCTCCCAAAGCAAAGAATGACAATAAAAACCGGAACAAATTATCCAAATAAAAAATAGAGCTAAGCTTGTCTCTGCTAGTGTCGCATTAAAAGATTACAACAATAGAAAAAACACATGTTGTACACCCACGTTATTACATATTAATTTTGCATTGTTACTCACCAGATCATCCGAAGTTCGCTGAAGGCCTTCATGAAGTTCGATGTTGGAGATGATGATGACGTTCCACTGTAATTATGATGGTTGTGTTCGATGTTTGATCAATTTGGTTGATCGACAAATGATAATGATTATTACCGAATTTAATGCATTATGTGCATCATCATTAAAGTGAAGTACTAGTTGTTTCTATTGTTGCTGTACTTTCATGATTGTATGATATTAGGGGTAAAACTTTGCTTTGGCTTTTTTGTTCCTACAAAAATTAATATTTGAGTAAATTACATATATGGAGATTGTTTAAAATACTGAAAAAATATTATTTTTTTATACGATAACCTGATTTTTCCTCTCATGCGCTTCTTAATTTAACTATTATGACATATTTCTTTATAAATAGTTGGTGGGTAATTTACTCGGCAGCAATGAATGAATTGGCGTCGATGTTCTTCTTGCTTCTTAACATCTTGTGCACCGCTTTCTTATGATCTTCTCTTTATTAGCAAATATGATATGTGTTCTTAGATTTCAACAGCGTTTAAGCCTCCTCCCCTCTGTTTCTTGGTCTTACTG
This sequence comes from Muscina levida, assembly GCA_964034835.1. Lineage (NCBI taxonomy): Eukaryota > Metazoa > Arthropoda > Insecta > Diptera > Muscidae > Muscina > Muscina levida. Next base: position 102,400,920 of record OZ035884.1, on the reverse strand, counting down.
GTGTTATTCAAAGATTTACACCGATTGCAGAACCTTTTTGGTGGAGTTTGAAGGAATGTTATACAAAACCAGAGGTGTGGGAGGAATGTTTTTGGCAATACTAGCCAAGTAGATTGCTAGATGTCGAGCTTGTACGGAATCCCTCCTTATCGCACTCGGGCTCCAAAATTTGAGCAAATCACAAATAAATTCTGGCAATAAGGTAAGGTCACTAGTTGATTTGCTCATCAGCAATACGGTTGAAGTTTTCGTTGGTTTTAGAGGACCACAAGCACTGCCAAGGTAATAAAAAGTTCACTTTTTTAACACTTCGTCGTTTTATATACTTCAAATAAACACAGTATTTACCTTATTATTTCGATATTAACCAATTAAGGTATGATGGAAGGATATTTATAAATTGATGTTTGAGAAAATTTCAAATTAGAAAATGCTAAAACACTTTTTATCTAGTGGACTGGTTGCTGCTGCACACTTTGAGATGTTGAAAAAGAAGGAAGTTGCAGTTTCTCTTATGCTTATTTGTCACTTTTCGCGGAAGAATTTTTCGGAGTTAAGGAGAAACATTGCAAAGCATAAAACTACAATCAATCATATGATTAGCTATAAACGCATTGTTGTAATCAAAAGAGTTGTCAAAACGTGAAAGGGTTGCAACAAGAAAAAAAATGCTAAATGAAAAAAATGCATTTTTTTTAAGATATCTAAAAACCATTCATTACAAAAACTACTTGCTATACAAACTTTTCCGTTTTTGACGGTGTCCGTCTGTCAATTACAACCCAAATTGAAGAGCTAACGAGCTGAAATATGATACACAAGCTTATAACCTATAAGCGGAAGCTCATATAAACAATTCAAGTTTAATTCAATTCAATACAAACAACTCAAGGAAAATTAAGTTTAAATAAATTCAGAAAAAGTTTCGTGTCGTTTACATATGGTTAATATGTTAACGTTTCAACTCCTGTAGACATCCTGTTTCTTCCTTAAAACAACTTCAGATTTTGAAACTAAATATTGGAAAAAAAAAACTTTTTTCTTTTCAACAGAACATGCTTTTATGTAGCGAAAGCCAGCTATCAATCAATGTAAACTTGCCTAGCTTTTAATTACCCATTTTCATCAATAGCAGTTTGTAGGAATAACAAATTAACATTTTCCTCAACAGGACATTTTAATTTATTCGTAAAACTGTCAACTTTGAAATTCCCCCCCCAAGTCAAGGGATAGGGCACTCACATCCAAACTTCATCTTAACTAACAACAACAACAGCGCGATGTCACACAAACAAATTCGACTAATGGTAAATTTGGTAAAACACGTCCTTGGGCTTAAGCGATAAACGATGGTTGATAGGGGAGATTGTGAGATTACGGGGTCCCCCACTTGAAGAGCATTTGAAAACAATGTGTGTAAGAGAGAAGGAGAGACAGGAAGAAATTTAAATTTAATGAGATTTATACAAAGGATAATGGACAGCCCTGAATTGTTGCAGATTAAACAATGGCAAAACAAGTAACAGCAACATTTCGTAAGCACCATCAGCGTCATCACCATCATCGTCGTCGTTGTCGTCTGAATGGTGGTCACCATTTGTGTGTATAGCGACGCCAATTTGTTGCCTTAATTATGTGTTAATTTGATGAAATTTAGCACTTAATCAAATGAATGTTTTGGCAAAACTTCAACGGCTAATAAACGAGAGCGCGCACACACAAAAAGTGATTTGCCAACAAACTGGCGATAATTTCTTTGAGGTTAAGGATAGAGGATTAAAGTGCGAAAATGCCAGGAGGGCTGTGTAAATTATTTGAACAAAAATTTAAAAATTTTGTATACAGTTACTACGTAATTTTGAAATTAATTTGTATTGGTATACTTGGTGGCACTTTATGGCAGATGTGGGTAAATATTTCAAATATTAAGTTGTTAGCTTATAACATGATATCAAATTTATAGTGAAAGTGGAATCTGTTGATTGAAGTTGGTGTGACTTTTAGCTGTATGTCTATATCATTTCAATTGTTTTGAATGTCATTACGAGCAACGTGTAGCATCCATATACATCAAAACCCACTAATGACCTCGATATGGTGGCAACTAGCCAACATTCGTGTTTATTTTCACGGGCATTAACTGTTGTCAGCAACGAAATCACTTTGTTAGGTGGACTTGCCACAAACCAATGCAAATGGACGCAGCACCCAATGTTAAAGGCCCTCATAAACTTAATAAGGAATATGAGGATATGTATATGCACAACAACAACAAGGAAACTGAAGAAACTGTAACATCTACAGCAGTGGCCACTATGGCAGTCGTTAAATTGGATGTCTATATGTAGTTGTCGTGACATATGTGATGTACATCTAGTCTTGTGATTTACCGTTGTGTGCAAAAAATAACTGTGTATCAAAGTGGAATACATCTTTGTTACGCATGTTTATACTGACTAGAGATGACCCAAGATGTCGTTTAAGTTTTTAACATTCCCAATACCTGGTTAAGACTAAAAAAAATATGACCAAAGACGTTTTTTTTAATTCAATCGGTATAGACTTACAGTGTTGGCCAGACAGCCGGAGGTGGCGATATAGGATACAAAACTTCTTAATATATGTATTAAAGTCATTAGCATATATGGCAGAGTACTGATATTAAGTATTTTTACCTTGAGGACATCCGACAGTAATACTTTGTGCAAGTCCTTTAACAGTTTGCAGACATTATTTATTTGAACATCCCTTACATGTTGGCCTGTTTATATAAATATGTATATTCATACGTATTGTCCATCTTTGCATATATATTTATGCTGCAATGTAGTCATTAATTAATTAGTAAAACTCTCTGTAAACAGCCAAAGTTCTTCTCATTGGTGTATGCTACAATGAAGTGTCGTCATCCCATTTCTGTAGAAAAATAACTCAATGGCGGAATAGATGTATTAAAGGGCCTTATATGGGGGAGGATGTCGATAAAGGACCTTTATTTTCATTTCATATAGATGTCTATGAAGATGGATTGGTATGATACCAAATCAGCAATGTAAATAACACAGTACAATAGTTTTGAGCTCATTGATTTGGGACTCAATTCTGAGAACTGCACTTGAAAGTAACCCAAAAAAGAAGAAGCTCTGCATCATTCGTTTTGTCAAGTTACATGTCATAATAATTTAATATCGATTTGAAGTGAGTAAGTATCGTATTTAGTTTCAAAAATACTTTGGTACTCCGTAGCGTATGATTTACGTGGAACATTACTTAAGATATTCATACGCCACCATATAAGAATTTTTTTTTTTTGTTTTTGCCTTAAACGTGACAAATTCCCCTATGCAATACTTACTAACTTCAAATCGATATTTAATTATTATGGCATGTAACTTGGCAAAACGAATGATGCAGAATTTCTTCTTGTTGGGACTACTTTCACATGCAGTTCTCAGAATTCAGTCCCAAAATCATGTGTTGTACTAAAGTATTAAATAGTAAATGTCACTTTGGTTGTAGACTTAAGTCCTTAGTTTTCTTTAAGCGTATTTTCCAACAAATCAAATGGAAAAGAAACACATGTATTCAAAATAAAAAAGGATAATACTTTCTGCATTTCATTTATATGTCTAGGAATCTCTAAGACATTTTAAAGATTTTATAACCCCCAGTGAAAACGTTACAGATTGCATTGCGCTCAGTGCGCCTTGACGATTCCACCAAAGAGTCAAATTGCCAAAACACGCCTTCACCCCACACACAATTACACCAGCAGTAAATACGCATTTGTGCAAAAGTGTTCTGTGCAAATATTACATGAGTAAACACACATTGAACATGAAAATTTACTTACGTATTAGTACTATTTGCACAAGGACTAACATGGGGGCTGACCAAACACTGCAAATCACTGCTTATTATGGTTTAATTATATGCACATCGTTCAACATGAAATACTTGCACACACATACCACACGCAGCATTAGTTTGTAAACTATTCGAGATAAAATATTTTAATTAATAGAATGTTTATTTCGAAATTCTCTACAAAATTTTGTAGTTAAAGCTAAAAATTAAATATTTCAAGTTAAGGATGTGTACGAAAAAAACTGCCATTGGACAGGAAATACATGTTAAAAAATTATTCTCAAATATAAGTTACCGTCCGTGGCATAGTGGTTAGAACACTCGACTACCATGCGGGAGATTTGTGGTTCGATTCCCGGCTCCAGTCATCCAAATTGTTCTTTTATTGCCGGCCCCTCGATATTGTCGACAGCAACGTCGCAGTATAGTGTCGAGTCAATCGGCATGTCTAGCGCTTCTCAAACAGTGACGTTCGCATTAGTCGATAAACAAGTAGGTGCAGTTTGTGTTAATTCCCAACAACGCGAGAAGCTTCCCATAAATAATTCATGGGGTGTAAAGGGAAATAAAGTTTATAAGGACATCATAGGTTGAATTATAAGGACATCATAGGTTGCATAGTCACTTCCTCTTCTTCTAATTTCCTTTCACTAATATTCTCTTCTTTTTCTTGCAATTGATTTTATTCATCTGAAATTGTATTCCATTCGTATCATGTCATCCTCATAAGTTCGTCGCGTGCTGCCTAGTCCCTCCATAAAGGCGCGTTCAGGCACAAGGATCTGTCGACGGATTTATTTGCCGGAAGTGTTATCGAAAACGCATTGCTATTGCATTCAGGTTGTCGAAAACCCGTACACACAAAATGTTCTCGCATATTTGATAAATCTGTTGAAAGATGCGTGTGTCTGACAGGTTTTCGTATGTGGCTTTCGCTATGTACTTCGTGTGGTAATGTGAGACTATAGTTCCATTGCCTTTGGTAACCTACGCCTTTTTTGATTTCATATGACGATTTATAGTTTAGTGTTTTTATAGATCGTGCTTATATGTGAAAAACGGCGTTTAGACGAATACTGGTATGATGAAGATTGTCGCATAGCGTTTGAGGAACAAGATGCTGCCTACAGGGCTGTTAGGGAACGACACAAGGGGCACAATAAAACACAGCTGTTTAAGCGAAAAAAAAACTTCAGATCAAGGAACGGGGGAGCAGGTGCAGGGATAGACGTGAGGCCCAAAAATTTCACTAGAAGTAAATGTCAAACGAGCAAGCACCAGTTCCTACGCACGATTTGGCTTAACGAGTGCATGGTCGATGGCACGGATTATGTCCCGTGCTATAAAAAGGTGATCCAAATGTGTGCTCCAACTACATCAGAATCAGCCATTTACCCATCGCATATAAGGTCCTGTCGAGTGTGCTATTTGAAAGACTAAAGGCAGTGTTATCCCACCGGATCGGGAGTTATCAGTGTGGCTTGAGACATAGTAAATCATCTATTGGCCAGATATTTATACGGCGGCAAATGCTATAAAATACCAAATAGAAACAGATCGACATGCACCATCTTTTCCTCTACTATAAAACTGCCTACGACAGCCCGATACGACGTAAATTACTCGGAGTCGTAGCTCAGTTTGGTATTTCTGTGAAGCTGATACGCCTTTGCTGAATGACGTTGACTGACACAAAGTCTTCGGTATAGATTGCCAAGGACCTTACGCAGCCATTATATATCAGACGAGACCTAAAACAAGAGATGATTCATGTGCCTTACCAGTGTAGTTTTAGACCTGATACATTCATAGTTCGACACGTACAATATTTTCGTCGACCATGGCTGAGTTTGGTATTCCGGCGAAGCTAATACGCCTTTACGCACAGACGCTGGCTGACACGAAGTCTTCATTGAAGATTGTCAAGTACTTTATGGAGCCATTTTATACTTGACGAGGCTAAAAACAAGGCGACGGCCTATCGTGTGACCTTTCTAACATAGTGATAGAGATGATAATGATGAAAAAGATGCAGCAACCACGAGTGCTATGATATTCAACAAAAGCCACATGATACTTACGTACGCTAATGATGATGACATCCTCGGCAGAAAACTGCAGGATGTGACTGCAGCCTTCTCAGGTATATAGAAGGAATCAGCAAAAAATAGTTCTAACGTTGAACGGTGACAAAACGAAGTTGTTACTTTCAAACAAAGAATCTATACATTTGAGACGTTGCGTGAACGTACACCATTAAGTCCCAATACTTTATCACCTGTTTTGATGATTGATTCTGAATCTTGAGTTATGACACAAGCGGATGAATTAGTTCTGGCAAAATCCGAGAGGAAAATACCTCGTAAAATATATGAACCCATCGTTAATGGAGAGTATAGAAGTCGTATGAATCATGAGGTATACATACCGACATTGATGAGGTCAGACGCATTAACGTAACGCAGTTGTGTTGGCTAGGTCATGTTGGACGCATGGTTGAAAATTCTCCAGTTCGCAGTCTTCGACAACGAACTGGATGAACGGCGCAGAAGAAGCCAAAACTCGGTTGGAAAGACAAGGTTATTTAGAACTTATTGCGACAATGCATTGCAATGTGGAGAAGAAGCGCTGAAGATTTAAGCGCATATAATACTTTTCTACGTGCGGCATATAATCACAGTATACGACTGAAAAGAAGTGAGACCTTAATATAAAGTACATGCTAAATTATTCCAGTATATAACATAACATAAATGGAAATGGTATCAAATTCACTATGGCACTACTTGTATATGGGATTAGTCAAGAATTGCAGGCAAAAGGTGTCCTCTGCCTGCAAAGGCGGTCAGAAGACCTACTTTACACTTTATTTCAAATTAACTGTGGACGCCATAGAAAGGCAAGGCCTGCCCATTCCATTTCTAATCGAAGGCCTTGCAGTAGGACTGCAAAATAAGTGCCTCATCTTTTCTGTTTTCTAACCCTTGCAAGAGGTCTCATTGCAGGTCTCGTTTTAGAAGCGAGATGTGCATGCCTATAGAATTTTCTTGTAAGATATACAGAATGGCTGCTCATAGGCCAGTTTTAAGAACGGAAAGAAGCATGTGTAGCAAGATGCCATATTGCAGCCCAGTAACGAAATTCATGTCTTGGAAGGCCTTCCATCAGGACTTCTTAAGACTCTGGAAGGCATGTTATACACATTGCCACTACCTTTCCAAATTGCACGGGGTAACATTGGCGATCAAGGCCTACTGCTTTCGCTTCTGAATGAATGCCTTAGTTGTACGAATTCCTTCTTATCTGTCTTATATGGGAATGCCGTCTTGCGGGTCTTCTCACAACAGGTCAATTGCAAAGTCCCCGCTCTGACACATAGATGTCGGTACTGGAATTAAATCCATATGATTTTCAGTTACTATGACAGCTGTCAGAACATTAGGTTGTGAATTATAGCATTTACAGTGAAGCAACTTTTATTACTGTAAAAAATGGATAAAAAGGATTTTCGCGTGTTAATAAAATATTGCTTTTTGTAGGAAAAAAACACAGTTGAAGCAAATATTGGCTTGATGACGAGTTTTCGACCACTGTCGCAGTAAAATCAATCATCAACGATTGGTATGCTAAGTTTAGACGTGGTGAAATGAGCACGGAAGACGGCAAACGCAGTGGGCGCGCAAAATATGTTGTTACCGAAGAAAATATTAAAAAAATCCACAAAATAATTTTGAATGACCGTAAATTGAAATTGAATAAGATAGCAGGTACTCTAAAGATATCAACTGAATGTGTACATCATATTATTGACTAATATTTGGGTATGAGAAAGCTCTGTGCAAAGTGGGTGCCGCGTGAGCTCACTTTTGACCAAAAACAACGACGAGTTGATGATTCGGCAGTGTTTGTAGATGATCAAGCATAATAAACCCAAGTTTTTGCATCGATATGTGACAATGGGTGAAACATGGCTCCATCATTTCACTCCGAAGTATAATCAACAGTCATCTGGGTGAACTGCACACGATGAACCCGCTCCAACGCGTAGAAAAACGCAACTGTCGACTATTAAATAGCGTTACTGGACCGTTTGAAGGACGAAATCGCCGAAAATGACTGCATTTAAAGAAAAAGAATGTGGTGCTTCACCAAGACAATTCACCGTGTCACAAGTCAGTGAAAACGATGGCAAAAATCCATGAACTGGGCTTTCGCATCAACCTTATTCTCCAGATCTGGCTTCCAGCGACTAATTCCTGTTCGCAGATCTCAAAAGAATGCTCGTTGGGAAGAAATTTTCGTTGAATGAAGAAACTGAGGCCGATTATGAATCGTACTACATAAATGGTGTCGAAAAGTTGAAGGGTCTCTATAATCAGTGAATCATCCTAGAAGGGAATTATGTCAAAAATTTTGTCAAAAAAAATGTGTGCTTTTATGGTAGGCCGGGGACTTTTCAATTTACCTGTTATATATAAGGCGCTTTATGGCCTTTATTAAAGGGTTCTTGTGTCAGGCATTCGAATTTTTTTAGCGGATCTGTTTAAAAGTCTTCTAGAATGTCTATTATGGGGAAGGCCTAACCAGGTCCTCTACTGGGAGGTCTCATTTTAGAAGCGAAATGTGCATGTGTATGGATCTTTTTGTTAGTCTCAGTGAATGACTTACTATGGTCTCTATAAATTCTTGGTAAAAGAAGACGTATGCAAATGACAACAAACTGCCTTTGAAGTCATGTTTGCAGACCTATTTTTACAATGCCACGGCTTTTCCGCTCCTGTGATGAGTAATTATATACTACTTACTTAATTCCCCATTGGACCCTTTCGATTGAGGTATGGGATAGCTTCTCGCGTTATTGTTAATTAACACGCTTGTTATTATTCGATTTCTAACAAATGGCACCTACTTGTTTATAGACGAATGTGAACGTCAGCTGTTCATTCCAGTCTCCGGACATCCCCGTGACATCTTCTATATCATCCAAAATATTGCATATAGCGACTCCTCGTATAACTGTAATACAATTTTTTTAAACATTTCATATACAAATTCAAAAAAAAAAAACATAACTTCGCTCCTTATATCTGCTCAACCGTTCTCTCAACAAACAAAGCAGCATATTTTATTCATTTAAACTTAAACAGGAAACTGTTAACAATTTCTGCATAAATACCACCAAAGAAAAGAGGAAATTAAATTCTGGCAATTGTAAGAGACCCGACAATGTCTCGTCACTATACAACCGCACAAAGACACAAGTTTACACCTACACACAGGATATGTGAAACCACATTCAGCGAATATCATATCCTCTCTTCGACAATAACGTTACTGTGACATCGTACTCACAGTTTTGTCATACTCACAGCTTATATATTTAAATAAAAAGAAATAACATCCCAAGGGCTGCGCTTGTTGTAACTAAAACATAATTTGAATACAAGGAAACGACGTGTGTTTTCTTGTTATCTCAGGAAGTTTCTACCAATTGTGTGGTGAAACGTCTTCAAAAGTAAAGATTGGCGTTGTAGCTTAAGTTTTGTTTGTGTTTTTTTGAGAAATAACAAATATTTTATATTTAAAGGATTGATAACAGCAAGACTAGAAATATACCGCAGAGCAACATATTATCTGAATTTAGCTGGCTTGTGATAGAGTGAATGCCGGTTAAGGCAGCCGGGTACTACCACTACACATATATAAAATATAGCCAATACTATTTAAAGCGGTCGGCTTAGATATCCTACATCAATTTCTCTATGTCCTTCTATTTTTTTTAAGAAACTTTAAAGTTCATTTGAAAAAAAATCGTCATATCCATTTTAAAAATTCCTGTTTAGCGTTAAAGAATGCTCTTATCAGATATCTGTGTTTTTAACCGCTCTTATGTTTCCTGTCCACTCGCATGTAATGTTTCTACTTTACGAGTATGAAATGTACAATGGTAATACATACTTTGCTTACTTTTGTAATGAACTTAAACCTGTTGCTCTTTCTTGTTGCCCTTGGCAATAACTAGATGGTGCTTTAAGCATTATCGTCCCCCCGCCCTCTATAATTATTTAGCAGTACTACGATTATTTACCATAACATCTCTTTCTAATTAAGTCACGTTTCTCAACCTTAATTGTAACAATAAAACCTTGTGAGTTTATACAGTCTGGAGGTTACAAAATGATTTGGTAATACAATAATGTTAATTATAAATATCCAATTGAACGCGACAATGTCGTTATCAATACGTACTTATGTTAATTGTCTAATAGCAACGAATAGAAAATGGAAAGCATTTTCACAATTCAAATCTTTACCGACTGCTATTGATTGGTTTATTCTCATTCGTGTTCCGGCAAGTAGTCTATTAAATGGGATTTTAATCTCTAAGGAAATTGTTAACGTCAATGTTTAAATGACGGCAAATTAATGACTAGAATTCTGCGAAATGTGTCTGAGGGTTGAAGTGCTGTATGAAAAAAAAACTACGTATATATAGATTATACAGTTAAAGCTGTTAACAATGACTACATTAATTAGTCGCAATAGTTGGCATAATTACTTTTAAAGTTACTGTAATGAAATGAGAAGTAATTATTTTTAGTATATGCTAATTGCTATAATTTTTATCCGCAGACAAATCAAATAATTGTCTTCCTTCCTCTATGATGTTATCAATGCAGAGCAATGCTATGCATATATATTGTGAAATTATGTTCGTTGTAGGAATATTTTAAATGACACCAATACTATGGAAAGAACTAGAGAAAGAAATTCGAATATGGGAATATTAACTAAATAAAGTTTAAACGGATAGATACGCACAAAATTAACTATTGCGCTTTCTTGTTAAACATAGGATTTACTGAAAATGTCCAACGTATGAGTGATATAAATTTTATGCGAATTTTATATCAATCATACGCACATAGTTCCAATATTGAGAATTTATGGTTTAATATCACAATAAAACAGCCCCAGAAATTCCAAGCAATGGTGAACGTACTAGGTCACTATCGTTAAAATCGCAAAGGGTTTCGCGTTCTCTACAATTCTGCCTAAGAAAGAAATGAATGAATGAATGGAATGAAATGAAATGTACAACGTATGATTGATATTAATTTTATGCGGATTTTATATTAATCATACGCACATCGTTTCAATATCAAGGATTTATGGTTTAATAACATAGTGCCACAGCCTATCTGGGTAAAGAGTAATTCCCAGCCAGGGAGAAGGTACTAGGTCAGTATAGTAAAACCCCCAAAAAGTTTGGCGTTCTCTACAATTCTGCCTAAGAATGAAATGAGAAATCTTTATTGGTTCTTGGGTCAAATCACACAATTGGAAAACACTATAACTGTTGCAAACAGCACCAAATGTCAATTCAATTCAACGCAGAATACAAGTCGCCAAGCCTTGTATCGATTTACTACGCAAGAACGCGGAATAATTGTTTCCATTTTTTTTGCACAACATTTTTTCGGTTGTGGTAGCGCAGCGAGATAGTTAGATTTTCTGGCCGTCCGACAGCAACTGGACAAACACTTCGGTGTTTGGCCACTCGCCTTGAAGATACTGAGATAACGCAAGATCTTTCTAATGATAGCCGGTCCCAGTGCAGCCGTTCTGCTAAGAATACCGCAGCTGCTGCCCAAGATGTCGAAAAGGAGCCCTAAACATCGACCAAATGAGATGCCACGCAATTGAGCATTAGTCAGCGGTCCCTATGCATTATTTTGGTGAAAGATTTAAAGATGTTCTCCTACAAAGTTCATCAGCTGTTTCCCTGCGCATTGGATGATTACGCGAACAAATATGAAGACATACAAAAAATATTAAAAGTTTTTTTTAGTTTGGCCTGAGAACGCCAAAAGCTTTGGGAGTTTAACTACTCTGGCCTAGTACGTTCACTCTGACTTGGAATTTCTCATCCCCCAGACAATAATCCCGAAAATGTTCCACAGTGTTAAATCCCGCATGTAGATAAGTACCGGGACCGGCCGTGGCATAGTGGTTAGAACACGCGACTACCATGCGGGAGATCACAGGTTCAACTCCTGGCTCCAGTCATCTTAAAAGAAAAAAAAGAATGAATTTTTCTTTCATTGTCGGCTCCACTCGAATGTTGTCGACAGCAACTTCGCAGTTTTAGTGTCGAGTCAATCAGTCTGTCTAGTAAGAGCTTCTCAAACAGTGACGTTTGGATTTGTCGATAAACAAGTAGATGCCGTTAGTTGTAAATTTAAAAATAGAAAGCGTGTTAATTCACAACACCTCCTCCTATACCTCATTCATGGGGTATGGAATTATTAGTTTTTTTTATGTGAATAAATTTCCAGACCGTCCGACACCCACAGGACAAACACTGAGGCGTTTGATCTCTCACCTTGAGATACTGAGACAACACGTGATGTTCCCCCGGATGCTGAGATATGCTGAAGGATGAAGCATTAGCCGACTGTCCCTACGCATAACTTTTTGTGAAAGATTGTAAGATGTTCCCTTACAAAGTGCAGACAGTGCATCAGCTGTTATCCTACGCATTGGGCGATTACTTTAGCCTTACCTAGTAGTTGAAATATAAGCGAACAAATATAAAAAAAGAAAAAATTTCACACAACTCTTGTAAAACAAACTCTATTAGCAATAATAAAGAAGATCTTAAACCGAACAATGAAAACAAATTTATTATTTACACATATTGATCAACAATACATAACAAACACGCGAGGTACACAGGGTTGGCACTTTTGTGGCAAAAACAATACGATGCAAATTTTGTTCGGTGGACAAAGCATATACAAGAGTTTGTGTGGATTATGTTGAAGTATGGTCTTCGTTGATGCCATTTTTACACCGGTATGTTTGGGCTTCTCGATGGTTTCTTAATGTTAACACTTAAGGTTGTGATATTGTGTTGAGAAGGCATAGCAAAGGGTGCTGATGAGATAGATGGGCAACTATCGAAATAGCTTTCCGCCCTGCCAGCTGTCAACATAATACATAGAATAGTACTATATTCGGTTCTTTCATCTTCTGTTTTGCCTCTTTAATTCTTCGTACCAAGTTCAGTTAGGTTCTCAGAAATCTGTTCTTTTCAACTGAGTTTTTGGTCGTTCTTTTGTAAGCCCTCCATCCAGTTCATTGCCAAAGACTTTTCGAGTTGGAGTAGTTTCATCCACGCGTACAAAATGATCTAATCAACGCAACCTCTGTAAGTTAATACATTTGGTTAAGTCATTGTCGATATATAGCTTATACAGAACAAGTGAGGTGGCAAAAATCAAAAATTTTATGTGTCTCTGAAAAATATTGAATAAATCTATTTTACAGAAGATTGTCCAACGATCTCAAATACTTACTTATTTACTAAGTTGACACTAGGTTACTTTGAAATCCTATTGGGTTATATACCGCACGTAGAAAAATATCTTCTGCGCTACTTTTCCAGCTAGTCACACCAAGTTCTGTAAGGTTCTTAGTAACCTGGTCTTTCCAATGGAGTTTTGGTCGCCCTCTTCTGCGCCATCCATCGCAACCACTGCACCTTATTGCGTCTGACCACGTCATTGTCAGTGTACAGCTTGTGCAACTCATGTTTCATACGATGCAAATGATCTCCGTACTTATTGCAATGTTTTCCTAATACTGTCTGAACCGATTCATCCACTTGTGTCATTACCCAGGATTCTGCACCATATATCAATATAGGTTGAATTAGTATCAACTGTATTTTTGAGAGAAGACTGTCACTAAATCCCTTGTTAAGTTAGTAATAGTATGCATTAGCAAGCAGGATTCTTCTCCGGTTTTCAATGCTAATGTCATAGGCCTCATCTGACATAAAATGGCTCAGATCCTTGCCAATCTTCACTGAGGAATTCATGTTAGTCAGCGTCTTTTCGCATATTTTTAATTATATGTAATTACTACCGTATCGGGCTGCCGAAGATTTATCAGGTCTGAAGCCACACTTATAAGAGACGTTTAGTTTGGATGAAACTGGCTTTTTCTTTCACAAAGCACACTCGACAGGACCTTATATGTGTTAGGTGAAAGGATATTTAGGAGCATACGCTTGGATCACTGTTTTTAAGGAGAGGACTTAATGCGATTAGGCTACAATCATCGGACATGCAACTTGCTAAGCCAAACCATGCGTAGGAGCTGATACATGCTCGTTATCAGCTCATTGCCGCCAGACTTGAAAGGCTCTGCCAAAAGTTCGGCACCGGCTGAAATACTTTGTTCCATCCACGGTATTGCTCTTCTTACCTCGGTTTGACTTGGTGGTGGGCGCTCTAAGCTGTCGTCGACAATTTTTGTGATACCTTTACGTGCGCTGTCTTCCTGAACTAGCAATTGCTGGAAGTGCTCTCTCCATATATGCGGCACTCTTGGTATCTGTAACCAGTTGTCCATACTTGTCCTTATACAGATTGCATCTACTGGTTTAACCGAAAATGACAACGAAAACGGCGAATCAGGTTTCAGTACGCGATGGGTCTAAAAAATACTGGATTTTTTTAAATTAAACCTCACTTTACAGCTTTCCCCAACTGGTTTAAGGTTTACCTTAAATGAGGACGAAAACGGTGTATTCATTACTCGATGGGTCTAAAAACTACTGTATTTTTGAGGTTTACCCAAAATGACGACAAAAACGGCAAATAAGGTTTCAGTTCATATATAACCAAACATCCATAGAAAGAATTAATTTGTTAACTTTTTCATAAAGTTGACCCATGTCCGTCTGTCCTGCTGAGTGATTGGTACGATAACTAAAGTAAATCTTAACCAAGTCAAACACAAAATTACCAGTGGTATAAAAGTCGCTAATTGCGTTGGCTGCAAAATGGGCGAAAGAGCCACACCCCTTTAAGTACCTTCCACACAAAATACTTATTTCATTGCGTTTTAATTATCACGGATTACTATTATAGTGGTGGGGGAAGGAGTGGTTAATATGAAATGGAACCCCATTCGGCGTTTTTGTCGTCATTTTAGGTAAACCCGGATCCAGTTGAGAACCGCTGTGCTTACAGGAGGGGAACCCAGTAACGTCAAATTTAATTTTTACCTTTTGTGAGAATTTTCGGGCTGCACCTCTTTCCCCTCTTTTAGTTCCTTCATCTAAAGTTTTTTTCGTTTAAATAGCTGCTTCGCCTGTTTTACTGTCTCCTTGTGCCGGCCCGGGTAACAATTGCCTGTAGCTTTGCCCTGTAAATAGCATCCTGTTCCTCAGACGCTATGTGAGATTCTTTACCATAGCAGTATTTGTCTGAGCGCTGTTTGACGAATCCAGGCTCGGATGTTTCGGCGGTTAACATGGGATGCCCAATAAGCTGTCACTGTGTTTTGGGAACGTCAGAAGTAGATGAGTTGTGTCGTAGTACATGGGAGAGCTGGTTGGAGTAGGCAGTGGCTATCTCTGGGGTTTTCAGCTTTTTTTGATGGGTTACGTGAGTTTTTCATTCTGCTCAATCATGTGCGAACCTTAGCAACCAGACAGTGAATCGTACCCACATAAGCACCACGGAGCACGCGTTTATTTTTTTACCACAGACTCTATTTTTCGTGTTTTGATCTTTGTCATGTTCCTTACCACTGCAAAGCTAAACAGCCTAATGCCATTGTCGAAAGCGTTGGTATGTAGGCTGAATTTATCGATCGTTGGACCAAGAACATCTTAACTTACTTAATTTCCCTTTATAATTTCCCATGAGGTGTGGGATAGTTTCTCACTTTATTGCGAAGTAACACGCTTTCTATTTAGATTCACAACAAAACGGCACCTACTTGTTTATCGACGAGTGCGAACGTCTCTTACTAGACATGCCGAGTGACTCGACACTATACTGCAAAGTTGGTGCCTACAACATCGAGGGGGCCGGCAATGATTTTTCCTTCATTGATGCAGGGAATTGAAACACGGATATCCCGCATGGTAGTCGGCTGGTCCCAAGAACATCTTTCTTTCCTATTTTAGCATTAAAATCCCCCAGAACAGTTTTATTGTCGTGGCCAGGTCAGCCGTCGTTTATTTCCTCTAGGGGCGCTCGTAAAATGTATATTTGATCTCAACGTCTTTTTCTTCCGCCGCAGCATGTGCACAAATCAGCGTCATGTGGATATACTTCGCTTTAATGTGGATTCTGGCTATTTGCCCGCTAACAGTATTAAATAGCGAGACAATATTTCTGAGTCTCTGACCAATTACAAATTCACCTCCGAATACGTGATTTTCCCTAAGGCAGCTGTAACAGATGTCACAGTCTTTACATCGCGAGAATCCCTGTCCTTTCCATTTCATCTCCTGGAAGCTGATAATGCCACCATTGTATTTGTTGATAAAACTTCAATTTTTGTGTCAAATTAAAGCAAACTACATAGAAACTCTTGAGTGTCGTCATTAAACGGCTTATCCTTTACTCTTGACTATACGCCTTGGGATAAGAAAAGTTTAATAAAATAAAGGTTTTGTTCAGCACAAAGCAGAAACTGTAAATGTAAATACTACTGTAGAATACGCTGTATGCACTGTGTAAATGCATCACATCCATTTATGGTGACACATAAGTTTGAAACATTGTTGGGAACAGTTGGCCGTCCGTTGGACTGGTAAGGTGTAACTATGTGATATATATTGTAAAGTGTGGATTTAGAAATATGTTTAAGTGTTGATTAAGGTTAAACATTATATTTAGTTAAACGTTATAGTTAAGTTAAACTTTATGTTTAATGTGTCATTAAACATTTACAACAGAATTGGCTGTAGGAATCTTTATTACGTTTGACATTTACTTTTTAATTATAATGTCATTAAGTAATTTTGAATCCCAAGTATTGAATCGTAGTTGACGTATAGAACTTTAACTATCATATAACAACACTTGACTTTGGGATTCAATTCTAAAAATTGCATGTGAAAGTAGTACTAAAAATAAGAACTTCTGCATTATTCGTTTTGTCATGTTGGCTGCATTAATACCAAAATACAGCACATGATTCTGGGACTCAATTCTGAGAACTGCCGGTAAAAGTAGCCCCAAAAAGAAGAAGTTGTGCATAATTCGTTTTTTCAAGTTACATGCCATAATAATTTAATATCGGTTTGAAGTTAGTAAGTATCGTATAGGGCTCACGTTTTAGGCTCTTTTGTTTGACATAACATAACATAAACAAAGAACCACAAGATTTTCCCAATCATATCGAAAAAGAAATCACCTGAAACTCTGCCTAATTACATTTAACTCTTTGGAATTTCCAAACTATATCAAATGTAAAGTTTACAGATATTGCAAATACCTCTTAATTTGCCATCCTATCAACCCACTCTGGTATTCTATATCATCCAGCTATAATAGCTATGCAATGTATCCTAATTTATTTCATTATAATTACACCATTAACCAACATAAATTCTAATGATAATTTACCCCTAAGAACATTGAGTAGTTATTCTTAACAAACGAAGTCGTAAAACTAACTTACCCACCTTCATTTAATACACCAACCAGCCTTATGATGGCAAATTCATTCGCACATTCGTCTATATTATCAAGCATTGACATTCCGGCATCATTATCTGCTGCAATATACCGGTCTCACTTCATCCTTGCCACTAGCCCAGGTTTGAGAGCAGCAGGAGCACTAAGTTAGAAAATCTGAAATTCAACATGCTACTTGTGTCGTTGATAATCTCATAGCTCTTATGATTCGGCACACTTCATGGTTGCAATACCCCCAAGAGATGTTCACATTTCAATGTGTATAGATGGGCAACTGTCTGAGTGGAAGGAAACCATGACTAAACTCCTAGGTGTGCGGCCAGAGTATGTCATAGCATCCACGTTTGTAATCATATAGACATAGGTACATAGTTGAATTGTTCAAAATTTGAGATTTATGACAACATATCTTCTAAGAGCATACTTTAATTATTGACAATGTTTGAGCTGTTGTTAAGAAGCGAAAATTTGTTTTGCCTTTGGTATCCTAAGTGATATGGCATAATTGTCCTTACGGGAGATGCCATTTAGAATGTCATTATATTTATTATAATTTCATGACAATTTAATATGTAAAGATTAGATTAAAATGTATGTTGCTAGCATAGACATATGTATTTCACATAAATGTTACATGTCTGTGCGATACTTAAATAAGAAATGTTGTGCATTAAAGTTAAATTCATGTTGATAAAATTGCCTTTGGAACAGATTTGGAGATGTTCTTAGTGAAGGCCTGACCGTTCATATGTTCGAGTATGGGTTTGGAATAGAATGTACTCGAAGTCAATAACAAATAGGGAACGAAATGCGATGGCATGTCATAAGGTCTATGGACCTTAACAGTGCAGATACAACGTTCATCCAAATGCATCTTAAAATGAAACCGGGTTCATGAGCCTCGATACATTTGTGGAGGAATGTTAGTTGGGCTATTTTTTATAACACAGTACAACACATGATTTTGGGACAGAATTCTGAGAACTGCACGTGAAAGTTGCCCCAAATAGAAGAATTTCTGCATCATTTGTTTTGCCAAGTTACATGCCATAATAATTTAATATCGATTTGATGTTAGTAAGTATTGTGTAGAGGAATTTGTCACGTTTTAGGCGTATATGCAACAGCTATCACGGTATCAGTGGTTTATCCAACGCCTCGTGGCATCCAACCAGTAATTACATATATTGCAACGCTGTAAACGCATTTCCTCCCACCTACTGCCTGTTTAGCCTTAAATTTCTATAAATAAATGGCCAATAATTTTGCGACCACACAAAATTTGAATTTGATTAGTCTATTGTTGTTGTTTGTTAACAATCTGGATATTTTCACCTATACATACATACAATATATATAATTGATTGGTTTTCCACAAATCAATAAATCATTTGGTTATATTATGTTTTTAAATGAAATAAAACAATGTACTATTTATTATGTTCTAATAACAACAAATTTACGTTTCTATATAGAGCACTGCCACAGCCAATTACTGGCATTTACAATGGATACTATTAATTATAGCCTTTGCAAATGTTCTTCATTGATTTGCAGGACATTCAGACAATAGTGGCATTTTGTTGCAATTGGCAGCATTCAGATATATTGAGTACACATACAAACACACACACAAACACACACACTGCAATTGTGGCAACACAATAATTTTGATGAATAGAAAAATAGAAGTAAAAATATGTTAAAGCTTTTATTCAAATTAAAAATAAAATAATAAAAATTCCTTTAATGGCATTGTGGTTATTTCCTGGCAAAAGAACATCAAGTTTTGTATTTAGATTTTATAAAGAGAAACGTATTTGAATATGGAATTAATTAATCTTTACAGGTATTTGTAAGTTTTTTTTTCTCAAGAAAATTAATACAAGTTATTCAACAGTTACAGTACATGAAAAGAAGTAGAGTCTGATAAGAATGTGTGGAGTAACTTCAATCAATAAGTTCGTAATATGAGTAATAAAACAACAAAATTATATTTCATTTATCAGCACAGAGCACTTCAATGGCACACGAAAAAATATTTCAGCGCAGAGTACTTCAATGTCATACGAATAAACATTTCTATGCCATTGTAGAACAAATAGTCCAACTATTTGCATCAAGT
Source organism: Muscina levida (assembly GCA_964034835.1). Lineage (NCBI taxonomy): Eukaryota > Metazoa > Arthropoda > Insecta > Diptera > Muscidae > Muscina > Muscina levida. The sequence goes on along the minus strand of OZ035884.1, from coordinate 102,381,417 downwards.
TTAAAGATCACCTACGAACTGAAGTCATTTCATTTCAAAGAGTAGTTTTTTTTAACATTTACTTACATACTTAATTTTCTTTTACACTCCATGAATGAGGTATGGGATAGCTCTCCGCGTTGTTGTGAATTAACACGCTTTTTATTTTAGATTCACAACAAACGGCACCTACTGTTTATCGACGTATGCGAAAGTCACTATTTAAGAAGCTTTTACTAGACATTCCGATTGACTCGACACTTATACTGCGATGTTGCTGTCGACAACAGCGAGGAGGCCGGCAATGAAAAAAAAATGTAGATGACTGGAGGCGGGAATCGAACCCGGGATCTCCCGCATGGTAGTCGCGTGTTTTAACCACTTTGCCACGGCCGGTTTGCGAACGGGAAATACTTCCTGGGTGCTAAATAAGAAAAAATGCTGGAATAATACGAAATGCAACTCATATATTTTGTTGTCATTGAGTCGTGGCAGAGTGTAACATCGCAGAGTGTAACATCGTCTCTTTACAACATGCAGCAGCTATTTCTTAAATAATACACGACTTTTACGGTTTTGATGTATAGACTGAAGTTCTCGACTGAAGTTGTCGAGAACATCAGAATTAGGTGTTTAAGTAGGCATTGGCTACCTAAGTGGTACTCAGCTTTGTTATGTCTACATAGTTTCCTTGCCTTTGGTTGCAACCGTTTTTAGCACAACTTAATCGCGTGCTTACCTCGGCTGAAACGAGGTTTTGATTCGGATCAATATTTGCACCGCGCATCTTACGCTTGTCCATAAGGCTTGAGACATGCCTTCTATTGATTCTGGGTTTCTTGTCTTTTGATCCTCATGGATATCTATATGCGGGAATCTGGTTCCACTCTGGTGCCGACTCATAGCTGAACCAAGAGCATCTTCCTTCCCTTCCTTTTTAGCTTCATAATAACCTAGAATAATTTTAATGTCATGGCCAGGGCAGCGGTAATATATTTCCTTCAGACGCTCATAGAATGCAACTTTAATGCCCTTGTCTTCAGTCGGAACGTGTACACAAATCAGAGTAATGTAAAAATATTTCGATTTGATGCGGACAGTGGATATTCGGTCAGTTGCAGGGTTAAACAGCGAGACCAGATGCTGAAGTTTATAGCCAACTATTAATGCGTATCCTCATTCGTGTCTTTCTTCATGGCAGCTGTAAAAGATGTCACAGTTTTTCCGTCATGTTCATTCCTGTCCTGCCAATCGCATTTCCTGTAAGTCGGTGAAGTCGGACTTGTATTTGTTGAGGACAACCCCTATTAGGATAGAGGCGCCATCTCTGTATAGATTTCTGACCTTGCAGGTGCGTATACCTTTGTCAATCGTGGTTCTTGTAAGGTTAGCGGGGGTCAAATTTTGTTTATAGCTGGATAGGGGGATTTGGTTGTTCATGTCTTAGTGTTTTTATAATAGCTTTTGTATTTAAGAAGAGTGGATTATTAGGCTACCGTACTCGACTCTAATTTCGTAGGGTGAAAAGGCACTAAGAGAGCCGTTGTGCTGAGCTTTAGTAACTAAAGTTACTTACTCCATAAGGCGTATCGGTGAACGCATCGGTAAACGCACTGCTATAGCAATTGTGGTAAACCATTGAACCGATTTTCAGTGGCCTTGCCCAGGAAACACTTGATCCATGTGTCCTGCTTGGGGACCACCGTAGAGAGATCCTAAGTGACTAACGATCAGAAAACTCAAGTTACCAAATCCCCCATCCGCCGCCGCCTCAATAATGTGTAATTTTTTTATTGCATTTTTTTAAAGCACTTTTGATCGTCCATAGACTCACAAGTCAGCTTCAGGTAAGGCCACATTTTTCCTTTCACCCAATCAGCTCAAAGTTTAGAAGAAACAACTCCGATGTAGAGTTGTTAATTTAGACAAGAGTTGTACATTTAAGTGACTCCGACTTTCAAAAAAAAAAACTTAATTTCCTTTTTAACCCCATGAATTAGGTATGGGATAGCTATTTTCGTTGATGTGAAAAAACACGCTTTCTATTTATATTCACAACAAACAGCACCTACTTGTTTATCGACGAATGCGAACGTCACTGTTTGAGAAGCTTTTACTGGACATGCCGATTGACTCAACCCTATGCTTGTTTAAACCACTATGACACGTCCGATCCCATGACGGACTTTCTATCTTTAAGTAAATATTCAGGTACATTAATAAGACGGTTTTTTGCGTTTCGTAAATAGTTCGTTACACCAAGCTTCGATAACAGCTCTTTCATCTGGTCGATCCAATGAAATTATGGTGGCCCCTTCAGCGCCGCCCATCGAGTTTGTTGTCGAAGAGCATGCAGTCTTACGTGAAGCGCTTGATAACGTCGAAATCATTATAAAGTTCTTACAATCTTACAACGACGGTACTCACCTTTAACGATGATATTTTGCGAACTATTTTGGCCTCGAAGACTACCAGCATAGATTGACCCTCGTGTGTCAATATGCAGTATTTTTGTTCGTCGAGAGAGAGCTTTGTCATTCAATCGCTTGCTAAGCGCATAGTAGCAGCAGTTTATGAAGAGCGGCTTCCAATAATGTGACGTCATGGAGAATATTAATGTATCACAACGCCTAGCAAATATATAACAATGCGGCAGAGCAAGTCAAACTGTACTAAATTGTGTAAATGCGAGATAAATAAGATGTTTGATCCTTTTATCACTGTCTAAACCTAAAGTTTTAATGTTGCCAGGACGTTTCATGATAGTCAGGCAGGGCAACGCTGAAGGTCAAGCAAAGTTTTCTGCAGAAGCTGTCATGAGGAGGTGAGAAACAAAACACCGAATACCTCCTGTGTAAATGTCCAGCACAATCTATCTGAAGAATGGCAACAATGGGATATTAAAAATTGTAAGCTTATTAGGTCCTCCGCGTTTAGTAGATAACATTGTGAAATACAAAAGTGGAAACAAACTCTAGAATGTAAGAATTTTTTTAAAAACTAGTGGACGGGAAACGCTTCGCTATTGCATATCAACTTGTAATATATTTCAGATTTCTTGCCATCCTAAATGCTATATAAACGCTAATTAATACATTTGTAGGTCTACAAAGTACTTTGAAAACGGTACTTAAGCTCGACAAAAATATGTTAAGTTTATTAACTTATGTAACTAATTTTAAGTAAATCCTTAACATGGAAGTTAACTAATTAAGTTTTATTGTTTTAAATGAGTAATATTATAGGCTCTATGACGATAGTAAAAAGTTCATCAGCAAAGACATATCTATGATATCTGTATGTAGGGCGAATAACCACTTCTTTCTCAAATCGGACATTCTGCTAAAGTTCAAAGTTAAAAATTCAATTTTAATGTTTTTTTTTCTCTTTGCCTTTAACCATAAAACCCTCTTTTGCCATGTCTTCTTCTCCCACGGATCAAGAATATTTCTGAATACTGTCTTTGTACTGAACTCGTATTAATATTTTTTTAAATAATTCGGTCACCAAACGCTTGGTTTAAAAAAGTGATGGTCTCACGCGCTGTATGGCATGTTATGCCTTTGTGTTGGAACCACTTCTCTTCCCAATGATTTGCAATGGCATGACATGACATGAGAAATAAAAAAATCAATTGATCGTCCACTGGGTCTAATTCTTCCAACAGTTGGATGTTATATAGATGTAGGCCAAGACATTTCCTCAAACCTTGTCACATATTTAGTTCCAAAAAGCCTGCTCATTAGGGCGGATCAATTTAATCGTATATCATAATCGGAATCTAAAAAATTTCACTAAGAAACAATATGTCTAAAACAAATTCCTAGTTCGCGCTAAAACCTTCCTGAATTCAGCGGAAGCTATGAATTGATTTTAGATACATAGTTTCTCGGTGAAATTTCCATAGAATTCATCATAGATTCCGATTCTGGGGACGCTTTTTACACCCGCACCTAGAGGGTCATCATAGAATCCAAGAGGCCCTTATTTTGACCCCATGGGCTCCGGCTCCAATTTTGAACTACCACTCAGATGTTTGGAGACCTAGACGAAGAGAATAGTATATTTCTGATGCTGTTTGGGATCCCGCCCTACATATTGGACTTCCGCCAAAGGCAAAAATTCAAGAATTTCAAAAACTTAATTTCTGTTTGCCAACTTTCAAAGGCCATAATTTTTTTAGCAACACATAGTTTTCCGCAGATGGTTTCAAAAAAATATAGCTTATCACAAAGTTTATTTTTGAAATTTTCTAACAATTCATCATGAAACCGATTTTGGTATACGATTTTTGCGAAAAAAAATTGAACCTCACTATTGTTCATATCTGTAGGCGAACTGCAATATAATATGGAATTTAGAGGACGATCAAACTATTACAATGGCAGTTATAACTGGGGTGTGGCACAGCCCACTTCCACCCTTGCAGTAATTCATACTGTAACAAATCTCACCTATATACATCTGATAGTTCATGTATGGGCGATGCCACGCCCCTTTATCAAATCACAACCAATTATAGCCAGGGACTATCACCAGGTCAACAGTACCACTTTTTTTCGTAAAATTTTCGTATCAATCTGTCTGTTGGAAAAGCCTGCAGAGCGATTTTTGAAAAAGGGGGCGTGACACCTCCCTCTTCCACCCTGGCTGTAATTAATACTGCTCCAACAACATGTATACCAAATCTCATCTTCATACCTCTGATAGTTCATGAGATATAGCCCTTTTGATTTTCAATTTGTATGGGCGGTGCCACGCCCCTTTAACCAATCACAACCTATTATAGCCAGGGACTATATTCAGGTCAACAGTACCACTTGGTAAAATTTTCGTATCAATCTGTCTATTGGAAAAGCCTGCAAAGCGATTTTTTAAAAGGGGGCGTGGCACCGTCCACTTCCACCCGGTTGAAATTAATACGGCTCCAACAACATATATACCAAATCTCATCTTCATACCTCTGATAGTTCATGAGATATAGCCCTTTTGATTTTCAAGTTGTATGGGCGGTGCCACGCCCCTTTGTCCAATTGGACCGAATTGTAAATCTAAACCATCCGGGGCGCCACCCAAACGCATACAAATAAATTTATGCAAATCGGTCCAGCCGTTTAGGAGAAGTTCAGTCACAACACACGTACAGTAGAATTTTATATATAAAGAAGATATGGCAAGTACATCTTTTATTTAAATTTGAATTTATTCGCTACCCACTTCAAGCAGCAATGACCTACCAAAAAATTACTATTCTATTTATGTGGTCATAAAATTTTCCAAGTACCTCAATGTATCCTTTGTTGCCCAGCAACCATGATTCGAATGAATCAACCGAAAAATTATTACTCCATTCTCCTTTATGGAAATTTATTTTATTGGCCCTTTTGTTAGTTGATTTCTATAAAATTTACGCTAACAAAAGATAACATGAAATGGCCGCCCTGTTTATTTGCTCAAATTATTTTCCAGTACATTTTGGGTGTAATGTAAACATAATCTTGAGGTTTAAGTGGCAATTTTTATGTTCTGCGACCATTTCGTCAACAATTTGTAGCGGTTGGTTGCTTTGGCAGCCATCAAAATTGATATTCGTAGAGATATGACGAGATTTCACATCTAGGGGTTCCCACAACAATTGATACTGACGAAAGTAGGGCAATTGGCGGAATTTAGTATAAGTATATTTATATCAACCAAGCTAAATTTCTGACGCTAATCGTCCATGGGACCGGCCGTGGTTAGAACACGCGACTACCATACAGGAGATCACAGGTTCAACTCCTGGCTCCAGCCATCTTAAAAGCAAAAAAAAAATTTCTTTCATTGTCGGCTCCCCTCGAATGTTGTCGACAGCAACTTCGCAGTATTAGTGTCGAGTCAATCGGCATGTCTAATAAGAGCTTCTCAAACAGTGACGTTTGCATTCGTCGATAAACATCTAGATGCCGTTAGTTGTTAATCTAAAAATAGAAAGCGTGTTAATTCACAACAACGCGAGAAGCTATCTTATACCTCATTCATTGGGTGTAAAGGGAAATTAATTAAGTAAGTAAGTAATCGTCAATCAATGCAATACAAAATATCTCTCTTTTCGCTCACATATCTCTTATAATATATATTCCGATATATTTTGTCCGCAAATTGATTTATTATGTTCAGTTTGATAAAATATGAGTGGTGTTGCGACAACGGTATTTTTAAGCATTTGTCGCTACTCGTATATTGTATTTCCTCGTCAGGGATATTAGTTCCGATTGCTTTGTTCAGCATTGTGCATTATGGTGGCTCTTGAGCAATTAAATTTGCCAATAGGAAACCTCCCAACGAATTGGACACTAACACTGATTAGCATTTTAAATACAATTGAGAAACTTCCTTTGATTGCCAATGTTTGTTGTCTACAAATGTCGTTTTGTAGCTCTCTAAAAAACTTGTGCTATTTGCTTTTCTTAAATCCACTGAATTCCCAAAAATTCCTATACATATAAAATTGATACAGATCCTTAGGGAGCCACAGCATTTGCTGATAAAATCCCCCTAAAAGCATTTATCTTTCCACCCTCTTGGTTAGTGGTTCCAGTAAACTGCGAGTGCACAATGTCATGAATCCTAAGTATCAACAACAAATATAAATACTGGACATTGATATTCATAGTGAAATAAAAAAAACACACACAAAAATGCTGAATGTTGTCGAAATTTGTTTTCGGCTGAACAAACTTTCACCAACATCGCAATTGTCGCGTACAGCTGAACTAAGTAGACAGAATCCAATGCATAAATAACGATGTCACAGAGAGAGAGAGAGAGCGGTTTAACTATATAAAGTACTATAATCTACACTGTGCCAGAAGTGGGTGCGCGGAATGTAGCATGGCCGTAAGATAATATTCACAAACAAAAATGGTATCGTAAAATTGTTACAAACTGTATTTAAAGTGAGCACTTTTATCTGGGTAAATATGCATTCAGCAGAAGTATTAAAGTAGTATGACGAAACAAAATTGAGTGCTTAAAGTTGCAAGTCTCTATGTAATTTTTGTTGAAGTGCTTTGTGCAACGTCATGTAATGTGAAAAACATAAATATTTTATCCGTACATATAATACAAAAACATTTTACATTAAATGCTAATAAATATGTTATTTGAAAATAAATTAATCAACTTCACTGGGGCTCGCATCCGCAATCTCTCTATTGTCAATCCGATGCATTCTCACCACTTCATTTCAGCTTATTATGATGTAAGCGCCAAAATTACACTTAACATACCAACACGAACAGCGCCGATGGTCAGCAACGCAAAGGTTTTCACCACGGTGCTGCTCTCAGTGTCATCACTAACAACTGTCTATCTAATACTTCGCATTTGTTTAATTTCAAATTTTATATAAGTGAAATAACACTTTTACGGATATGATCGTCTGCGACACATCCAATGCAAAGTTTATTGCCAAGTTAATGAATGTTATCTGATCAACTTGATTCGTTTTGAGATTTTCGATGTTTGCACCGTAAAATCAGATATAAATCTTCAAGACGGACATTACATCAGTACACCGATGACCTATAAGCCGGTAGAACGAACTTCGAGTATGTTCAACAGCCTATAAACATAAACGATGGACACTAAGTCTTTCCAAAGAGTCCTTGCGTTTGTATAACGGGGTATAATCCTGTGGAAGAGTTATCTAGTATATACAACGAGTTTTCGCACTTATATGACGGATATAAGCCTGCCCAACGAAACTTGAGTCCATGTAGTTCCACAACAGTACAAGCCTGTGCAATGAGTCCTTGTGGTGGAAGAAAGAGGTATAATGCTGCAGAATAGACCTATAGTCTGTACAACGAAACCTTGCAATTATATAACGGAACATAAGCCTGTAAATCGAACCTTGAATCTACAAGGAGCCATTATGCTTTTGGCAAGCCAATAAAGAGTCTTACCAAAAGTGCTTACCGATTTTTCTATCTTCGACTTATGAACAACAACCGCCACGCCAAAACCGTCCTGCTCCCGTCAACGAACCACCGATTAGAGAGTTGTTCGATTAGTCGGCCCACTCAAATAACGCGTACTCTGTATTACCGTCTGCATGGTTCGACAGAGCATGTTGTCAAGCCTGCCAAAACGTTTCCTCGTCTAAGGATCACCTTACTGCAAAAGAGGACTACATAACCCGTGACCATTGACCAAACCTATTCGCTAAGAGTGTTTTGTTTTGTAATAACATCTAAATTATGGCGATTATAAATCAAGGAATTAAATCTGATTTGAATACCTTGTCCTAGTGAGGGAAAATTTCCTCATTTATTTCGTAAGGTTTTGTGAGTCCCTGAAAAGGTCCTAGAGGCGACTGAGGCAACCTCTGTTAAAACCAAGTTAAAGTTAAAAGCTGCTTTGAAATCAAGAGACTTGTATCGATTGTGGTTAAATAACCGTGTGAGTGATAAAGCCCTCTCTCGACATACGTAAATATAACTGTACCAGACACTGGGCCTGGACACTGTTTTGTTCTATGACGCATATTCCTGTGTAATGTCAGGAGCAGATGAAACTGTTCTCCGAAAATATTTGAACTCATCATAATTTCCGGAGAGTACCATCGTCAGTATAGGGACTTCGACTTAGTAAAGCGCGTTCAGATAAAGCGAATGCTCTCTGAGATTGGCCGAAAGTGATCCAACTCAAAATGTCGTTGACAGTAAACTTAATGGGTGGCGCAGGATGGTACGACCTGCGACCTTCGTTGGGTGGTCGAGCTTAAGAAGATGTTATCCAAACTTGGTGTGACGATCTATGTACGGAGCACAAAAGACTTAAACGCAAGGAATTCTTTTCAGCGGGCGGCAACTGATGGTTGAGAACGGACCTTAAGAATATATGTTTTTTTTTTTTTGAAAGTGCATACAAATATAAAAGACATATTTTTATAACTTAAACGTTTGTTCGCAACAAAAATATGTATTATGCAAATAATAAAATGTCCTATTTACCATTTACGAACATCTCATACACATTAAAGCTCCATATGGTGTAAGGAAATCCTAAACCTGACAGCAGACATATGTACAGACTCATGTGCGTTTGATCTTTTTCCTAGATCTGCAATCTTCATCGGTACGTGCCCCCATCTTAACACTTGGAGGTATACAATATACTTTTGGGTATATAGTACAATTTCTTGCCGGGGTTTACACTCTTGTCGGGCATGTCAGATTCTTACCAACTAAAGCCACTTCCAGTGAAACTGTCAGATTAGGTAGTACTTTGCAGGGAGGGAGAGATTTATCCAGTCTTTATTTTGTTTTTCCTCTATTACAGTAGTAGGCATATGCGATCGCACGCTCGCAACAAAATGCTATGCTTGTGTGCGGTCGGACAAGAAGCATAGCCCTGTCGAATTACACGGTGAAAATCGTTGAACATTGTTTGTCTGTTTTTGCGTTGAATGCAAAACAAGCGTGTGTGGTGTTGCCTTTATAACACTCATGCAGAGACAGACTGTTTTGAATCAAACAAAACTATCGAGTACGTGTGAATTGCTGGCTTACTATCTCCGGCTACTATCTCTTACTATCTCCGGCTTACTATCTCCGGCTTACTATCTTTATATAATTACTGAAGCTTATCTAGTTCTTTATGTTTATCAGTCCAACTTCCCCATTATTTTCCTGTAGGGTTTAAACCTCGGCAAGTTACATGCTCTGATCCTTCTTAGGTATTGGGGTACCTTGAATATGGCGGACAAGTTAGTACTTGTACAAATAACTCCGACGTCGACGTCGACGTTTTACATTTCTTATTTGCATTCCCTGTTTACAGGCATATCGACATTAGTCTTACACACTCGACTATTATATACACACCCTAACCATGCGCCAGTTTTATATTATTTACTTAAGCTGTTGTTTACAATCGATCGGTCCTTGCAGCTAAATCTATTTCATTAAAGTCTACTTAACTTGTGATGGATTACCACCGGGCATAAATAAATAAAATGATGCCAACAGTGTTTGTAATTTCATAAAACGTAAAACTTGTTAATCCAATATGCGCGATTTGTCTATGTCGCAATAATGCCACGCTGCGTTTTCCCATAAGCAATCATGTTTACTGCCATAGTTAGTCAAGTTCACAAACAGATTGCCAAAATAAATGTTAATCCTGTGTAGACATGACGATTTCAAATTTAGCTCCATCACAACGTCTGATGTGATGTGAAAAGGTTCTTTGTTTTTTTTTACGGTGCATATCTGCCCACTCAATTCCATGGAAATGTTGTTACTAACCATATTATATGGTTTCAATTGTGGCAAAAGGTTCAAATAATCTGATTAATCATTTGCGATTTCAATTGTGATTGATTGCTGCGTAAGGCGGCGTATGCTGAAAAAGCGGTTGATGCGAAACGAACATCATGTTACAGGAAAAGGCTTAACGAGTCTATAACAAGGGAATTTGTTGGGAGAGGGGAGGGGAAATACAGGATCATTCACGGCCAGGCGCTTTGATTCATTACATTACGCACAGCTGTTCAAAATAAACAAATCATCAATATTCACGAGTGCTGTAAATAATAACAAACTGTTGCATAGCACAGTGGTATATGTAGTAAAGTGGAAATAGGATATACAAAAATACTAAGTTGCTTAAATAAATGATGTGACAAGTAGAAACGTTTTTGGGGCTAATTCCCAGTTACCTTTTTGCAGCAGCATAAAGCCGTTACCGATTTGCTGGACTTGACCTAAGATCTCAGATTCCAATTTAGATTACTGTCCAATATGAGTCCGAGGTATTTTTCAGTAGGGCCTGAACTGAATACGAACTATGAACTACCTATCCCCTGTCTCTAAGCGTCTGGTAGTATGGCATAAAAGGCAATCCTTCTGTCAAGGGCTTTAAACAAACCGATTAAGTCGACAAGCGGTGGAAACTCGAGCCTTATACCAAGTGGTCCTTCGAAACAGGTATCTCCAAAGGCTCCCAAAGACTGCTAATGGAATGCAATCCTGTCGAAACCACTGCTTTCGGTGCTGAGGACGAGGCACTGATTCAATCGGCTGCCAAATCCAGTTTTCTCAATGCCAACAGTTGAGAAAGGAAAGAATAATACTTCCTTTTCCCCCAGGGCACAAAACATCTCCTGAAGGGTATTTATAACCAGGCCCTCCGTCTACAGAATAATTAGTCAGCTTGGTGATAAACCAGTCGATTAGCTCACGGACCAGGACAAAAGCTCTCTCCCCAAAGGGCTATATATCGTATATCCTATGGAAAATGGCACACATAAACGAAAATCATAAACGACGGCGGTCTGACATTCAAAAGATCCAAATTTAATCCTATACGGACACTACATAGATCGTATAACGAAGTTGCTAAAGACCACATGTTTTGGGCGATCATTTCTTTTTATTTCATCAATAAACTGGAAATTAGCTGTTGTTGTTGTTTTTGTTGTTGAAACAGCTGGAGAAGGCAGCTGGGGTGATTATTCTTTATACCGATTTTCAATTTATCGGCATTCGATCAGGCATATTATCAGATTATCATACGATCAATGTTGGCAACTCTGTTTCGTTCTATTAAAGATAACAAGGTTTGTGTCAAGGGATTGTTAAGTGTAGTTGTGAGTTTTAACTGCCAAATTTCTCCAAAGATGGCGCCAGCTGGATTTGTTGATCTTTCTTTCGAAGTTGATAAATCATTTTAATTTTCCTTGGTCCTTGCGAAATCTGGATTTTTGTAGTGGAAGCTTCTAAGAAACTCGAAAGTATTTGAAAAGTAATATTTCATCGATGTCGATTTGACCAGTGTCCCGGCCGAGAATCGAACTCGGCACCTTCGGATTGCTAATATATACTGAGCTATCGAAGGCCACCGAAATTAACTGTCGTATCCCTTACGTTAAGGAGCGACCCGGACCACTGCCTCAATGTCATTATGAGGACTGGTATCAGGGTCTCGCAGTATTAGTGTCGAGTCAATCGGCGTGTCTAGTAAGAGCTTCTCAAACAGTGACGTTTGCTTTCGTCGATAAACAAGTAGATGCCGTTAGTTGTGAATCTAAAAATAGATAGCGTGTTAATTCACAACAACGCGAGAAGCTATCCCATACCTCATTCATGGGGTGTTAAGGGAAACTAAGCTTTTTAAGTAAGTACAACGCCGCTATAGAGTCGCTCGGAGATGTTTAGCCTGGTGCGAGACTCGAAGCAATATATCTTGCCGATGTTCCACAGAGACCAAGATCTATTGCCAAAATCACCACCGAGCCTTCCGAACCAAAGTTAATCCTGGAAATTCTTCAAGTCGGTAATCCTTAACTACCCACAACAAGACAGGACAGTAGTTGAGGTTACTGAGGCGGTGGAAGGATCCAGAAAAGCCACTATTGTCCTAAACAGTGTTTCACTTTTGCTAATTAGAGAGAGAGACATTGGAGTGTGCACTAAGGATTTATATCCATTTTCCTAAGTGTCTATAAAAGCGATGGTAAAAATAAGCTTTTAGATCAAGAGAGCACCAAGAAATGTGATGAATAAAATGCGTGTCCATCTGTCAGCGAAGACATTCACTCTGTCTACAGTCTGATGAGTGAAAATCTTGGCAAAATGAACATAACCAAAGATGCAGACGACGTCCTCGATGACGACCCAGAGGAAGCAAACATAACTCTCGTATACAGCGGTCAAATAGAGTAGAGGTCAAACAAATTAACCTTTACCACTCAAAAGCGGCATCAGCCGTTTTACTCCCTCGATTATCATCAGCTAAGTAGGAGGACCATCTGTGGCATAGTGATTAGAACACGCGACTTTCATGCGGGAGATCCGTGGTTCGATTCTCGGCTCCAGTCGTCTACAGTTTTCTTTCTCGATGCTGTCGAAAGCAACTTCGCAGTATAAGTGTCGGGATAATCGGCATGTCTAGTAAAAGCTTCTCAAACAGTGGCGTTCGCATTTGTCGATAAACAAGTACGTGCCGTTTGTTGTGAATTTAGAGTTTTCTTGGAGGACAAACACCTCAACTACTATACCCACTGTATGTTTACTGTAAACCAAAACTCTAAATAATAAAAACACGTACACATGTTACACTTAATGGATAACACCAAAAATAGATTATACCGAAATGATTGATATTATCAATATACCAATGCGTGTATTGATTCGAAGAAAAAACACGCACACACAAACACCTCTACAATACAAGAGAAAATAACAAATAACATTTGCTTTGGACAGTAAATGATAAAAAAAAGGCCTTTAAGCCTGCTGGGAAAATATGTATGTGTGTGAAAACATACAAATTCAACCGCATCAACAAAGCTTAACCCCAAATGTATGTAAGGATTACCGCAAGCGCTCTTGTTTTCTTTGTATCCCACGGACATTGTTGTCCTTTGGCCAATTTCATAAATTATTGTTAATGGCATTTTAATACACAATTTTTGTTAACACAATATTTTAGTATTGAATGACATAAATAAATTTTGTTGAATGTTCTTTTTATAACTGCCTGACAAATGTCATAAAACGCACTCGCTGTGCAAGGACATCATGAGGCAGTGTTATATGTCCACCTCATATGGCATGGGCATCACAATACATGCACACACATTGTGAAGGGCTAACAAGCTAACGATGTCTAATTGTCTGCTGTGTCGTTGTTAACGGTTCATTTTATGACCATCATTTGTCTGCCTGTTGTTGCCGAGAATGAAAAATGTACAAAATGTTATGTAGCACCTGTAGCAATGTGGGGTGCAATTGGCTGGAAACTTATTGCTGGTCTTTGACCAAGACACTTTAATGTTTATAACTCTAAAATAGATCATGTTGAATTTTATATAATTGAAATTTATTGGACTTACTTGAGTGTTGGGGGGTTGTTATTCCTATGTCCAAATTGCAAGGATTAAAAGGAACAAATGATTGTACGGAAGTTACTTTTTGTTTAATGGTAATTTCGAACATCAGTTTTAGAAGTTTTCATTAGACTTGCCACTTTCCCAAGAATATACAAAAAAAATATAAGGCCGGCATTATGGCATTAGGTTTTGCCATTTCGGGAAAGGCATGCACACAACTAGACAACTGGACATTGTTACGCATAAGTTGGAACGACAGATGCACTGGTTCAGAATTGGATCACCAACTAGTTGCAGCACAGTTAGTGGTACAAATGCTCGTAACCCAACGTAAAGGAAGCTAAACATATTAAGGTTGCATACCCCAGATATAGCCAATGCCTATTACAATGAAATATCTGAATTCCTATATACAAACGCGCCTAACTCCGATGTACCAGACACTTAGTGTCAGCATATTGCACCATATTCAGACCAGTCCTGGTCTGATCAAAACTGTCAGTTATTGTGTTATGAAATGAATGATGCATACAAAACAAAACAGGATCCATTAGTAACGAGAGAACTATATAAGCAGCTGTGGAGGGGTACGAATACCCTCTGTATGATGGGTAAAAAAAATGCAAGAAAATGGCAACATAGAGGCTTAAGGGCCTTTAAATTTTCTCAAAAGGTACAATATATATTGTATGGAACAGCGATCCCTACGTGTATATACAGAGTTGGAAATCTGGTCACGGACACGCAGACACTATGAAGTGAACCTTTTTATACTTAGCATATTCATCTACAATGCAGTAGATTGTTCACCACCGAGTCAAATCAAGGTCGGTACGGCAATTAGAAAACTGAAATACAGTAAATCAGTGAGTTGCGATGACCCGCGGGTTGAGTCTTTAAAAGCCGCTGGTACCGTACATGCAAAAGTTCTTAACCCTTCTGTCGTACTTTAGATAATGACGATAAGAGTGTGTGCGTCACAGGACCAGCATCTGATGCATTACATACAACGACGTAACAAGAGTGTTATGAGAAAGATTAAAGCCCAGCCCATTAGATACTTGTGTGGGTTTACTTACTTACTTACTCAAGTGGCCCAAGTTTGCGTCTCACTACTCTGCACCGTCCTTCAGGTTCGCCTTCAAACACCTTTCTCGCTGGAGCATTTACATCCATCCAGGCAACATATCTCCCCATCGCAGTCATTGAAGTCTGACTCTTTTAGATACGTCGATGTCGTGGTAAAGCTCATACAGCTCATGGTTCACCCGCTGGCGAAACTCGCCTTCGACACAGATAGGTCCATATATTTTTCGAATTACTTTTCTCTCGAATACTCCCAGGTTTTGTATGTCCATTGCCGTGAGCACCCACAATTCGGGAGCATACAACAGAACAGGTAAAATAAGCACCTGGTATAGCTGTTTCTTAGTATTCCGAGATAAGGTGGAGTAACTAAAGTGCTGCCGAAGTCCGTAAAAACATCTCTTGGCTAGCACAATTCTCCGTTTAATTTCTTGGCTGACATTATTTTTCTTGTTGACGGAAGATCCGAGGTAGGTAAACTCGTCGACTACCTCAAAACAATAATTGTCAACGTTGACCGTGCGTCCCCATCGAGAGGACTCTTTGTTCGTCGAAATCATTATTTTTGTTTTGTCATCGTTGACCGCTAAACCCATTTTTGCTGACTCCTTTTCTAGCGATGAGAAAACTGCAGTAACATCCCGCAGATTTCGGCCAATGATATCTATATCATCGGCATAGGCTAGTGGCATGTGGCCCTTGTGGAATATGATGTCAGACTTGTTGACACCAGCCTTTTTTATCACCTTCTCCATAACTATATTAAATAGTGTACAGGACAAGCTATCGCCCTGCCTGAGACCTCTTTCTGTTTTGAAAGGTTCAGAGTGCTTTCCAAGGTGTTTTCCAAGGTACTTTTGCAAAGTCGAATTAGCTTTGCAGGAATACCAAACTCAGATATGGCCTCATAAAGCCTGTTCATTATTGGAGAGTCGAAGGCAGCTTTGTAGTCGACAAAGAGGTGGTAGGTGTCGAGCTGATTTGCCAGAGATTTTCCAGGATTTGCAATAAAGTGACTATTTGATCCGTCGTAGATTTACCAGGTCTTATGCTGCACTGATATGGTCCAATTAGTTTTTCTACAATTTGCTTTGGACTTTCACACAATATGCTCGAAAGGGCCTTGTACGCAACTTGTTATATGTAGTTCTTACACGGTAATTCTTACACTCACTACGATCTCCTTTTTTGTATATGGGACATAACAGACTGAGACTCCATCCAGATATTCTCCATAAGCTGATGGATGCTCCTAATCTGCTCCTCTCCACCTGCCTTAAACAATTTAGCCGGGAGACCATTGGCTGCTTAGGTGCTTAGTTAATTTTAAGGCGGGATATTGCCACACCTACAGCACACTGGAACGGGGGTGGACAGTTAAAACCATCGTCATGGATTGTAGTGGTGTCTGCTGGAGTGGTGTCCGCATCCAGCAGATTTCTGAAATGTTCTCACCATATCTTATGAAAGTTATCCGGGTCAGTTACTAGCTGGCCAACGTTGTCCTTGCAGGAGGGCAAACCTGTTCCGCACATTCTCGTCTTAACTCTCAGGTAGCATTTTGGGCTTCCCCTCTACTTTGGGGCGACTCTGTGAACTCATCCTGTCTCTTCTTCAGCTCTTTATTTTTCCGTCTAAAGAGACTAGTTGCCTCACGTCTCTTCCCCTGTGCCGTTCACGAACAGCTCGCGTTGCCATTGGCTGCAGTTTCGCCCTGTATGCAGTATCCGTCTCTTTCGCTGCATTGCGACATTCTTCATCGTATTAACCATCATCTCGATACGGCTTTGAGTACTTAAGTACGCTTCTAGCAGCCCGATCTATGGAGTCGGCAAAATATACTGCCACTGCGAGGTAATATTATCAGGGGTTGAAGATTTCTTTAGCAGTTGAGTTAGTTGGTTGGAGTAGGCATCCGCTACCTCTATGGTCCGCAGTTTATCCATGTCCATCTTTTGCTGTGCCTGGTTACGTACGTTTTTCGCCATGCTTAGCCTTGTGCGTACCTTAACTGCGGTAAGGAAGTGGACGGAGTCAATGTTCGCACCCCTAATCACTCGTACGTCCAGAACACTCGATGCGTGCCTTCCATCGACTACCACGTGATCTATCTGATTCTTCGTCAATTGATCTGGAGATAACCATGTTGCCTTACGAATATTTTTATGGTAAAATCTAGTGCTGCTAACAGCCATATTTCTGGTCGCAGAGAAATCAATCAGGCTGATGCCAAGTTTCGGTGTTCAGACTGAATTTGCCAATGGTAGGCTCAAATGCGGACTCCCTGCCATTTTTAACATTAAGATCACCTAGAACAACTTCGATGTCATGGATCGGGCTACGGTCATATAAATTTTCTAGGCTCTCGTAGAACTCGTTTTTGTCCTCATCGCTTTTCTCTTCTGTCGAAGCATGGGCACAGTTAAGTGTTATGTGAAAAAACTATGTTTTGACTCTTATGGTTCACACATCGGGCGGGACCGTGAGACTAGGTGTCGCATTCTCTTGCTAAACTCAAATCCACACCCAAACTTGTGCTTGATCTCATGTCCGCTATAATAGATGCCGAACACCCTTGCCCGTCCACCGGATTTCCTGTAATGCGATTATGTCAGTCTTGTATTCTTCGAGGACATTCGCCAGTTGGATGGATGCACTTGGTCTATACAGTGTTCTAATATTCCAGGTGCATATCCTGAGATCATTGTCAGGTTTTAGGCTCTTTTGTTTGACATAACTCGAGAACCACTAGTCCGATTTAGCTGAAACAAATTAAAAAAAAAAACTAAGAATTACGATTCTTTTAATCTGTTCACATAACGTTTTCCTACATAAGCAACAGTTTCACTTTTCCATTCACCAAATGATTTTGAACTGGGTTTGTAGCAGTTACAATAAAGCTGTTGTACTCAGTGGCGTATGATTTACATGGAATATTACTTATGATAATCATACGCCACAATATAGTATTTATGTTATGTCAAACAAAAGAGCCTAAAACGTGACAAATTCCTCTTACGATACTTACTAAATTCAAATCGATATTAAATTATTATGGCATGTAACTTGACAAAACGAATGATGCAGAACTTCTTATTTTTGGGGCTACTTTCACGTGCAGTTCTCAGA
The DNA here is from genome assembly GCA_964034835.1 of Muscina levida. Lineage (NCBI taxonomy): Eukaryota > Metazoa > Arthropoda > Insecta > Diptera > Muscidae > Muscina > Muscina levida. Next base: position 102,363,341 of record OZ035884.1, on the reverse strand, counting down.
ATTGAGTCCCAAAATCATGTGATGCACTGTGTTATGTTATCACCGTCTCATTAAGCCCGTAGTCGAAATCCCTCTGCAGCATCTTAAAAAAAAACTCATGCCGCATACATGGATACAAACTAAAACCTTAAATAACTAGGATGTGAAGTATCAAGTCAAGTATATCGATCTTGTTTATTGTGCATTGTTGCTGTTTAATTCCCTCAATGAGATTTGCTCGCTGCAATTATCAACAATGTTGTAGTTTTTTCATTATGCATCATGAAACTTATACAACTAAGATGAACTTTTCAAACAAGAGAACACGGCGACAACAAGTTGTCTTAAGAGCATTTGGGACAATAGAAAACTATATTAAAGTTTTATCATAAAGCAGTTCTCTGCTACCGAGAGTAGATTTACAGTGAATTGAAAATTCATAACATAACTTTGTTTATGGGATCAAATAACCTTACCTCGACTACTAAACCAACAAATTTATTGTTTGTTTGTGTTTGCATTAGTTGAGGTAGTACGCAAAAATTTTCCACAAATTTTCTGGATGATACTGCACCAAAATGTTAAGCTCTGACAGATTTATTTTAAATCCACAAAGATAACAATGCAACGTTGCCGCACCAGTAGCAATATTGTCACGTTCAATATCCAAAGCATAGTGTGTGAACAATTTCGTAAAGCAGTATAGACTGAAATGTGAATGTTTTAATAAAATAAAGGGGTTGTAAGATAGTTTGACATTTGAACATTCTGCCCACTGACGTAAGGTAATGTGGAATTTGGTATATTGTGAGGAGGTTAGAAGAATAAGTGAGAAATTTGTTTATTTCTTGTTGAATCTAAAAAAGGTTATCGGAGAGCACAAAACTAAATAATAATATTCAAGTTATGTATAAGAATAATAAACATTTTAAATTGTTTTTTGCTCTTTTGAATGGGAATAAGATTTTTTTTAAATGTGGGGTAGATTATTTGCATTTGCAATTATCTGTTTTTTTTTTTGTAATGATTATGCTTAATATATTAAATGTTTTGACTTCAAGGCTGATTCATCGACCACCGCATCCCCCAAATGGCTTGACTGAATAGATTCAAAAAACGGTTTTACATACTGAGGTTAACCCATGATTGATAGAAACAAAAAAAAAAAAAATCCAAGCGCTTCGGTATTTTACGCTTCGTTGGTCGTTCGCCACACCAAGTTAAGATAATAGATCTTCCATCTGGTCCATCTAACGATGTTTTGTTCGCCCCTCCTACGCTACCCATCGACTTCAATGCCGAAGACTTTTCGAGCTGGAGCATTTTCATCCTTTCGTACAACGTGTCTAGCCAGCGCATTCGGTCTATTGCAACACGCTTGTCGATGTCATTGCACAGATGAGTGAACACTGATGAGTCCAAAGATTTTTCTCTCGAAGACTCCCAGGATAGATTGATCCGCTTTCGTCATAACCCAGGATTCTGAGCTGTAGAACAAGACAGGTAGGATCAGGGTCTGTTACAGTTGGGTCTCTGTTCTTCGAGAGAGGGCTCTGTCATTACATCGCTTGCTTAGTGCATATTAGAAGCGATTTCCAATCAATACTCGTCTCTTGATTTACAGGCTGCTATTATTATTTTTGTCTACGGCGGAGCCAAGGTAGACAAAATCATCTACAACTTTAACGTCCACTCAGCGTCTGAAACGAGTAGACGCTTTGTTCGTTAAAACTAATAACTTGGTTTTGTCCTCAGTGATCACTAGACCCACTTCTGCCAACTGCTTCTCAATGCTGGAAGAGGCCGCAGTAACATCCCACAGCCCACGGCCAATGATATCTATGTCATCGGCATACGCCAGCAGCATAAGACTTTTGTTAAAGATGGTACCAGTCCTGCCTACTCTAGCCTTTCGCATGATCATCTCCATTATGATGTTAAGGATATCTGATGACAAACTATCTAATTGTCTAAAGCCTCGCTTTTAAGAAAATGGCTCAGTCAGATTTTTTTCTATTTTCACTGAACAATTCATGTCAGTCAGTGTCATTCCGCAATATCGTCTCAGCTTCGTGGGGATACCAAATTCAGCCATAGCATGTAATAATATCTGTCGTATCGGACTGCCGAATGTAGCTTAGTAATCGAAAAACAGATGGTAGGTATCGATCTGCTTCTTTTGAGTCTCCTCCAGGATTTGTCATAGTGTGAATATCTAGTCGGTCGTGGATTTACCTGGTCTAAAGCCACACTAATAAGGTCCAATCAGTTTCGCTAAGATGGGATTTAGTCTTTCACATAGCACACAAGACAGTATCTTGTAAGCGATGGTTAAATGGCTGATCCCGCGATAGTTGGTACACACACTTCGATGGCCTTTCAATTTCCATCATCGTGCATGCTTTCCTTAAGTCAAATTGTGTTTATGAGCTGGTGTATGTATGCTGCCTCATCGCCGCTGGCTTTAAAAATCTTTGTCGGCAGTCCATCGGCTTTCGCAGCTATATTATTTTTAAGCCGTGATACTGCCGTGCTTATCTCGTTTTGGGTCTTTGGTGGACACTCTACTCTGTCGTCGATGATTGGAGTGCTTTCGTCATTTATGCTTCATTCAGGAACGAGAAGAGGACAAAAGTGTTACCTCCACTCTGAGTGATCTGACCGGAATTCCGTCTTCTTCCTTACAGGTGGGGATCCCTGTTCTAAAACTTTTGCTTTTTACATTTTGATAAAATTTTCTAGCTCCTCCTCTATCGCTGAAATTTTTGATACTCTGGCTCTATCTTTTCTTCCATAGAAACTTTCGCCGCCTGAAGAGATGTGTCATCTCCCTCCTCTTCTCAGTATAACGCTCCGTCATACCAAGTGTTGCCATTGGCTGCAGTTTTTATCTCTATGTGCAGCATCCTTTTCCTCAGATATTTCGCGTCATTCTACATCATACCAGGCCTTGTCTGAGCGTGTTTTTTCATAACAAAGTACGGTCGTTGCAGCAGTGGTCATAGAATTCACAATATGCTGCCACTGTGTGTCGGGAACATCAGAACTAGGGGGTTTGTTTGGAGTAATTGAGAGAGTTGGTTGGAGTAGGCATTGGCTATCTTGGTTGAATGCTGCTTTGAAATGTCTAGCTGGCTTTGCGTTTGGTTACGAGTGTTTTTAGCACTACCTAATCGCTTGCGTACCTTGGCTGCAACGAGGTGGTGATCCGAGTAAATGCTTGCACCGCGCATCACACGTACGTCCATAAAGCTTCCATCGATCATATCATATGATCAATTTGGTTTCTTGTCTTTTAATCAGGGGATATCCAGATTGAATTGTGGATATCTTTATGCAGAAATCTGGTTTCGCTTACCACAATGTTTCTTGCCTACGCGAAGCAAACCAGTCTGAATCCGTTATCCGTTGTTAAATTTTCGACTGCTGAACCAAGAGCATCCTCTCTTCCTATTTTAGCATCAAAATCTCCCAGAACAATATTGATGTCATGTACCGGGCAGCGATCATATATTTCCTCCAGGCGCTCATAGAATGCATCATCTTGTACACAAATCAGGGTAATGTAAAAATATTTCGTCTCGATGCGAAAAGTGGCTATTCGGTCATTTACAGGGTTAAACCGCGAGATCAGATGTCGAGACCAGATACCAACTATTTTAACACATCCAAATTCGTGTCTTTCTGCATTGCAGCTGTTAAAGATGTCACAGTCCTTTCTTCGTGTGCATCCCTGTCCCGTCTATCGCATTTTCTGTATGGTGGTGATGTCAGCCTTGTATTTGTCAAGGACATCCGCCAGTTGGTTAGAGGCACAATCAATGTAGAGAGTTCGGACATTCGAATTTCATATTGGTAAATCATGGTCCTTATAATATTTGCGGGGGTTTTTGTTTTTTCTTCTCTTCGTGTTTTCATAATAATTGGTTTTGTTTAAGGAGTGCATCTTATCAGGCCACAGCCCCCGATTGTAGTTTCTTGGTGCTGCCAAGGGAACTAAAAGCTTCAGTAACTTCTGGTAACTTATTCCTAAGGCGCATCGGTGGTGCCATTTTGGTTACTCAACATTGCGTCTTATCGCATTTGCGACCACTAAACGGATGTTCAGTCGCATTGCCCGTGAAATACGTGATCTCTCGGACGTTGTGAGCTACTTGTGGAGAGATTCTGGTTATTCCCATGTAAATAATGATCAGAAATACTCAAATTAAAACATCCCCCTTTGCAATTAACTTAATGAGACTAAGCAGTTTTGAAGTTTTAATAGGTGTGTATCTTACACTAACGCTTCGTAGGCACATTGGAAATCATTTGGTTTTTACATTCTGGTTTGATTATTTTTGACTGCAAACTGGCATGTAAAGCAAAATAAAGTGAAAAGTAAGAGGTCGTAAGAAGATCATACCTAGCCGAAGCTAGAACAATGTCGTTAGCCTGAAGGCGGTAACTTTGTACTGTGAACAAGATGGGGTACAGTTAGTAAACCGGAAAGGTTATTAAAGAAATGTAGCGGTGGCTTCATAGTCATCACGAGTGTTTGGAGAGAAAAGGCTACATTTGTTTCCGTCAGTTGGTCTATAGTAACCGCATTGTACTATTGCATTGTATACCATCTGCTCTGACCTGCGATGCAATATTACCTGTAAGACACATATGGAACTCTCTCCAGTATATGGAACTCTTTCCACCTATACCAACGTATCCGACAAAATTCTTGACCTGGCAGATATATGTATAGAAATTATTTTCCACATGCGGCTACTGATAGATAAACTGCTATTGCAGCTGCCAAATATAAAGAAAAATAGGTCAGATCTTTCCTAATGGCGGTTATTTTGTGCTGCCCACTGATAATTTTGCAAAATACATAAGTAATTCAGAAATAGGATTACAAATGTTGGGACCGGCCGTGGCATAGTGGTTAGAACACGCGACTACCATGCGGGAGATCGGAGGTTCAAACCTGGCTCCAGTCATCCTAAAAAAAATTGTCCTTTCATTGTCGACTCCACTCGTATGCTGTTGACAGCAACTTCGCAGTATAAAGAGTAAGAGCTAGTAAGAGCTTTTCAAACAGTGACGTTCACATTCGTCGATAAACAAGTAGGTGCCGTTAGTTGTGAATCTTAAAATAGAAAGCGTGTTAATTCACAACAACGCGAGAAGCTATCCCATACCTAATTCATGGGGTGCAAAGGGAAATTAAGTAAGATTGCAAATGTTTCAGCATAGGATTTCGAGTTTCCATCAGGCGAGGCTGCAACGATTTGCTCACAGCATGCACATTTGCAATGAAAGTTCTTCATTCCATGAAAATCATATTACCACTGCAGCTGATCACCAGTCTGACCCCCTTGGCCTCAGAGTGAGCAACTATTTGTTGAATTGTTTCGTCTGATAGATCGAAGAAGCAACAGCAAGTTATCTTCCAAGTCTTCCATGATTACCGCCGTCTTATTATCAAAGCCGCAGTGTGATGTATGTAACTACGTATACATGTTTATGTTCTGGTCGCATGATTAAAATGAGAATGAAGAAAATTACTCAGTTATTTAAAGATCCCTTCTTGACCAGAATACGGTTTTATTTAAGTCTTAATTCAAAGCAATATTATTAAAGAAATCATGGTGTCCTTAAATATCCCAGTAAAACAACGCATTCCATATCACTCCAGCTTAAAGCTTAAACTCATTCTCATTCAATTTCATTGTATTACTTGCCCTAACATCTGGAAATTATGCTGTCAATTAACAAATCCGCACATAATTATGACAGAGCAAAAATTCTTAAATTACCTGTTTTTCACACCATCACGCGCACGCACACGCAGGCAGGTATGTTGTGTGCGTTGTAGACGCATTAATGGGATAAAAAAAAGAAGACAACACCGTATGATTTATCTGTAATCTTCAATAATACGTGCAATTTTCCCAAATGACTTTCAATATCATTGATGGTGGCGGCTGAAACGTTTATATGCCATCATTTCCGTATCAAGTTACGTTACTTTGTAAAACAAACGTGGGCAACGTTTGGTACCTGGTAACACAGGTACTCAGGAGCACTGGTATTTGTAACACATTGAACATTACATTTACATTGATATCAATACAGTCCAATGGTAATGTATTTGTCAACCGAAAACCAGGGCATACTTTTAGGATGAGTTTGGAAATTACTTGCACACTAAATAGCATTCATGTTCAGAGTAGCCAAGTAACGAAAAAAGGGGAAAATACTGGTAAGTGCATAATGGTCAAATTGGAGCTGGATGCAGTTCAAGTAACAATTATCATGCGGAATATTGTAACTTGCATCAACCAGATATTAAGCCCACGAAGTAATTTTCCAACCGAACAAAATTGCCTACCTCGGTGCAAAAAGAAAAAATGCATTTTCATGGCTCTTCTTTTCCCACTTGTACACCTCTCTTCTTCCAATTATCCGCTGTCAGTTAACACTCATTCATTGAAACACACATACACACACGCACACACAAACAAACATAAATAAACGCATAAGGTCATGCTCATGTCATACATATTAACTGAAAGCCTCTTAGCCCCTCATTCAAAGTGGCCGCCGCGGGTGTACGAATGTGGTGCGTGATGCTGCGAAACGCGTTTGCAATATTGACATTTATCGATGACGCTGTGCCACAATGACTTTGCAAATCCAAGGGATTAAAGCTTGAGACTTTTGCTTTGCCAACAACACGTACTCAAAGTTAACATGTGTTTATTAGATTCATCTGAATGATTTTTTATGGCCGTAGATAGATGAACAAACGGATATTTCACTTAATAGAATGACAGACTGATGGGCGAATAATCAAAGGAAATTGGTATTATCATGCTAGGGCGAAGGGGAAGGTGAAAGGTATGAGAAATGTTTGCATTACTGTATGCGGGAAGGGGAGGGGGTATTCATTTATTTTGTATAAATTCGTGAGATAATACGAAAATTGAGAATTTCTGTCGCAGAGGAAATCAGTTTTATTTAAGGATGGCCTTGTAATTTATGGAGATGCCGAGAATGCGTTAACTTTAAAACAAAGTTTGATTTTTGGTTGCCATTGTTAGGAGTTTAAAACCTACGATTTCCGGAGTTCGTGAGTAGGAAGGCCTACTTTCGTTAGTTAAAAGGGCTTCTTTTAGATCCGGTGGGTCTTCCTAGAGCTTTCTCTCTTCCTTTTTACATTGCGTGTCATTAGGAGGCAAGGCCTTCCATCGTCACATCTTTTAAGAAGGCTTTATGTAAGGTTTGCCTCCAAATGGTAAAATAAAACTAAAAACTGAGCTGGGCACCCTTAAACTATTTAGTTTTATTGAGGACTTCTGCATGCGTTCTATGAGGAATGCCTCTCAAATTGCGCAATTGTTTAGAAAATTGCTTAGAAATGCTATGCAAATTTCTTGAAAATTAACGAAGGGAACATAGGCAAACGACACCGCGGACTCAACTGTTAAGCAAATTGGTTGGATTGCTTTAGAAAATTATGAAAAAATTATATTAATTACAAAAAAGCTTTTAATCACTGAAATTAATTGCCAGAATTGCTGCGTAAATATATCACGTTTTTCATAAAAAAAAACTAGCCGACTGATGACAACGTCATTGTCAATATTTTATTCTATTTTCATCTCTATAAACAAAGTATTTATAAGAAATATAATTCTGAAGAAAATTATGGACGTATGGAGTATGATTTATACTACTACACTAAAAATTTTAGGGAAAGAAAAAAACTTACCGTGACAGCTGATATATATGTATTTTTCTTCTCATTTGGCAGTAACAACAGAATCATCTATCAGTTGCCGCAACGAAGTTTTCGTCGCCTTCTTCTGTGCCGCCCATTGAGTTTATTGCCGAAGACTTTTTCAGCTAGAGCATTTTCATATATTTGTATGACATGTACCAGCCAGCGCATTCGAACTATTTAAAAGTTACAAGCGCTTTACTACGTCGATGTCGTCATGGTTCATTCGATGACGGTATTCACCATTAACGATAATGGGTTCAAATATTTTGCGAAGTGTTTTTCTCTTCATGACTTCCAGAATAGATTGATCCGCTTGTGTCATTAGCCTGGATTCTACACTGTAGAGCAAATAGGTAGGATCAAACACTGGTAGAGTTGGATCTTTGTTCGTAGAGAGAGGGATTGGTTATGAAGAGTTTTAGCAGCGGTTTGTGATAAATACTCGTCCCTGGATTTCCAGGTTGACAGTCATCTGCATTTTTTTTCACTGCCGGCCCCTTCGATGTTGCTGTCAGCAACTTCACAGTATAGTGTCGAGTCTAGTAAAAGCTTCTTAAACAGTAACATTCGCATACGTCGATAAACAAATAAGTGCCTTTTGTTGTGAATCTGAAACAGAAAACGTGTTAATTCACAACAACTCGAGAAACCATCCCATACCTCAATTAAGTAAGTAAAGTAAGGTCGTTGCGGTAGTAGACATAGAATACTCAAATATGTAGCTACACGAGAACTTCAGAATTTCGCTCACTTGTTTGCAGTAGTTGAGATAGTTGGTTGGAGTAGGCATATCTAGGTCGTATGCAGTTTAGAGATGTCTAGCTTCTCTTACATTTGGTTAAGAGCGTATTTAGTCCTTCTAAATCGCGTGTAGCATTATTTGGCTGCAACTAGTTGCTGATCCGAGACTACTATATAGGCCCAGTCTTCCATCGATTACTACGTGACCAATCTGGTTTCTGATCAATCTTGTTTCTTGTCTTTTGATCAGGAAACATCCCGGTTGCCTTGTAGTTTTTTTTTTTGCGTGAATCTGGTTCCACTCACTACCATTTTTCTTGTCGACGCGAAGCTTACCAGTCTAAATTCGTTATAGGAGGTGTTGTTGAGTAGACTGATTTTTTCAACAGCCAAGAGCAACTTCCTTTCCTATTTTATCATTCAAATCTCCCAGAAAAATATGTAATGTTATGACCGGGACAGCGGTCATATATTCTCTCCTGGCGATCATAGAATGCATTTTTTATCCCCTTGTATATGTCATCCTTCGGGAGTGTACACAAATCAACGTGATGTAAAAATATATTGCCTTAATGCGGAAAGTGGTTATTCGAAACTTACAGGGTTTAACCGCGAGACCAGACGTCGAAGTCTCTTGCCGCCTTTGTATCTACATCCAAATTCGAAGTCTTTAGATATTACATCCAAAATTTTATTTTGATGCGAAAAGTGGCTATTCGGTCACATGGTCCGCGACCACTACATGTTGTAGGGTATTGATATGCAAAACATATTGGGTTAAATTATAATAATTACCTATAATACTTTACTTATCGTTCAAAAGCTCTTTTTTTGATAACTGGTATATACACTGCCTAATCTAATATACGTTCGTTATCAACGTAAAGTCTCAATACGAGGTTCTCCTCCAAATCATAACAAACCGGCTTTCAGTTTAGTTCGATTATCAAAACGTCTGGAAATGCATTTAATTTGGACAACTTTAACGTTAATACTTACGTTTGTGCTCTTTGTGTTATTTAAATATTTGAAAAAACTCAATTACTGGAAACGCCAAAATGTGGAAATTATCAGCATGTGGGAATTTACTAAGAAAACAAAACTCCAGCCATGGGGATTAGTGGTCGGTGAATACTATCAACAAATGTATAAGGAGCAGAAATCATTTAAAGCTCTGGAGGCACCTTTAATATCTGCGCTCATTGTCCAGGATCTACAAGCCATCAAAGATATAATGAGCGGAAAGTTTGAATGCTTTCCAGATCGAGGTTTTTACGTTAATCCCCAAGATCCTTTGAGCACCAACTTGGCTAGACTCGATCACGATATGTGGAAACCTTTGAGGCACAAATTGTCGCCTAGTTTTTCACCAGCTAAAATGAAATATATGTTTCCCACATCATTGAATGTGGGTGAACAGTTCATGCAAGTCCTGAAAGAGCAATGTGAGAAGAAGCCCAACTGCCAATTGGATATGTACGATTGGTGTGCTCGTTTCACCACTGATGTTATGGCTCACGTTATTTTCGGCATCGAATGCAATAGCCTGCGAGAACCTCACACCGAATTTCGGCTTCAAGGTGATAGAGCTTTTTATCAAATGACCAATCCCTTACCCGATTTGGTGGGTACAAAGTTTCCCAAAATAATGCAACTGTTAAATGTTCATGTGTTCGACAAGAAAAGTAATGATTTCTTTGCTCATATCGTCAGAGAAAACATGGAGTATCGAGCGAAACACAATATAAAACGTCGTGATTTCATGGATATTCTGATCGACTTAAAGGAGGAGGCTACGAGTAATGGCGACTACTCATTGACCCTGGATATAATTGTTGGTCAAGTGTTTGCTCTATTTGTAGGAGGCTTTGAGACCACCTCTTGTACTATGTCATATGCTTTATTTGAAATGGCAAAAAATCAAGAAATACAACAAAGAGCACGCAGTGAGATCAAGGAAGTTGTGGCAAAATATGGTCAAGGATTAAGCTATGAGTCGTTAATGGAAATGAAGTATGTGAAACAAGTAATGTTGGGTAAGAATTAGTGTAAGATCAAGTTCTATACAAATGTGAAAATATTACACATACATATTTATATTTGAATGTTACACAGACGATTATTTCTTCGAATCAATAAACTCTATTTCAATATTCTCAACTTTTTCTTACAGAAACTTTACGCAAATATCCCATTATACCCAATATACCTCGTATCTGCCGTCGACCTTGTACGGTAAATACTGCTTCCGGATCTGTAACTATACCGACTGGTACTTCAATTATCATACCATTTTATGGCATTCAACATAATCCTGATTACTATACAGAACCTGAAGAATTTCGTCCTGAAAGATTTACCGAAGAGGAGATGGCCAAACGACCGACTTATACTTTTATGCCATTCGGAGCTGGTCCAAAAGTTTGTATTGGTGAACTTTTTGGTAAAATGCAAATAATGTTAGGCTTAGCGATGCTCTTGGAAAATTTTCGATTCTCAGTGTGTGATAAATCACCAGAGCAGCTGTCATTTGATCCAGTTAATATGTTTTTGTTGTTTGTTAAAGGTGGAGTACCTTTGAAAGTGGAGAAATTGTAAAACAGTGTATTTATAGGTATTTATGGTTTAATAATGGTAAAATTTAATATTTATGAAAAAAGAATTGAAATGTTTTTCTAAAACTTAATAAAACGTATTTATATTACACAGTACAATACATTATTTTGGAACTCAATTCTCAATTCTACACTTGAAAGTAGCCACAAAAACAAGAAGATCTGCATCATTCGTTTTGTCTACTTACATGCCATAATAATTTAATATCAATTTGAAGTTAGTAAGTATCGTATACCTTGTAAACCTCCGTCATCGAAGCGTCTCTGCTCTCATAATGAACTACATACAAAGATTTCTTACAGACGAAATGTTATCGCCCGAAAAGCTATTGGCGTCAGAATTGTTTAGAGCAATGACTGCTTGATACCATAACTTTGAACCTGGCCCATTCAAGGTTCTTATCAGCAATAAACAACAATAGCGTAAAACTTAATACACTCAGACTTTAATAAAGATAAGCTGTTCACTAAAAACTTCGTTCGTAAGTCAGTGTCATCCCACAAAGTCGTATTAATTTCCCGGGGTTACCGAGCTCAAGCATGGCATCTAATAGTTTCAGTCATAACAGACTAACGAATGCAGCTTTGTTATCTATAAACAGATGTTTAGTGTCTGTCAGGATTTGTAGTAGTGTGAACTTCCTGTAGGTGGGGGACTTAACAGGTCTGAAGCCCAACTGATAAGGTCCAGTCGACTTCGTTAATATGGGTTTTAGTCTTTCACATAGCACACTCGACAGGATTTTGTAGACAATAGGTAAAATGCTGATCCCGCGATAATTGACACACACATTTGTATCGTCTTTCTTAAGCACATTGCATAGAACACTCAGGCTTCATGCATATATTCAGCCAAATCGTTGCCAGCTCATCGCCGCCTGCCTTAAAAATCTATACCGGTAGTCCATCGACTTCCAGAGCTTTATTATTTTTAAGCCCTGTAATTCGGGTGCTGATCTCGTTTTGGCTCAACGGTTGACAATCTACTCCGTCGTCGATGATTAGCGTGATTTCGTCTCTAATGCTGCCTTCGGGAACGATCAAAGAACGAAAATATTTCGTCCATATTTGCCGCGCACTCTCAGTGTCCGCGACAAGATTTTCTTACACGTGGCGATTCCTGTTCCAAATCCTTTGCTGTAAATCTCTTGGTACTACTTTCGGCTTAACCTATATTCCTGTAATTTTCAACATCGGCCATGCATTCCCTTCGCCAAATCATGTTTGTGAGGTAATGATGCTGATTTCGTTTTGGCTCGGTGGTGGACAGTCTACTCCGTCGTTTCGGATTTCGTCACTTACGCTGCCATTAAGAAGGAAAGAGTACGCAAATGTTTCCTTCACATTTGCAGCATACTGCGTATCCGTGACCATATTTACGTTTCTGTCCCTGTTTTAAATCTATCTTGGGACAGGCAGTGGCATGATGGCATGAACACGCGACTACTATGCGGGAGATCGCAGGTTCAACTCCTGGCTCCAGTCATCTAAAAGAAAATTAAAATAAATTTTTCTTTCATTGCCGGCCCCCTCGAATTTTGTCGACAGCAACTTCGCAATATAAGTGTCGAGTCAATCGGCATGTCTAGTAAAAGCTTCTCAAACAGTGACGTTAACATTCGTCGATAAAGAATGTTAGTTGTGAATCTAAAGAAAGCGTGTTAATACACAACAACGCGAGAAGCTATCCCATACCTCATTCATGGGGTGTAAAGGGAAATTAAGTTTTTTTAAGTCCCTGTTTCAAAACCTATATTTATGCCCTCACCCTATGGGTATGAGGGTATATATCATTCGATACGACCCAAAAGTGTAACACATACAAGGAGTCACTTTAGACACTATGTTTCTTTGAACCAAATTCTATTCATGACTTTTTAAGTCGTTTGAGCCATGTCCGTCTGTATGTTCTGCTGGTACACACGGTAACTTCGTTTTGAAACTTTGCGTAGGTTAATATTTACCCAAAGATTCTTATGGTATGGGAAATGGGCTACATAGTCACAACTATATCTGGTACCTCCCACTCAAATGTACCATTCCGCCCACTTTAGAAATCAAGTAATAATATATCAAGTAATAAATCTATAGTGCCCAAATTCTGTATTTCGTAAAACTGTACCAGGATTTGGAGAAAATATTGGAAGTCAAGCCACACCCCTTCTGGTACATCTCATACAAATGTGCCCACTTTAGAAATCGAGTTATAATATCCACAGACCCAACTCGATAGTGCCTAAATTCAGTATTTTGTTATGCAAATTTTATGTTTTTACTTAGGGTGAGGGTACATTTAAATCGGTATACTCGACTTAAACTTTCTCACTTGTTTTAGTTTTTGGTAGAACTTATGGTCTTGACCTCTATCTCTGGGCTTTTCGATATCCTGGATCTCTCTGTCTAATCTTCCATAGACAACTTTCCGTGTGAAGAGGCATTTCGTCTCTCTCAGTATTTTGTTAAGCAAATTTTATGTTTTTACTGAGGGTGAGGGTATATGTAAATCGGTATACTCGACCTAAACTTTCGCACTTCTTTTACTTTTTGGTAGAACTTATGGTCTTGACCTCTATCTCTGGGCTTTTCGATATCCTGGCTCTCTCTGTCTAATCTTCCATAGACGACATTCCATTTGAAGAGGCATTTCGTCTCTCTCCTTATCTCGTTATATTATTCCGTCACAGCACGCGTTACTGTTGGATGAAGAAACCATTTCCTTACACAATACGCGACATTCCTCATAGTACCTGGGATTGTCTGAGCTTGATTTTTTATACCCACTATGACACTATGTCGAGAAGAGTATAATTAGATTATTTGGTTGCAGTGATTCAGAGAGTTGGTTGGAATAGGCATTGGCTATCTCGTTGGCATGCAGCATTGCGATCTTCAGCTTTCTTTATGTGTAGTTGTCTGCCTTCTTAGCATTGCTTAATATCGTGCATACCATGGCCATCAGTGACGCCAGAGATATGCTTTTCAAACAGTGACGTTCGCATATGTCGATAAACAAGTAGGTGCCGTTTGTTGTGAATCTAAAATAGAAAGGCTGTTAATACACCACAACGCAAGAAGCACCCCATACCTCATTTATAGGGTGTAAACGTAAATTATGTAGGTCAGTTTAAGTTTGTAGAAACAAAAGATTACTGTCAAAATTTCCCTAAAAATTCAGTACCCAAAGACAAAACAATGTAAACACAAAAAAATGCTGCTATACCGATGTTTTCTACTTGACGTGAGGTTTTAATTTGGTATATAATAGATATATTTTACTTTGAGGTATACGTTGGAATCTGAAATATTGTCTGCACATGTTCAAAATGTTTTATTTTAAGATAAACTTTACATATATAAACACTTTTAATACATTTACATAATATGTAAATATTCAAATTTCCGCATAATTCAAGATATGCAATCAACTTTACAACACAGAAAATGGTTCAGCATTTGCCAAAAGTTAATTTCCAAGAACACAATCACATAATATTTATCAATGGATTTGTCTATACAAAATGATGGTAGCTTGGGGATCCTTTGAATTGTCCTTCAGGTGAAAATTGTGTCCGCCACACACGATTGCCAATGAGCGTCTCAATAGGACTCAACATCTTGTACGTTTTATGGGGCCGTCATTACATTTTAGTGCTGCACAAACCAATTAAAATTACAAATCATGCATAATACCCATCCGAAATTACATATTTCTTTATCATATGCACCATATTACATTGTATGTAAATTACTTTTGTTGGTATTTGCGATAAGGGAGAAGTTATATCGGTCGTTTGTTATACCACACAAGTGGGGTGGCATTTGCTGGGCACTTGTGAGGTGATTTTAAATGGCTCTAATAAACATGAGATACATACATATACCTTTAAGCTAATTCTTCACACACTTATGCCACAATATATGTGAATCTGACAAGAAAATCAATTAACTTATGATAATAATCGTATGCAAAGAAAGGTCAGAAAATAATATTTTCTGGAAAATGTATCGCAAACATTTTCCACGAATACCTTTAATTTTGAAGTTTGGGGTTTTGGCATGTTTCATACACATACACACACACAAAATAATATGTTTATTTATAGTCAAAGCCGCCATTACCATTAATATTGAGTTATAGTTTTGTACTTACTACTACATATAAGAATGGAAATAAAACATAGAGATGATAACAGCTGAAAAAGAAATCCTTTTAAATAATTTCTAAGAATTTTACCGGAAATGTAAAAAAATGATATAGATGTAGGTAGTGAAGATTAAGATGGGGCTGTTGGTGGTGCGGATTACACAGTGCAACACACTTTTTCGGGGGTGAACCAAACCAATATCAAACGATAGCATTTGACCTCAGTAACAAAACCCTAAACTCCATTTTGTTCCACTACGTCACAAATTTTTTTTACAGTGGTTTGAAGTTTAAATTTTTTTGTCAAAAATCGATTCAAAGAATATTAAAAATCATCTATAAAAGTAAATTTGGGGTATTTCATGTCTTTGGAGACCTATACTAAAACATACAGGGGAATATTTCCTCGGAACATTTTAACCCTCTTGTTGCCAACCGTGTGGGACATCTTAGGCCCAATTTTGCAAAACTGTTTATATGTCAACTTTAAAAGGAGGTCAATGCTTAGAATCTTCGAAAGAAATATTCCCCGGAATATTTTACTAAGAGTCACCGAAGACAAATAACGTCTATGAGTCAAAGGTTCCAAAATAAATTGAAAATGAATGTTGATAGAACGTTAAAATATCTAATTTTGAGCAAACAGTGCAACACACTTTTTCGGGAGTGAACCAAACCAATATCAAACAATAGCATTTAGCCTCAGTAACAAAACCCTAAACTCCATTTTGCTCCACTACGTCATAATTTTTATTTACAGTAGTTTAAAGTTTGGTTTAAAGTTTGATTTGATTAAGATGTCCCATGCGGGTGAGAGCTAGAGGGTTCAAATGTTCTGATGAAATATTCGCCAGAAAATTTTAATGTATGTCTCCGAAGACATGAACTATCCCAAATGTATATTTACACATGGTTATTCAAATTCGTTGATTCGACTTTTTACCAAAAAATATCAAACTTCAAACCACTGTAAAAAAATTTGTGACATAGTGGAGCAAAATGAAGTTTAGAGTTTTGTCACTGAGGTAAAATGCTACCGTTTGATATTAGTTTGGTTCACTCCCGAAAAAGCTTGTTGCACTCTTTGCTCAAAAGTAGTATTTTTAACATTTAATTTTGATTTTATTTTATAACCTTTGACGTTGACCTTTTCTTTTTCAGCTGATATCATTGATTTGTCTTCGGTGACTCTTAGTGAAATTTTCAAGAAAATATTTTCATCGAAGATTTTAAGCCTTGACCTCCCTCCAAAGTTGACAAATAAACAGTTTTTCAAAATTGGGCCAAAAATGTCCCACACCGGAAAAATTGCCCTGAATGTTTTAGTATAGGTCTCCGAAGACCTGAAACACCCCAAATGTATTTTTATAGATGATTTTTCATATTCTTTGAATCGACCAAAAAATTCAAACTTCAAACCACTGTAAAAAAAATTTGTGACGTAGTGGAGCAAAATGGAGTTTAGGGTTTTCTTTCTGAGGTCAAATGCTATCGTTTTAAATTGGTTTGGTTCACCCCCGACAATGACCCTCAAATTGTGTCAAGATGAATAAAGATGAACCGGACTGCTATAACCCAACTTCATATTTTCGATTTGGCATAGTGGAGTATTAAGCACAATATAACGAATTTTTAACCAATATACAACTTTTGTTCTAGACATAATTTTTCCACAGATGCTTCAAGTAGAGCTAGGTCAGACGGGGATGATTATATTAAAGCAACAAAGTCATTGTTTTTGTACAAAACCAAAAAATTTTAATAATGATAACACAGTGATACAAATGTGAAGGAAAAAAATATACAGGGGTTCTCATGTAGCTTTTTTGTTAGACTTGAGTCCATAGAGTACAGTGATACTTTTAGTTTTTCTCGGTCACTTCGTTAAGTAATGTTTTTATAGCAAAAATTTCGTTAAATAGACATGGTTATGGAACTTTTGACCGAACTTGGTGTAACGAACTACCTACATCAGTGAACGGCAGCCCAATACAACCACAATAAGTTGGTAAGTTGCTTTCTTCCCTCTCTCACTGTATTGAAGGAAATTGTTATAAAATCTAGGAAATAATTTATAAATATTGTTGTCATGCGCATGGCACCGTACATTAATTAATTTTTACCGTGCACATGGGCTACCTTACGCCGTTGACTGATCTACATAGAGAGGAATGCTAGGAATTCTTTTCTACGTACGGCAATTGATGGTTGAATATCTGTTGTTCCTTTATAAGCAACTAGTGGGCCCGGCAATGCTTCGCTATTGCATATTATCGAATATTGCCATTTTCACCCCCTAAATGTAGAAAAATCCAAACAATGTGTAGCCTATGTTACTCGCGGGGTTATTCGGAAGATTCCCTGAAAATTTCATCAAAATCGGTCCAGCCGTTTTCGAGTCCATACGTTACATATAAACATACACACACCCTCTTTTATATATATAGATTTCACCAACATTATATTGAAATCTAACAAAATATTGTGAAAACATGTTATCGCATGAGTTATCATATCTTGGGATTTTAATTCACCAACGGATTAGATTTTGTATGATAACGATATAGAACAGATATCACCAAACTTTTAATGAGCACAGCCAATTCAGTTAAGGTGCACGCAATATACCATTAATGTTAAAGTAGGTCAGAAGAGAGTATATGTGCAACAATTAGTAGTGCAGAGTGTTGCATATGACAGCCTGTTTGCAAGGTTAAAAAATTGAGATTTTAAAAATGCGAACCAATTAACCCTCCAGTTCTCTTCATACGAAAGTTGTGGAACAGGAATCAGTTCTGGCGTCCCAGGAAACTGTTCCAATACCTAGTGCCGAACAAATTAAAATTTCCGTAGGCATTTTTGGGCCATATATTTTTTTAGACAGTTGTGCTCTGGCTAGCAAGATAACACACTTTCCTATATTCGAATTATTTTTTTCAAATTTGCTACATCTACTTGATTATTTGGAACGCCTAAGAAACCTAGTTTGGACACCGCAGTTTGTATACAAACTTTTGAAACGTTTCTTTCACTGATAACTTTTCTTCTATAAACCTGTGTGTATTTAGTAAACAATAACAGTACGAAACTTCCTCTTAATCAAGAAACATATCACTCCACACTGGCCACAACATTAAATAATGGCAGCAACTACAATATTATTGTATCTCATCATTAGTTTGGCCACTTTGGTTATTTACCTTATACGCAAACGTTTTAACTATTGGAAAGATCACGGTATTGCCCACGATGAACCCAGCATAGTGAAAGGCAACTTACAAGGTCTTTTAAAAACCCGCAACATAATTGATTGTCTTTCCCAGCCTTATACAAATCACAAAGGATCTGGACCATTTTGCGGTTTTTACTTTTTTCAAACACCATCCGTCTTAGTGCTGGATCCAAAATTAGTCAAGAGCGTTTTAATTGAGGATTTCGCCAATTTCACCGACCGTGGTCTGTTTCACAACGAAGAGGATGATCCATTGACGGGGCGCCTATTTCTATTGGATGGTGATAAGTGGAAAAATTTAAGGAGAAAATTGTCACCCTCATTTACACCCAGCAGAATGAAGTTTACTTACCCCACTGTCATTGAAGTGACTAAGAAGTTTATTGATGTCCTTACGGAAGTAAGCAAAGAAAATAATATTATGGAAATCAAAGAATTGTTAGCCCGTTATACCACCGACATTATAGGTCTATGTGCCTTTGGTATTAATTGCAACAGTTTGAAAGATCCACATGCAGAATTTCGTATAATAGGCAAAAGATCCCTAAGCGAACGCAAGCACGGCAAACTGTTGACAGGTTTCATGCAGGGTTTTCCCAAGCTGGCAAAGAAATTGCACATGCGCATGGTTCCCAATGATATTGAAGCGTTTTTTATGAGAATTATCCACGAAACGGTGGCTTATCGCGAGGAGAATAACATTAAAGCCAACGATTTTCTAAGTATTCTTATAGATCTTAAGAATGATACAGAAAAAGGTTCGAAGCTCCTCTCCCTCAGTCTGGAGGAAATGGCTGCCCAGGCATTTATGTTTTTCTTGGGTGGCTTTGAAACATCATCGTCTACGATGGCATTTGCATTGTATGAATTGGCTCAACATCAGGATATACAACAAAAGGTGCGAGATGAGGTGAATTTGGTCTTTGATGGCAGAGGAGATGTCACATATGAAGATATACAGGGACTGCAGTACACCGGACAAGTGATATCAGGTATGAAATTAATAGTATTGAAGTTAGAAGGGACGACAGTGAAAAAGTGAAAAAAACACGACAATTATTTCGCCTAAAAGTCTTATTAGTCCCGAAACCCTCTGTCGCTTAAGGTTAGCAAGACATGACGCAAAGGTTGAGAAGATTCGAGCCCCGACACAGCAACCTGTATTTCATAAATTTTCTCTTATTTCTATCCTTCTTTACTTTCCAGAAACTCTTCGCAAATACCCTCCTATACCCCTTCTCAATCGACAGACACTAAGCGATTATGTCGTCCCTGGCGAATCACAATATATTATCCGAAAAGGAATGTTAGTCCTTATACCCGTCTATGCAATGCATCATGATCCAGATCTATATCCCGACCCAGAGAAATTCGATCCGGAACGATTTGCACCACACAACGTCAAAAAGCGGGACTGCGCGGAGTGGTTGCCCTTTGGAGAGGGTCCACGTAATTGCATTGGCATCCTGTTTGGTTTGATGCAAACCCGTGTAGGACTTGCTTATTTGGTACGTCATTTTAGATTTACGATTTGTGATAAGACTGAAGTTCCTTTGGTATGGAGTAAGAAGTCATTTCTGCTAACCACAGAAAATGGCATATTTTTAAAGGTGGAGAGCATATGATACGGTTTTTAAGGATTAATACTCATACTGTAGAAAGGTATTTTGAAATTTATTTGCAAAAAATATAGCATTAGACTCTATTATATTAAAAATATATTAAAATAAAGCAACTGGTACGATATTTAATAAAAATCACATGCTGTTCACGTATACCGATGATATAGATGTCATTGGCAGAGGAATGCGGAAAGTTACTGCGGGCTTTTCAGGAATTGAGAAGCAGTCGGTAGAGGTAAATTCGGTGATAAATGAAAACAATTTTAATTATTTCAACGAAAAAATATTCTACTAGTTTGAAACGCTGCGTGAACGTCGACATCTTTTATTGTAAAGTGTTAAATGACTTTATCGACCTTGGCTCCGCCGTAAACAAAATAAATAATGTCAGCATAGTTATAAAGCGAAGAGTATTGATCACATACCGCTGCTACTAATAATAATAATACGCACATGGCTCAAACCAGGGATTAAAAAGTCTCCAAAACACTCTGCTCAACACATTTTAAACGTCGATCATGTGCGCAGGCGAACTCAAAACACAAGAGTTTAATGATCGAAGATGCTCCGCACACAGAGTCAACACATAACAAAACTCTTTTTTACAATTTTTTCCTGAGCACTCAAAGATGATGTGCACACATAAACGAGTGACACTAAAAGATTGGTAGAGAAGAAGAAGAAATATAGCTGTATATGTATGTACATACCCAGCAGCGGAAAAGACGAGGCATTGTAAAAATATGCCTGCAAACATGCCTTCAAAGGCAGTTTGTTGACATTCAAATACGCCTTCCTTTTCCAGGCATGTATACAGGCTATAATAAGTCCTTCACTAAGCTTAACAAAAAATTCCATACCCATGCACATTTCGCTTCTCAAATGAGACCTGTAATGAGGCCTCTTACTAGGGTGAGAAAAGATCCCGCAGACATGCCTCTTTCCCTTCTAAAAACTGGCCTGTGAGCAGCCCTACTGTGTACCCCACAAAATACCATAGATGTGCACAAAGGGCATGCAAACTTTCTTGCCTTAAACAGGCCTGTTGACAGTCCTATTAGTAGAAGGCAGAATTGACGTTCATAGCCATGCACTTGTCACTTCTCCGATTAGGCCTGTTGACAGGCCTCTAAAGGGAAGGAAAGACAGATGCTGTTGTTTATGAAAACCACATGTTTGTTATTTGTCGTACAACAACTATATCACGTGATAGCCGAGTAGGTAGCATGCCCAACTATGAGTACTGAGGTCGCGAGTTCGATTCCCGCTGCTGGAGTTTAAAAAAAAATAGTTATTACAAATTGTAATAAATATTGTATTAAAAATTTATAAAAAGTAGGAAATCATTTAATATGGAAATAATTCGCATATGTTTTTTTTTTATTAAAGTCCTTCTATAAATGCTCTTTTGCAGGCCTGCAAGCTGGTCTGCAGTAGCAATGCCTCATAGAAGGCCCTCGTTATTAGGACTCCAAGCAGGACATACTAGGCATGCCTACTGAAACGCCTTCAATGAGAAAGGGAATGTGCAGGCCTTGCCTGCCTATGACACCCTATGTTAATTTGAAATGAAGACTGCATTTGAAGGGTAGGGCTTCTGACTGCCTTTGCAGGCCTGTAAGAAGGCATGCAAAGCCCCTTTTTTTGCTGCTGGGTATATAAATATATGTATGTATGTGTTTTTTCTCCATATGAATGTTACTCCGTGTTTGAGTATTTTCGTTTCTCAGTGCACATATGAGTTGTGTCGTCTTTATCGCACACACGACGGGAGTGAGAAAGATGTGTTTGCATGTTAACATGCTCAACGGTGCAGAGTTTGTGTCACATTTTCCTCTCAAACACTCTCATGAAAAGAGTTTTGCATACATTTTGTGGACATTTTTGAGTTTTTTTCAAACGTCGGGACGACTAAAGTTTCATTGGATGGACCAGGTGAAAGAGCTGTTATCAAAACTTGGTGTGACAAACTAACTACGGAGTGCAAGAGACCGAAGCACTTGGAATTCGTTTGTACGGGCGGCAACTGATGGATGATTAGAAGAGTGTCTCATGCTCATCAAAGTGAGCCGTATGTTGTCCCACAATTATTTCAATGCAGTCATTCGTACCATATATTTCCATTCGAACAATACCTTACAAGTTCAAACTTTTACAAAAGAGCTTTGTGCCTTCATACCAATGAGTGCACAACAGGCAAACAGATCTTGGTGAAAATAAGGCATTCTGCGTACTTTGGAATAAAAACAACAACATATTCTTAGAGCTTTGAAAGCTGTTTACCATAAATGCAAATATCGACGAATGTGTGCCTGGACGCAACTGCCCAGCAGCGAAATTGTCAAGGCCTTCTGACGTCATGTCATCAAGGCCTTGTATTAGCATGCCTAAAAAGAGGCCTTATCCTTCCGTTCTGAAATATTCCGTGCACATGTTCACTTCATTCTTTAATGACCACGCTTGCAGCCCTTTTTTGGCCTTACATGCAGTAGTCCTTATTTGGGAATACTTTTCAAATAAGGAATGCAAAACGCATGATTTTTCATCAGATTCGGGCATTACAGGGACAGACCTACTAAAGGTATTTAAAAAGAATGCAGAGTGGTTTTGTACGCATACCCCCTCCATGCCTTCTAAATGTAAAGAACTGTTAATGCGTTTTTTTTCAACTTTTATGAAGGCCTGCAAGAGGTCCTTGCAAAGAACGCAATGGGATTTCATACACATGCCACCTCGCTTCCAAAAGTTTTATGGTTTGGAGAGGCCTTCATGGACGTTCCAAGAAATGGGCATCATATGGATATAAAATGGTAATACAGGAAGTCAAAGTCAAAATTGACGTCTAAGTCAAAAGTGACTAAAGGGGAAAACGGAGCCTTCTATATGGGTACTTCCACCGGAAGGACGAACGATTTCATAGTAAAAGAAATAGGAATAAGAAAAAAGCGTGCATCCGCAACGCCAGGAAATACCCATATACCAAGAACAACGGTATGAGTTGAGTTTTGTTTCAATACGACATCAAATAACAAGGCAGGTCAATCAAACATATTTGGACCGTACGTAGGGTGCAGGGATCAAAAAAAAATTGGGGTCCTGAAATTTTCTTTGCATAATCTTAAATCGTAAGGGCTGTCCACATCAAAATTTTTTTTGACCCACGCTAGTATTACATGTTTTCCAAATGGAAAGAATTGTTAAAATCCGTTGAAGGTGTTCATGTGTTTTTCTTAAAACATTAAACCATCCCAGCGGCGAAATTAGCAAGGCCTTCGCAAGCACGCATGCAACATGGTCTTTTGAGACAATCAAACGTCATATCTGCAAGGCATTGTTTCACATGCCTGAAAAAAAGGCCTTCTCCTTCCTTTCTGAAATATAGCGAGCATATGTTCACTCCATTCTTTAAAGACCACTGTTGCACATTCCATTTCCCTTCTCATAGAAGGCTAATAAGAAAAGGCAATGAGAAAGGTATTCTTGTGTTTTTCTGAAAGCAGTTTATGATTTTTTCAGTCGCAAAATTTTAGTGCACCTTCATGGGCTCTATAGAAGCATTGCTGCCTAAAAATCGTGAGGTAGTGAGTTCAAACTCCAGCAAGGTTTACTGTTGTGTAAGTATTGAAAGAAATATGTAGAAGTGAGAAATAACAAGCGGCGAAATTAGGAAGGCCTCTAAAACCAGGCATGCAACAAGACCTTCTGAGACATTCAAACGTCACCTTTTCAAGGCCTTGTTTTCCACGACTAAAAACACTCCTTTTGTTTACTTTCTGAAATATCACACATGTTCACTCCATTCTTTCAAGACCATTGCTGCAGGACTTCTTTGAGAAAGAAAAATCAACGTTTTAGATGACTTGTTATTAAACCATTTCGTGTGTATATACAGTCCCTCTCCCTTCTCATAGAAGGCATGAGATAAGGTATTAAAAGAAAAAGCAACAAAGAAGGCCTTCCATGAGGCCTTCTTATAGAAAGTAACGATGGAAGGCCTTGCATCCCAACGACTACTTTTGAAGGCGTTCTATATGGCCTTCTAGGTATTTCCTTCCGCCGCTGGGTAACTGCCTTAAAAGTTCAGTTAGTACTTGTGTGTGTTAAACAATAATTTAATGAGCTATCTCGACAATCGATACCGTTTATTTAAATAACGTCAAAAGTTGATAACAATACCTATACTTGGCAATACAATTCTATTTATAATGCTGCTCTCTGATTGGAAATATTCTTAGGCCTTTCTTCTTTATCGTAAACAAACACATATTCTCCGTGCTGTTGATTCAAAGCAATAACAAGAGTAATATATGTTCCTTAATTTCAGCATTTGCATTTCTGTTTCATACTTTCATACTTTTAGCGTCATATATTACTCACCTTAGTCAAGTGATGTTATTAGCAATAATGCGATCACATTTCGTAAGCAGTTAATAGTTGATATCAATGCTGTTACGTTATCAGCGATGTTAGACTCTGCATTTAGAATTGGATAACCTGATTAATAGTAACTATGGTAACTACTCGTATTCGTAATTGTTATTTGTCTATAAATAACTAAATTTACTTGCGGGCCTAGGCAAATGTTGTTATACACTTGAGTGCGAAAAATTACACACTCCACTGTATATCGGTGCAGATGTACTTGAGGGATCATAATCCGAAAACTGAATATGAGGAATGTAAGATAATCAAAAACTACACTTTTACATCCAACAACAACAAAATTGTATTTAGTTAAGCTTATCTTTTTTACATTTCTATACATTATGGGGTGATTATAAAATTATACGCAGTGGTTTTTAATTACGAAATAAAACCGAAATAAATGTTTAATTAAAACAAAACCCAAATTAAAAAACGCAATCTCGTGCTGAAAAATGTTATTTATCTCCTGATTTAGCTTCAAGAAGGGCAATAAATTAATTTTCTGTATGTCTCTTCGGAGTTCATACGACAGCTTGAAAAGGCCAGCTCCAAAGTTCATTTTGCAGAAAAATTTATTAAATTGAGCAGGAACGCATTACCTTGAGTTGGCTAAACGGCCAATTTCGAACTTTTCACATTACCATCATCTTTTATTTCTATTTACCTCACAGCATTCCCTACTAGGTAACCTTCCCCATATACATGTTTATTACGACACCGTACAAATAAAATAATCTATCACAGCTGAACGGTCAGATAGAACTTCTAAAGCAAACACAAACAATGTTAAAACGCAATCACTTATCAATGAATTGGTAGCGTTGTGTTTGCTTTTTTTCATAAAAGTTCTCGCCGGTTCTACCGCCGATTTAGTATTCAACACGCTTTGGTGAGAGCAACAAGACGCGCATAAACAAACGGATAAGCTATACCATAACAATCGTACTTAACTGAGAGAGAGAGCATAATGGCTGTGGTTGCTATATTAGTGTCCATAATTATAGCATTGGCCACTGTGGTCATTTATTTTGTGCGAAAACGTCTTAACTATTGGAAATATCAGGGTATTGCTCACGATGAGCCCACCTGGTCGTCGGGTAATTTTCAAGGTGTCATGAAAACTCGTACCATAGCCGATTGTGTACGCACGGTTTACCTGAATCACAAAGGATCGGGACCCTTCTGCGGATTCTATTTCTTCCAGACACCGGCAGCTTTAGTGTTGGAACCATCTCTGACAAAAAATATACTCATTAAAGATTTCTCAAATTTTACTGATCGGGGCCTATACCACAATGAGAAAGATGATCCGCTTACAGGTCATCTATTTATGCTGGACGGTGCCAAGTGGAAGAATTTAAGACATAAACTATCGCCCACCTTTACTTCAGGCAAAATGAAAATAATGTATCCCAGCATTATTCAGGTGACCGAGAGATTTGTGAGCGTCTTCGAGGAATTGAGAAAAGTGGATGACGTTATCGAAATCAAAGAGCTTATGGCACGATTTACCACCGATGTCATTGGTTGTTGTGCCTTTGGTATTGATTGCAACAGTCTCAAAGATCCCAATGCAGAATTCCGTCTGATGGGTAAACGATCGCTTAGTGAACGTAGACATGGAAAAATCTTGCATGGTTTTATGATGGCCTTTCCCAAATTGGCCAAAAAACTACACATGCGTATGATAAACGATGACATTACCGAGTTCTTCATACGTATTGTTCGCGAAAATGTGGCCTACCGCCAGAAAAATAACATTAAGGCCAACGATTTCTTAAGTATTCTAATAGATCTCAAAAATGGAGAGGGCAAAAATTCAGATGTTACTCTTAGCCTGGAAGAGATGGCCGCCCAAACATTTGTGTTCTTTCTCGCTGGCTTCGAAACATCTTCGTCTACGATGGGCTTTGCTCTGTATGAGTTAGCTCAACATCAGGATATACAACAGAGAATGCGTGATGAAATTAATGAAATATTTGATGAAAATGGTCAGACGACATATGAGGCCATACATGGATTACAGTATGTGGGACAAGTGATATCAGGTAAGCTACAAGAAGATAAATGTTTCAAACGATGAAGTGGTAAAAATTAGATATACAACTGAAGACACTAACAATCGATACAGAAATTCAAGTCAGGTGAACTGACTGATAAAAATCCCTTACCCTATGGGTATATTGATATTAGTACTATATTTCTAAAGTTACCGGAATGATACATTTGTAAAGGTGGTACCAAGAGGGGCGTACGAAATTTTATCCTAACGTTGCTTTATTAAATGTAGAATTTGGGCACGATTGGATTGGATTTGGGCACATTGGATATATTGATATTACTACTCTATATATAAAGTGGGCGGGAGGTACCAGAAGGGGCGTGGACATGCAGCACATTTGAAAATTTTCAAAACAATTGATTGCGTCTTCCAAAAGATATAGTGGGTACAGGCCGGACAGACAGACAGACGGACATGGCTCAAACGACTAAAAAAGTCATGAATCGAATTTGGTTCAAAATAACATAGAATCTTAAGTGACTCCTTCTAAATATGTGTTTCACTTTAGGGTCGCATCAAATGATATATACTCGTAGGGTGAGGGTATACAAATTTAGTCGAGACTGCCGACTTTAGCGTTGCATATAAATTACACAGTACAACATTTCTCAGCTCATTGATTTGGGACTCAATTCTGAGAACTGCACGTGAAAGTGGTACCAAAAAGAAAATGTTCTGCATCAAGTTACATGCCATAGTTACATAACTCCATAATTAACAACGATTTTAAGTTAGTAAGTATTGTATAGGGGAATTTGCCACGTTTTAGGCTCTTTTGTTTGACATAACATAAATACTACATCACGTGCAGTTCACAGAATTGAGTTCCAAAATCAGTCAGACCCCAAGTAACTTATCTTCGTCTCCGCCTGTCTGGCTGGCGAAACCTTCACTCATCCTTATGAAATCTCACCAGTATTAATATTTTCCAAAATGAAGTAATGTGATTGTAAATAGACTGAATAGCCCTACCCCTTCTTGTACCTCCCATACAAAATGACCTATATTTGGAAAAATTATATAATTAATTGACACACCCCTTTTGGTACCTACTGCACAAATGACCAAATTGACCTTAATATTTTACATACATATCTCTTTTGTAATTACACTGAATTTAGACATATTTTAAGTTAGATATTTATGAAGTACTCGAGTAGCCTAAAGAAACAGCAGTTAGCGAGCACTATGCTCCGTTTAGTTTTCAAGCTGACACAATTGATTCTGTCTATAGCGGATCCGAGCAATAGTTCTCAGCGAAGATACCAGACGAAGGCGTCTTGTCCTCATTTACCGCAAAACCCATTGTCGCGAGAGGTTACAGCTGCATTTTTATCTGTGGAAAGCGAGTCACCATACATGAGATGACAGTTGTTCGATTGACCCATCAGGCATCTAGCATCATATTCAATAAGAGCCACATGCTGGTCGCATATGCCGATGATATCAGCATTATCGGTAGGGTGCTGCGAGAGGGCTCCGAGTATATGTCCGCATCCCTGTTTTTCATAACCTCTTCGGGAGATAACAATGTTCCCCTGGTGAATGTTTTTGTGTCAAATCGTGCGCTGCTAACTACCATGCTCCATGCTGCAGAGAAATCAATCAGTCTACATTTTCCTTTACACCCCATAAATGAGGTGTGGGATGCTTCTCGCGTTGTTGTGAACTAACACCATTTCTATTTTAGTTTCACAACAAACGGCACCTACTTGTTTATCGACGAATTCGAACGTATGTTTATCGACACTTATACTGCGAAATTGCTGTCGACAACATCGAGGGAATCGAACCACGGAACTCCCACATAGTAACCATTATGCCACTGCCGGTCCAGCCTTATACACATCGAGGACATTCGCCAGTTGAAAAGAGGCACCTAGTCTGTACAGTGTTCTAACATTCTAAGTGCATATTCGCAAATCATGGTCCCTTTAACGTTTGCGGTGATCATCGACATTTCTTTGTTTCCTATTTTTAATTTTATTTTGCTGCCATTACACTGCAGGCGGGTGGCACCAGTATATGTCTCTAATTAAGTCTATCGATTAAATAAGAGACTTCATCCTTAGTCATATCACGTTTTTGCACCAGAACCTGGTAATAATAATTTATGTTATTTGATTTCAAAATCAACTAAATTCAATAACTATGGACTTAAACAATATCATACATAGGGTAAGGGTATTTGTCAATCAATTTACCTGACTGAATTTTTTGTACGGATTATTAAATTACATGATATCTTATGACTACTCTTACATTTCGTATAAATCCCCTCTAATCTATACCTCCACTTTCCTTTATTCCAGAAACACTCCGCAAATATCCCATTCTTCCCCATCTTAATCGTCAGGCCTTGAACGATTATGTTGTTCCTGGACATCCGAAATATGTCATCAAAAAGGGAATGAAAGTTTTAATGCCTGTCTATGCCATGCATCATGATCCTGATCTCTATCCCGACCCGGAAAAATTTGATCCTGAACGTTTTGATCATGAATCTGTTAAGCAGCGGGAATCTGTTGAATGGTTACCCTTTGGTGATGGACCACGCAACTGTATTGGTATGCGTTTCGGCCTGATGCAGACCCGTGTAGGCATGACATATTTACTACGGAATTTTAAATTTTCCGTATGTGAAAAGACAGAAATTCCATTGATTTGGAATAAGGCATCGTTTTTGTTAGCTTCAGAGAATGGTATTTTCCTGCGGGTGGAAAAAGTTTAATATTAAGTTTAAGTAAGCTTTGTAATTATTTATTATATGTATATAGAGTGAATAATGTTTAATTATAATGTGTAAGATATAATAACTTTAAACAACAAAAAAACACAAACCATATTTTACCATCGATTTCCATAAAAAAGATATAGGAGAGCAGACTGGTCAAAAATATCAGATAGCTGTGACAGAGCTCGACCTAAGGTCATCCGCATGATGTTACCATCATGCCAAAGTCAGTCCCCAACCGAATGTGATGTTTAACTTTATTGGTTATTATTCTATTTGACATCAACGATTCAAATCATAATGGTTCAACATGATAGGCAAAGATATTACACCTCCAACTCATAGAGTGCAGTTTGCAGTTTGAATTTTTCGGCAGAGATTGAGATCCAATCCATCTCGGCCATCTCATAAACCAGACTAAACATCAATATTAGAATATTAACACAATGCATCTTGAGAATGTGAACACCAGTATAGCCGTCATTAGAAATTTCCGACTCCGGTTGCAGCAGTGTCAAAATAATCAAGGCTCACATAAGAGTGATTTTACAATTAAAAAATATATAAAATCAGCATTTTATTTTGACTTTTAATGAACATTTCGAACATTTCTTAGATAACTTCGATATTAACACTTTGGCGCTTAGTAAAAGCATACAGTTGAATTAGAATCTCTATTGAATAATAAAATGTGTGTGGCAAAAATGCCAAACTGTTTAACGCTCATATTGTAATATTGATTAAAATGGTAAAAAATTTACCAGGGTTCGTTTCCTGTTCACCAATTGAAAAGATCTAAGGTAACTATTTTAATTTTGTAAACATATTTAGATTTTTACTGCATGTTGAACATACATATGTATATTAACCAAGTTGCGCACTTAATGTGGTAAGCCCAAGTTATTACACCTAAGCTCTGCTTAATATCATGTGTAAGCAAAGTAAACAATAGCATTAGAATATGAATTAAAATTATACTTTTGTCTTATACTATCACCTTTGTTTTACTATTTATGTTATATTCATAGCTCATGACATACCATAAATTGTAATGATATTATTAGAGTATTACTATTTCTTCCAATTTTGTATACTCATTATGCAGAGGAATGTATAAATCGACAAATGAAGTGATAATTGGACACAACAGGTGTGTAAATGAGTGGTTCACGAATTATATTGAAATTCGTTTGCGTATTCAAGAACCGTCAGTAGACAGTCAATCGTCTGAAAGTGATATCACAAAAGAAAAGGTAAACACCTGACGTATATCTAATGACGTAAGCAGTGTTTAGAATTAAATGCAGTCAAAACTTCTCAGTGGAATAGGAAATCAATGTATTCGTCCATCCAAAGTGAGTAAGGTAGGAAAAAATACTAACTTTTCGACATGGTTGCAATCAAGAAGAACATCCAATACAATACGCATGGGTGGATGAATTCTGAGCAATTACAAAAAAGATATACATATATGTTATACTATAAGAGTGAATTCGGTCATTTGTAGCGGGAATGAGAAGTACCAGAAGATGTGCGACAAATGTTTGGATAATCTCAGGTTTCCTGGATATTTTTATTATGAATAGCGCCAAATAGTGATCGACGAACCCTGACGATTGGGCTAGCCACGGAACCCCCCAAATATTAAAGATCCCCGCAAACGTTATAAGGACCATGATTTACGGATATGCACCGCAATCTCCCGATGAACGGGGCAGGGATGCACACGACAAAAGAACTGTGACATCTTTTACAGCTGCCATGCAGAAAGGCACAAATTCGGATGTGGATTCATAATCGGCAAAAGACTTCGATATCTGGTATCGCGGTTAAACCCAGAAAGTGGCCGAATAGCAACTATTTCTACCAACGTTAAATATTTTTACATTACGCTGATATGTGCGCACGCCCTGACGGGAGATAAAGATGAGGACATTAAAGATGCATTATACATGCTGTGACCAAACGTAATGTAATGAAAAGAGGATGTTGACAAATCACCACTTTAGGCGAAATAAGCGACTATTAAAGTGAAGATAGAGCAATAACAATTGATAGTACCGGGATAAAGGTGAACACCGAAAATACTACTATTAGGTCAAATAAAGAGGTTTTTGAACAGGGATGTCCACCTGTAAGGGTGAGATGGTTTTGATTACAAAGCTACATACGACAGAAAACATTAAATGATACGACTGAGTTACGTATTCCTACAGTATAAACAACTGGTACCATATTTAATAAGGCCCTTGCTAGTCACTTCAGCCGATGATGTAGATATAATTGGCCGAGGACTGCGCGATGTTACTGCGGCCTCTTCAAGCATTAAGAAGCAGTCGGCAATAGTGGGTCTGGTAATAAATGAGGAAAACATCAAGTTATTTGTTTTAACGAACAAACAGTTTGGGGCGCTACGTGAACGTTGGAGCTTGGGAACTATTATTTTGAAGTGATAGATGATTGTGTGCTATTTTGGCTTCGCCGTAAACAAACAAATATGCCAGTCTCGAAATCAAGAGGTGAGTATTGATCGTAAATCGCTGCTACTATGCGCTAAGCAAGCGACTTAATAGCAAAGTCATTTCTCGATGTTCAAAGATCCAACTCTAGCAGACACTGATCGTCAATGACATAAGCGGATCAATCTGTACTAAGATTCTTCGCAAAATATTTGGACCCATCATCGTTCACGACAATGTATGAGCTGTATAACGACATCGACATGGTTAAATAGACCGAATGCGAATGCGGACACGTTGTACGAAAGAATGAAGAGCTATTATCTAAACGTGACGTGACGAACTACCTACAAAGTGCAAAAGACCGAAGTTCTTGTAAGTCTTTCGTGCGTGCGGCTTCCTATAAATAAATTTCTGTTGCTGCTGCCAATTAAATAGAAGATATCAGAAGGGGTTAGACAGTACAGTGGGTAAATTTGTATGGAGTGAAAAAATGCACCAAGCGGTTAACAATATCGTAATCTACGATAATTTTTAAAAAAAATTGGCCTAAGAAACCATGGGTCTAAAATCTAAACCGAGGCCCCGGTTTTTAACGAGAAACTTTTGTATTGGCACAACAAGCCTCACAACTGCCCCGGAATCCCCCCTAGAGGGTTCAAGTGTACAACAAACCCCCTATCATTTTTCCCTCTTAACATTTTCCCAAAACATAAATATGCCCATCTTCACCCCCTAAGGAGGCTCCCATACAATAATCAAATTTTTTTAAATTTTGCTCTCACCACTCTAAATGCCCTAAGATGCTCCTACAGTAGTCAAGTGTATTACCGACAACCAATATTTTTTTAATTCCATCACTTTCTTAGGTCCTATCTACCCTCTTTCTTGAACCCTAATACAATTTTTTTTTATTTTTATAATTTCTTTATGAAATCAGCTACCGCTGCCCCCATGATGCCTTCTAGAGGGGTAAAATGTATGACAACACCTAGTATTTCCGTTCTAACATTTTCCCGAATATACCTACCCCATATCTGCACCTCCTAAGGGAGCTCCCGTACAAAATTTACTTAAAAGGACCAAAAAAAAATTATCCACTAACTTTTCATTTGAACCCTCTAGAGGCGATTCCTGGGCAGTTGCGGCGCTTGTTGTCGATTTTGCCCCATACAAATGGCAACAATTAAATTCACTGAAATGTTCTCTTTAGAAATGTATGATGACGCATAATGAAGTATCTGTCGCTTAAAAAAGACTTTCGCCTTAAATAACTAAAGCATTAAATGAATCACAAAATTTCATTCGTTAAAAGCCATTGACATTATTTTTAAGTAATATTGTGATAATATTTTTTTCGCCGATAACAATATGGAGAAACAAACCAACACAGACATACGCTAATCGCTGACAACTGATCGAGTATATAGAAATTCTAGAGCAATTATGAATACATATCAATTATTACCGAATTGTTATCATTCCGTAATGGGTCTGTATTGGTAGATTGGGTCTGCTGGACGGTTTCAGGTGGAACAATTGGAGAAACTTACTATCTCCCACCTTCACTTAAGGAAAAATTAAGATAATGTATCCCAGCATTATCCTAGTATCTCAGGTATTTGACAGCGTTATCGAGGAGTCAAATAAAGTAGATAACATCATTGAAATCAAAGATCTACTAGATTTACAACCGATGTGGCTGGTTGTTGTACTTTTGGTGTAAACTGCAATAGTCTGCAGGATATGAATGCAGAATTCGGTATAATGGGTAGAAGATCTTTTAATAAACGTAGGCATGGATCATTGTTATATGGCTTCGTGATGGGCTTTCCCTTATTGGCCGTCATTACGCATGCGTTTGATACACAATGATGTCACAGATTTTTATTCGTTTTCCAGCTGTTCGTTTAGAAGTTATTGAAAAGACATTATTTTTCCAAACATAGATCATTTGTATGGTAGGTAACACAAGGGGCCATCTCATATAGTTCATGTTCATTCCAGAGTCAGACTTTCATATTCGAAATTCTTTCGAAATTCATGACTGAATTCAGTCATTTGTATGGGAGAAGTGGTGGGGCTATTCGACCTAGTTAAACCCGTTACTCCACTTGGTAAAAACATTCATAGTGGTAAATTATCATAGTTAAGAGTTTAGGTGTACTGGATTTGTACTGACCAACAGCCATCCAGCCGGACGGACATGGTTAAATTTTCTTAATGGCAAGTACACAAAGTGCCCAGACCCCGCAACAAAGGGTCTGCGTTCCACAATGACACACCCTTCGAACAAAATATGGGAAAACAACAATAATTATCGGAGAAATCAAGTTTGCTGCGTCATGAAAGATACCAGTGTATATGTATTTTTACATACCTACCAGGTGCTAGGCACCTGACGAGACCCCCCATAGACTTAGCGCTTATAAAAGATAAGTAAATACCCAAAATTTATGATTTTTTTATATATTGGCCAACATAAAGGGTGGTTAAATCTTAAGGGCCGATGTTGATTTTGAATAAAACACAAATTATTTAGCAAATTATTATCATTTTTTTTTTATTATATAATGTATTCACAATTTAACCACCCTTTTTATATCTTTAAGTGTTTTCAGTACACAATTTTTCGACTACTGGCATTTTAGTATTTCTTAGATTTAAAACAACTGACGCAATAGTTCTGATAACATTACCCATGTATACATTGTGGTAATAACATTGACATTCACAATCTTATCCCTCCCAAGTGAATGATGATGCACAATTTCTAGCAATAACAAGTGACCACTGATCGTATTGCCTTACTCATTCAACCAGTTTTTACTGAATTGGCATAGTTCTATATATAAAAGCTTTCGCCGGTTGTGCCGCAACTTTAGTATCGTACGCGCTATATGAGAGCCAAGTCGTCGCGTTGAAAACAATAAAACAAGTTCACGTAGTTAAAAAAAAAATATATACCGGTAACAATGGCTGTGGCAGCTGCATTGTTGTACATCTTCATAACATTGGCTACGTTGGCCATTTATTTTATACGAAAACGCTTGAATTATTGGAAAGAACTGGGCATCGCTCATGACGAGCCCACTTTGATGGCTGGCAATTTTCAGGGTCTTATGACGACGCGTAGCATAGCGGAATGTGTACGTGCGACATACAATAATCATAAAGGCTCGGGTCCTTTTTGCGGCTTTTACTTTTTCCAGCGACCGGCAGTTTTGGTGTTGGAACATGATCTAGTGAAAAATATCCTAATTAAAGATTTCTCCAACTTTACCGATCGCGGTCTGTTTCACAATGAAAAAGACGATCCTCTAACAGGTCATCTGTTTCTGCTCGACGGTTCACGTTGGAAGAGTTTGAGAAACAAACTGTCGCCCACATTTACCTCAGGCAAAATGAAGATAATGTATCCCAGCGTTATACAAGTAGCCGAACAATTTGTCAGCGTATTCGAGGAATTAAACAGAAAAGATAACGTCATTGAAATCAAAGAGCTATTGGCTCGATTTACAACCGATGTCATTGGTTGTTGTGCCTTTGGCATCAACTGCAACAGTCTGAAAGACCCTAATGCCGAATTCCGTATAATGGGCAAAAGATCTCTAAGCGATCGTAGACACGGAAAATTTCTGAACGGTTTTATGCAAGGATTTCCCAAATTGGCCAAGAAATTGCACATGCGCATGGTTCACGATGATGTAACCGAGTTCTTTTTACGTATCGTCCGTGAAACTGTGGCTTATCGCGAGCAAAATAACATTAAGGCAAATGATTTCTTAAGCATTCTTATAGATCTCAAAAATAGTGAAGGCAAACATGATGATGTCACCCTGACCCTCGAAGAGATGGCAGCACAAGCATTTGTATTCTTTTTGGGTGGTTTCGAGACATCTTCGTCTACCATGGGCTTTGCTCTATACGAATTGGCTCAACATCAGGATATTCAACAGAAAATGCGCGATGAAATCAATGAAATATTTGATGAAAGTGGTCAGACGACATATGAGGCCATACATGGTTTACAGTATATGGGCCAAGTGATATCAGGTAAGAGACTTGAAAAACATACAGATAGTGAAAAATAATTTGTGTGAAAAAGTGTGGGTTGAAGGTGTGGTTGTTTTCACAAATGTTGTGGAATTTTAAAGTATGCGGAGATAGTGTTGTTTGTAGATTTAATATTAAACGATAAAGTGAAGCAAATACCCAGAAGTCGACCTTAAGGGTGAAAAATGTATGACCAACATTCACTACCCCCTACCTTTACCCTCTAAGGGGGACTCCTACACAAAAATAAAATTTGTATAAAAATTTACTCAATAGTAAGTCCCTTCGAGGAACCCGTACACAAAATCGACGGCACGCTGCTGCGTTTTTGAAGTAGACCCAATGTTGGTTGAAGCGAAACTTTTCAATGTACACGGAAAAGAAGTTGATCGACTTCTTGTTTTCTTCACATATGGTGGCAACGAGCAGCTCTTTGGCGTGGCAATGATAAGGTCGGAAAAAGAAAAAGGCAAATGTATTGCGGAGGCCGTTTACTGGTGTTTGCTTGAGTAGAAAATTCAGAATCTTGCTATCGATTTTGTGAACGGGATTATAGAAGAGAAAATAATTCTGTCATCGACAATTTGGTGGTCAGCAACTAATCGACTCGATGCGGTGGATGAAAATATTCACCTAATATTTCATCTCTCTTTTTAAAGTTTACACCTAACATCGGAAACAAGTTTTTAAAAGTCCTTAAATTCGCATAAAAACCAGTAAGACTTACATATACACTCACCCTCAATAAAACATAAAATTTTCTAGTATATTGATATTATTACTCGATTTCTAAAGTGGACGGAGTGGTACATTTGTATGGGAGGTATTAGAAGGAGTGAGTCTAGACTTCCAAAATTTTTCTCAAAAACGTTATCCTGCTTGAGCTTTACTAAATACAAAATTTGGGCACGATCGCGTTATGTCTATTAATAATATTAATCGATTTCTAAAGTGGGCGGTACCAGATGGTTATGGGAGGTACCAGATGGGGAGTAGCTAGACTTAGAGTTTTTTTTCTCCAAAACTGTATCCTGCTTTAACGTTACTAAATAAAGTATTTGGGTACGATCCCGTTGGATTTATTGATATTATTACTCGATTTTTAAAGGGGGCGGAATTGTACATTTGTATGGTAGGTACCATATGGGGCCTGGCTAGACTTTAAACTTTTCCTGCAAAACTCTATGCTATTATAGTTTTACTTAAAACAGAATTTCGGCATGATCGCGCTGGTTGTATTGATGTTATTACTTGATTTCTAAAGTGGGCGGAATTGCACATTTGTATGGGATGTACCAGAATGGGGCGTGGTTAGACTTGCAATTTTTTCTCGAAACTGTATCCTGCTATTCCTTTGCCAAATACGGAATTTGGGCACGATCGCGTAAGTTGCATTGAAATTATTACTCGATTTTTAAAGCGGCAGAACTGGTAAATTTGTATGGGAGGTACCAAAAGGGCCGTGCCATGTAGTCCATATGCTATATCGTAAGTATTTTACGAAAATATTAACCGATGCAAAGTTTCAAAACAATTGGATATGTTTTCGAAAGTTATCGTGCTCTTCGGACAGACAGACGGCAATTTGAGTTTCAGTTAACGAAAAGCATCGGCTATCTCGGTTTCATCTGGGCAGGCTGTACTTACTATGCCAGCTCTAATTTCATGAGAGAAGCAGTGGCATTGCCAGGCAGTTGTAGGTTGCGGAATTGACGGTATGTCGGCGTAGTAGTCGGACCATGTTGTCAATTGCCGCTCGTTGGACGATGCAGTTTCCCCATTCGGATCTATTAAAGGGTTTGTGGTTTTACGGGCATTACCTGAAAATTGGTTTTACAATTCTGTGCAGATCTCTACTCATGTGTGTATCGGCAGCAGCCTGGGCTTCAGAGGTCATGTTTTCCGTCCAACGCGCTTGTCTCGCCACGCACATTATTTGATCAGGCGGTCTCAGGTTGTATATTGAGTTTGTATACACGATTTTGAGACTCTAGTTCGGGCAACGTTTATGGCGCCTTTTAAGAGACTTCTGTCCTCAATAAGTTGCCAGGTATGGTCTGATATCCACACTTTACGTTCACGTTGAGGGTAACCGAGATGTTGTATTGTGCTCTCTGAAAAATATTTTTTGATTTCATTCCAATACCTTCTGCAGTTGTTAGGTACACCTTCATACCGGGTCCTTAAGGTATCGATGTAGCTTTCACGTACATGAGTGGACTTAAGTTTGACTACGTCATATCGTCTTGACAGATACTGGATTGCTGATATTTTCAGTCTTGTCTTCCCTACAAGCAAGTGGTGATCTGAAGGTCCATCTGTAATAAACATTCAGTAATAAACCACGCCACTTTTTGTTTATCGCAATGTGCTCAATTTCACTTTTTGTTCGGTGATCCGGGGAAACCCATGGTACTTTGTGTACGTCCCTGTGAGGGAAGATAGTGCCCCGATAGTGATGTCGTTATTTGCATAGGTTCCAGTGAAATGCCGCCACTATGTGTCACCGTTATTGTCCTTTCCAGAAGGCTGTAGAAGTATTCTTTGTCTCTGGATTCAGAGACTTCCTTGGAAGCATAACACGTAATATTGCGTGCACGAGTGCGATGATACATGTATATGATGCTACCTGAATATGGCTGCCATGTAATAAGAGCTTTCTTAGTAAGAAACCTACGCTAGATCTAGGGAGTCCACTTGGTTTTCCCGAGTATAAGAAGGTGATGTTTTTATCTGTCGTTATAATGCCATTACCTGGCAATCTTGTTTCGCATAGACCAAGGAAGAGAAGATTGTATTTCTTGAATTCTTTGCATATTTGGGCTAATCTTGATGGTTCTAACATCGTTCTGATATTCCATGTTCCGAATCGTGTGTTTGATTTAAAGCTGAAGGTCGTCAGCAGTTGGGGATCATTTGTTCAGTTTCTGTAATCATTATGATTTGAGATGGACCGGTGATTGGCCGATCGCATCCGAGTTTGGTATCGGGATTGCCGATTGGAGCCTCCAGACCTGTTTTATAATAGCTAGTTGCTATTCTAGGGTTGTCAATTTGAGTGGCGTTAATTGCTCGCCACGTCTTTTACATAAAGGGAACATTAAGTAAGTAAAATAATATCTACCGCATCATGAAAATATACTCTTTGTTGCCTGAATTGAAGCCTGTAAGGTCGTAAGACACACACAATGGCTATATTGAGAAACCTTTTTGGTGAGCACCTAACTAGCTTTACGGGCCAGTTAACTAACCGCCCTGACCGTGTGATATCACTTCTTTACTTCGACTTTATGCGTGTGTCAAAAGTCTTTGTCAATAAGCTAGCTAACATTCTGAAGTAAGCCTACATTACTCCTGAAATTGGCGTCATACCGATAACAGTGCTGTAAGGAACGAAAGTTGGGTTTTCCAAATAAATCATTCTTTCAGGAGAAATAAGCACTGTGACTTTGTTTATTTAATTTGTTTTATTTGAATCCGCAAGATTTGAATAACATTATAATTTAAATAAAAATTTAAAAAAAAATTATTTTCAACTCACTCTTGTTAAGAATATGTAATCTTTAATTACTAGCGCATACGTTACGTTCTCACAATTAATCTCTTCAACCACTCTCATTCTTCTATTTCAGAAACGCTCCGCAAATACACTATTGTGCCGCATCTTAATCGTCAGGCCCTCAGCGACTACATTGTTCCTGGTAATCCCAAATTTGTCATCAAGAAAGGAATGCCCATCATTATTCCTGCTTATGCCATGCATTATGATCCCAATGTATATCCTGAACCGGAAAAATTTGATCCAGAACGTTTTGATCACGAGTCTGTTAAGCAGCGCGACTCTGTTGACTGGTTACCCTTTGGTGATGGACCACGCAACTGCATTGGTATGCGTTTTGGTCTAATGCAAACGCGTGTGGGCATGACATATTTGTTGCGGAATTTTAAATTTTCCGTTAGTGAAAAGACTGAAATTCCACTGGAATGGAGTAAAACATCATTTGTGCTAGCTTCAAAGAATGGTATATTCCTAAAGGTGGAGAAAGTTTAAGTTGTGTTTAGTGTGTAAGATATTTGTGCATTGTTTTTAGAATTCGTATTTAGTATGTAGAATAATGACGTTGTACTTAAAATAAAACTAAAATGATTTTTATTTCCAAAGTTTGTGTATTCTAAGGTAGGCACTAAAATGTGACAAATCCCCCTATACGATACTTACTTACTTCAAATCGATAAAAAATTATTGTGGCATGTAACTTGACAAAACGAATGATGCAGAACTTCTGCTTCTTCTTCTGCAGTTCTCAGAATTGAGTCCCAAATCAATAAGATGAAAAATGTTGTACTGTGTTATCTAATATATGTTATTATTTGTTGCAAAAATAAATAACTTCAAAACTACTAGGCAACGTTCCCTTGTACCATATATAGTTTTGCGAGTACTTATTATTTGTTGTAATAAACTATTTTATCAATATTACCGTATCAAGTTTGTAATACACCCCATTTCCTGTTTTAAAGGCTTACAATGAAAACATTGCTATTAATTGCTAGACATTTTGATCTTATCGAAAAATTACGTATTGTAATTAAATTCAATATCAAGTTCAAGTGCATTGTTAACAATGAGGTAACAGAGTTTTCTACAAATACATGTATATAGAACTTGTTTTACGAAACTTTTGTATTATAGCGATTAACTCATCATAAGAGCACGTGACTGTTTTTTTGTTGGCGGCAAAACTTAAAAATGTGTTTGGTAGACTTGTTTAACATAACATCACTAACAAGAAACAGAGAACTTGAAGAGAATACACCATTGCTCATGACTGCTATTGGGTGCCCCAAAATCTCTTCTTTCCAAACATGTTTATATCTACCCCCAAGACGTCAGCACTCACAATAATGTAAGAGTTGAACGAACAACTTAACATATCGATGATGAAAATAGTGTGTGGGTTCATATAGTATCGATTGATCTAATATAAGATTTTTTTTGTGTTGTTATTTACCTTTTTAAGAGAAAACGAATTTGTTAAGCCGAGCAATTAAATTTTGATTTTAAAATAATACATAATAACATTAACTATACGAAATTTCTATATAAAGGTTTATTGCGTTGTTTCATTCAAAGTTCTTGTAATAGACTATGAAAAGACGGAACCATACCATGTAATTATTAATTATTGATCATTTATTATACCAATGTGTAATTTCCATATTACACAGTAACGCTCGAACAGCTTTCAGTAATAACTGTACTACACTTGATTGATTTGACTTTGTAGCAAAACAAGTTTGTATTCGTAGTATGTTATTTAATTTAATACAAAGTTCAACAGCAGCAATGTAAACAATTCTTTAAACTACTTGTGTTTGTATCTGAAATCAAATAAAACTGGTTTTGGCGAACATTCACACACTGAGCGCCACACAAGCCTTCTTCATTGGAATGAAATGACCACAAAAAGGTAGGCCTGATCAAAATGACGTCACAAACAAGTATCGCCACTTAATCTAAATTGACAGATAACACGCGTAGATGAACTGTACTACGTCATCGTTTGAATGATTATGAATGTTTATCATTAAGCGGTACATATTCATATTAATTAATACGCTTAATAGAGAGAGTGACACAAAAGAGTAAACAAAGTCCGTAATAATCATTTTCATTCTATTAAACTCACGCAGCGCCGGCGCCGGCGCTGTTGCGTAGCTTATGCTTGTAGAACGTGTTTGTTGATATTGACGCTATGTGACGCTACTTGAATTTGAATGAAACGCTCGATTTAGTACAAACAATAGAAATGTGTTGAGTCATGTCAACAAATTGTTAAGATGTTATGGTAAATATAAATACAATAAAAACATTAAAATGCCACAGATGGTCTTGTAGCAGATACTATGAAAATAGTCGCAATTATAATTATACATTTGTGAAATATCTAACTTTTTGTGAAATTTGGTAGTCCAAGATAAGAAGTATTCTCATATATCTTCAAGAAAGGGGTTTAGTCTGCAATTTGCTATACTTCCATTTGCAACCTAAGTTGTGCGCTTTGTGTGCCTATATTGCAGAAACGAAATGTCGGCGACATTTGGCTATTAGCATGGTGCAGTAGCCGATTATATTCTGCTGTTTGGTCCGGGTTTTCAACAACACTCTCCTCTGAAGCAGCAATAGTCTCTTTACTTCGGAGTGGATGTGATCTTATTGGTCGCAATATTGGAAATAATCAGTTTTGAAGGTCGATTGTGTACACCATATGTTGTACGAATCACATGAGAAACATTTTTTACTTAATGATGATGTTTATAATATTAAACGTGGATAAATTTGAGAATTCTTGACAGAGATCGAAAAAAACTTAACTTCACTTCACACCCATGAATGAGGTATTGAGTAGCTTCTCACGTTGTTATTAATTAACACGCATTCTATTTTTAGATTCAAAACTAATGGCACCTATTTGTTTTTCGACAAATGCGAATGTCACTGTTTGAAAGGCTTTTTACTAGACATGCCGTTTGAATCGACACTATCTATATATATAAAAGGCTTGGGTGACTGACTGATCACTCCCCAGCCCAAACGGCTAAAGCTAGAACCGTGAAATTTAGAACGTAGGTTTCTTTTATGACGTAGGAGCGCACTAAGAAGGGATTTTTGGAAATTCGGACTGAAAGGGGGTAAAATGGGCGTGGCACCGCCCCATACAACTGGAATTTTAAAATGACTGTATCTCTTCAACCATTATAGGTACGAAATCGAGATTTGGTACCTATATCGTCTAAAAAAAATACTTTGTTTGTGGAAAGTGGGCGGTGTCACACCCCTTTTTAAAAAATAGTAATATTGGCTAAATAATGGACCGATTGCAATTGAATTTTCTATGTGTGATACTGTCCACAGGGCCTCTGTCATAGGCTACATAAAATAATAATTAGTCAGTGGGGCGTGGCACCGCCCACACAAAACCGAAATTGGAATCTGTCGTATCTCAAAAGCCATTAGAGGTATGAAAATGAGATTTGACACATATGTTACTAAAATAAAGGGGATTACGTCTCGCTGGAAAATGGGCGGTGCCACACCCCTTTTAAAAAAATCGTTATCTGGGCGAAATAAATGAACTGATTGCAATGAAATTTACACTGTGTAGTACTATCCCTAGGTTTCTATCATAGGCTACATGATAACATACTTAGAAAAAGAGGCGTGACACCGCCCACACAAACCAAAATTTCAATAGGTCATATTTCAAGCCATGCAAGCCATTAAAGGTTTGAAAATGAGATTTTCTACATGTGTAAATGGTTCATGGGAGATTATGTCTCGCTGGGAAATGGGCAGTGCCACGCCCCTTTTGAAACAATTGTTACGTCGGTCATATTAATAGAACGATTGTAATAACATTATCAATGTATTTAAATTATCTACTGTCTGTAGATAGGACGATGAAATGTGGGATGGTTGTACCCCTTTCCGAGTAAACGTCAGCTATGAACGGATTTTTGGAAACTTTATGCTTTTATGGGTTAAAAATTGCCAATAAGGGATAAAAGTTGTACCATCACCTAATGGTATAATCGCGAAAATTGATATGGAAATGCTTACTATCAAATGGGATTGAAGTATTTTTTTTAAATCCGATGTTTCTGGGTAAAAAAATCGAAAAAGGGATTAAAATGTTACTATCGCCCAGACCAAATGGCAAATGATATAATCTTGACAAGTTATATAGGCTTGCTCCCCATGGAATTAGAACGAAGCAATGAGGGCTTTCGAAATTCTTACCTTTTAGGTGTAAAAAGGATTGAAAAGGGATAAAACTGGTAATAAACGGGTAAAGGTATAGTCTCAAAAATTGTGCGATGTGAAGCAATTTTAAAATTCGCTCATAAGTTGTAAAAATACCGAAAAAGGGATAAAACTGATGATATCAACCAGATCAAATACCTAAAGTTAGAAATACGAAAATGTATATAAAATTTATTCCTATAGAATTAGAAAATTGTCAAATGGAGTTTTTCAAAACTCTATTTTAGTTGTGCGATACGAATATATCTCTAAAAATTCGTACTTTTAGGGATAAAAATGGACTAGAGCGATACAATCACTCAGACCAATGGGATAAAGCTACAATCACATAAATGGGGTATTCGTTCGTCATATAAAGTGTTGGCATTTTACCTGTATTACTTAAAGTCATAAGAAGGTTCATTGTAAGTTCAGGTGAAGCAACGCGAGCCGGGAAAGCTAGTACTATATATAATACTATACTGCCGACAACGTCGAGGGAGCCGGCAATGAAAGAAAAATGTAGATGACTGGAGGGGGAATCGAAATACACCGCATTGGGCAAATCCACTTCGGTCTGAATATCAAACTGATTCATAATATAGCGGGATATTATGAAGACGGTGTAAGGCTTACAACGCCGAAATGTCAAGTAATGCTTAAACGAGTTAATATTTCTCCAAAGCTACTTACGGTATTGCAAATGTGCTACATTGCCCCGCCCCTTCTTGTACCTCCCATACAAATACATCATTCTGCGCGCTTTAGAAATCGAGTAATAATATCAATACACCCAACGCGATCGTAACCAAATTCTGTATTTAGTAAAGATATAACAGGATTAAGTTTAAGAAAAAACTTGGAAGTCTAGCCACGCCCCTTCCGGTACCCCCCATACAAATGTACCTTTCCGCCCACTTCAGAGATGGAGCAGTAATATCAATAAAACCAACGCGATCGTACCCAAATTCTTTATTTAGTAAAGCTGTAGCAGGATAGAGTTTTGGAAAAAAAAACAGTAGGTCTAGCCACGCCCCATCTGGTACTTCCCAAACCCACGTG
This sequence comes from Muscina levida, assembly GCA_964034835.1. Classification (NCBI taxonomy): domain Eukaryota; kingdom Metazoa; phylum Arthropoda; class Insecta; order Diptera; family Muscidae; genus Muscina; species Muscina levida. The sequence continues at coordinate 102,318,641 of OZ035884.1, read as the reverse complement.
GTACCGCCCACTTTAGAAATCGATTAATATTATTAATAAAACCAACGCGATCGTGCCCAAATTTTGTATTAAATAAATATAAAGCAGGAAAAAGTTTTGGAGAACAAATCTGGAAGTCTAGCCACGCCCCTTATGGTACCCCCCATACAAATGTACCACTCCGGCCACTTTAGAAATCGATTAATAATATCAATATATTAAAAAATTTTATGTTTTACTGAGGGTGAGAGTATATGTTAATCGGGTTGCCCGACTGAAACATTCTTACTGGTTTTTAACGCTATTTTCGTTACTTTCGTAGACAAAAAAAATCTACTTGCCTCGAATCGTAAATGAAATACGGCAACTTATATCTTAGGCGGTGTAAGAAATTTGGTGTATAAATAGTTGTCGTAGCTGTTCCTTATCGAAAACACTCCTGATGGACATATTTTTTGACATATTCCTTGTGTCTGAAAGAGCCTTAACGCTTACTTTCGTATATACTGACTTACGTATGAGTAATACATAAAATTCCGCATAAATCATACGCTCTGGCATGCGTATGTGTATTAAATAAAATTCCACATAACTCATACGCTCTGGCATGGGTATGAAGTTTATCATCTTATAATATGCTATGATCGTCATAAATAGCTTATTCAGTTCTCAGAATTGAGTTCTAAGATCATGTATTGTACTGTGTGTAATAATATGAATATATATTTGTTCACTAAATATTGGTTTGATTACACTACATACAAATTTAAACAATCAGTTTTATGAAAATATACTACTAATACTTAGTTTTTTCTTAAAAACGGAATAGGACAAACCCAAACTGGAGTTGATCAGTATATCAACGACATATTTATATGAAACAATTAATAACACAAAAAATTCTTTATGACATTTATATTGTAAGTCTAGTTACATTAGAAACATAGTTGCGACTCCAATGATTGTATTTTTTTTATACATTCGATTCTGTTATTAGCTATGAAAAAAAATTTGCCTGTCACTTTACATTTGCTATATACGTAGGTTAAAATCGATTTCCAACAGTTTGATAAAACCTGATTTGCCTTAAAGTATGCATTGTTTTGATACTCGCCAGCATAGGGTTTATTAAATTTAGAATTTAGTTATCTACATGTACTCAAGCAGTGAAATTTTCAGTTGTTTGTTTCTTATCGGCTTATAGTTAGAATACACAATTTAAAGTGGACTGGAATTCGTAAGAACAAATGTTGAAGAGATTTGTTTAAAAATATGTTATGTTATGTTGGAAATTTATATTGGAGAAATCCATTTCGAGGTCCTGTAGGTTAAAACTTATTTCTACGATTCGATTTTGTCTACAAGCTAGGGCTGATTTATTAAAATTTTTTCCAAGTCACCAAAACCAATCACATCATATGTTACTTTTTACATAAATGAGAGCGATAGAAACAAATGATTTTATTTAAGGTTTAATACATGTATGTATATGATTTCATTGATTTGGGACTCAATTCTAAAACTGTACGTTAAAGTAGCCCCAAAAAGAAGAAGTTCTGCATCATTCGTTTTATCAAGTCACATGCCATAATAATTTAATACCGATTTAAAGTTAGAAAGTATCGTATAGGGGAATTTGTCACGTTTTAGACTTTTTTGTTATAATGTTACATGGTAGCGTATGATTACTATAAGTAATATTCCACGTAAATCATACGCCATTATTATTGCATGTAACTTGACAAAACGAATAATGCAGAACTTCTTCTTTTTGGGGCTACTTTCACATGCAGTTCCCAGATTTGAGTCCCAAAATCATGTGTTGTACTGTGTTAGTGACAAAGGGTAGAAATGTACCCCAAAAGCTACATATCCAATATTCTGGTATCAGCAAAACCCATTAATGATATTTCGTTGAAAACGAATGCATTGCTTAGTTTGCCAACACCTCTGAGTAGTAATTTTCTCACACCAGCGAAAATATTTTCATACATATAACATATTTTCTTGTCTACTAACACCTCGATGACTTTTTATAATTTAAAACGTGCTGCAAAATTCGAAATAAACAAAGCGGAGGCAACACGTGCAAATAATTGTATATCTCATAATCATCAAACTGCTGTGAAGTGGATTACGGAATCGCCTAGCCACGAATTTGTAAACAAATGCAAACTAATTTTAAAACATATTAAAAGGCCGTCACAACAGGTTATAAAAACTACAAAATTTGCTTTTATTGAAATATGATCGTAATTTTGATGATGATGACTACAAAATGAAATGCAAAATATATACACAGCTAATCGAATTGTTCAATATTCACGCTTATTTCAAGCGATAACGTTGGCTAAAACACTTAGCAGACAACAAAGCGCGATACGCTTATGCCAGTGATGTGAGTACTTTTATTGTTGGTTTGGGGGATCCCGAATGATTGTTGTTCTTACTATTACTTACTAAAACTTACCATACCTTTACATCTGATGAATGAGGTGGTGACCGGATGTAACCTCCAACGATCATAATCTCCAAAGCGATAATGTCCGTTGTCCAGGGATATGCACGCTAACGGACGCGGACGTTACTCTATAAAAGCAGTAGAGCTTATGTCCGCAATAATGAACGGACATAAATCCCAACAACAAATACTGGTTCGGGGGTTACTTACTTAGCTTCCCTTTACACCCCATGAATGAGGTATGGGATAGCTTCTCGCGTTGTTGTGAATTAACACGCTTTCTATTTTTAGATTCACAACTAACGGCACCTACTTGTTTATCGACGAATGCGAACGTCACTGTTTGAGAAGCTCTTACTAGACACTTATACTGCGAAGTTGCTGTCAACAACATTCGAGGGGAGCCGGCAATGATAGAAAAATTTTCTTTTTCTTTAAGATGACTGGAACCAGGAGTTGAACCTGTGATCTTCCGCATGGTAGTCGCGTGTTCTAACCACTATGCCACGGCCGGCCGGTTCGGGGGTTATGTCCGCAAAAAAGATGCCTGTTAACTTACACAAATACGTGAAGCCCTCCCATATCTCATCATTTATGGGATACGAAGAGCAAATAAGTATGAGGGGCTCATCTCCACGATCACCCTCATGATAGTTGACAGTAACGTATTTTCAAATATCATCCACGCCTCTGACTTTTTCCCACGCTTTGACACATATTCTCACGCTATCATGTATTTGCCTCTATATCATTTTCAAAAAGTTCAGCTAGAAACACGATTTATTTTGTTTTCAAGCGCATAAAAAAGTTGTTCATAAACGAGTAGCTCTAGCTGATAAGAACTCAAATGTCTGACACCAATTCGGTTGTCAGCCCCAAACAATTACAAAGCAAATTCAAATAACAATGTCGTTCAGATGATACCGGTTTGAATACGCAAACTTGCAAAATCACGCTCGCTAGCCAAAATGATTCGGGGTGAAGGAAGCTTCACCTCTTAGTTGTTTAATTATTTAAATGCTTCATTATGAAATGACTTGACAAAATTGCTGAAAAACACTCAATATTAATAGCTGTGCACATTTTATGAAATGTCATTTTGTTATAGTACCGATAAGGTGGACAAAACAAAAAAGCGCGATCACTGTGCTACAGTGATTGGGTGGGGTAGTGTTAGTTAAAGTCATAGAAACGTTTTTGTTTGAAAAAAAAAATAATATGTTGAGGGGAGGAATGATTTGATGTATTTATACCGTTGACTTACCGACCGACTGTTCCATAATGGTTGGAACTCGCAACAATCATGCGGGCGAACTGAGCTTGGACCCTATTAAATTTCTGTCGATGATGTAGGCTATAATTTTTTTTAGCGTCCGCTTGTATCATTTCGAACTAATATATGGTATATTCGGATTTTATGTTCATTGAGAGAACCTTTGTCTTTAAATCGCTTGTTTAGTTCGTAATAAAATAAAATCTTTGTTTGTTTTATTGATGGCAGAACCGAGTTATATAATATAATACAGTGCAACATTTCTAAGGTCATCGTCTGGTGCCACTTTCGTACCCAGATATTTTTGAAGTATATACCGAGACTAAAAAAATCCCCAAAGGATTTGGCCCCATTACACCGAAACATTTTTTTATGGATACTCCAATATTTTCACCCCAACACGATTTTTTTTATCATTTTTACGGAGTCCATATTTCATAAACTGTTCGGAATTTTTTCTTTTCGTCTGAAAATCATCATGGAAAAATAGCCTTTTTTCCCATTTTTTTACAATTATCATGCGATAGATGCAATTTTTTTGGGTCGGTCTATTTGAGACTTTTTTTGCTCTGGTTTAGATCTACAACTTTACCGCAGACGAAAAGAAAAAATTCCGAACAGTTTATGAAATATGAACTCCCTAAAAATGTTCAAAAAATCGTATTGAGGTAAAAATATTGGAGTATCCATAAAAAAATGTTTCGATGTAATGGGGCCAAATCCTTTGGGGATTTTTTTAGTCTCGGTATATACTTCAAAAATAGCTGGGTACGAAGGCGGCACCAATTTATGTGTTGCACTGTGTAATCTACCACTTCAAAGTTGTAGGTGTTCGCTTTGTCCAAGGTCTCGTCTGGTAGAGAATGGCTTAGTAAGGTCCTCACCAATCTCACTGCAGTCTTCGTATCGGTTAGAGTCATTCCGCAGAGGTGTAACGGTTTCGCCCCGAATAACAAAATTTGTCATAGATTCAAAAACTTTCAGCGGTATCGGACTATCAAATATCACCTTATGTTTGGCTATAAGTATCCATCTGTTTTTCTAGGGTATTTTCTAGCACTACTGATGTATGGGACCGGCCGTGGTATAGTGGTTAGAACACGCGACTACCATGCGGAAGATCCGTGGTTCGATTCCCCGCTTCAGTCATCTACATTTTATTTTCATTGCCGGCGCCTTCTATGTTGTCGACAGCAACTTCGCAGTATAGTGTTGAGTCAATCGGCATGTCTAGAAAAAGCTTCTAAAACAGTGACGTTCGCATTCATCGATAAACTTGTTAATTCACGACAAGCGAGAAGCTGTTTAATATCTCATTTATGGGGTATAAAGGGAAACTAAGTAAGTAAGTATTGAAGATATCTTAGAATAATCTGTCGATTTGTCCCAGGAGTCGTCTGGTTGAGAATGGCTTAGTAAGGTCCTCGTCAATCTCACTGAAGTCTGCGTATCAGCTAGAATTATGCCGCAGAGATGTAACAGCTTCGCAAGAATATCAAACTTAGTCATAGCTTCAAGAATTGTCTACAGACTGCTGTTAGATCTTTTAATATTGTCAGAAATATTGAACTTCAAATTGTTGTCTTCCAATGTTGTTCGAAAAAGGATTATTAGACAATAATATTGACAGACATCTGACAATCTTGTGAACACATTACGTTGACATTGTCAGATGAGTATAATATAATTATGACACACTTTTATTGTCAGATTAGCGAAGTTTATGCATCGACAACGCCACCATTGTCAGAAAATTTTCAAAAGCAACTGATCTTGCAATTTTTGCCATACAACACTCTGACAATCGTGTAAACTGATAATTGTTGTTGGCAGATAATTTAACTGTCTGTAATTTGTGTAATTTGTAATGAAATTGTAGAATCGACAATACAATCGTCAGATACGACCCAAAATGTAACAGGTAGAATAAGTCACTTAAGACTGTAGGTTTCTTTGAACAAAATACGGTTTATGACTTTTTAATCGATTAATCCGTCTGTCTGGCCGTCTGTGTTGGTGCGTACGATAGTTTGTAAACCTTGCATGGGTTAATATTTTCCAAAAACAAATTACAGAATTACATATTGGCTACATGGCCACGCCCTTACTGGCACCTCTCATACACCATTCCGCCCACTTTAGAAATCGAGTAATTATATCAATACAACTACAAATTCTGTATTTAGTAACACTATTTAGGATAAAGTTTTGCAGAAAAAAATGGTAGTCTAACGATGCCCATTTTACTACCTCCCATACAAATGAACCATCTCGCAAACATTAGACATCCAGAATAATATCAAAATACCCACTGTGATCGTGCGCAGATACTATTCTTAGTAACACTATAGCAAAATAAAGTTTTGGAGAAAAATCGGAAGTCTAGCCACACCCTTTCTGATACCTCTTATACAAATGTACCATACTGACCACTTTAGAAATCGAGTAATAATACCAATACACTCAATCAATACGCGAGCGTGCCCAAATTCTGTACTTAGCAACGCTTTGAAAAACTGGTAGTCTAGTCACAATGATATCTTCTGGTACCTCCTATTCAAATGCACCACTCCGCACCAATTTAAAAATCGAGTAATTATATCAATACACCCAACGCATTCTTGTCTTGTTCTGCATTTAGTAAAGCTATAGCAGGATAATGTTTTGGAAAAAAACTGGAAGTCTAGCCACACCCCCATTGTGGTACCTTGCACACAAAGGTTCCATCCCGCCCACTTTATAATTTAGGTAATATCACTACGCCTAAAGCAATCTTACCCAACCTCGGTATTTAGTAATGCTTAACTCACAACAACGCGAGAAGCTATCCTATACCTCATTCATGGGGTGCAAAGAGAGAAAATTAAGTTTTATTTTAGTTTAACTAGATATAGTATTAGAGAATTATTTAAACCCTAGCCAACTCTCCGTCGGGGTTTTACTTAAGGCGAGAGTATATGTTAGTCGGAAAATTGTTATTGTGTTATTTCTTAGTCGAGATATTGATCTTCTGACCTCGGTTTAGCTTGTTGCCGGGCAAACAGAAACCAACATTGGAAATTGTTTTGATACTTTCACGTGCGCTGCTTTATTACTTATTCATTACTTACATAGCTAGCACTTCCTTGCAATCGTATATTCTGTATCATGCGCTTCAATCTTTTGCGTTTTTTATTCAATTCCCCACACCAAGTTTTGCAAGATTCTCAGTAACATATTCCTTCCACCGGAGTTTTGGTCTCCCTCTGTACCTTGATGCATTTCATCACGTCAATGTCGGCATATTGCTCGCACTGCTCATAAATCATACGACAACGATATTCTAGGTTAACGATATGTGCCGCACGTAAACAAATATTATATGCCCATTGATCTTCTTCTCTAATTCATCACGCCAAGTTCTGTAAGGTGCCTAGTAACGTATTTCTTCCATCAGAGTTTTGGTCACCCTCTGTACCTTGATGCGTTTCATCACTTCAATGTCGATACATTGCTCGTACGGCTTAGAATCATTCGACGTCGATACGTCGATGACGAGGTCATATATTTTACGGAACCAAACAATTACAAGGTTGCAAGGTTCTCAGTAACATGGTCTTTCCATCGGAGTTTTGGTTACCCTCTGTATTTTGATCCATTGGACCAAGACAACGTGGGTATGTAGCTCGTACTGCTCTTGATTCATACGATGTCAATACTCCCCGGTAACGATGATGGTTGTACAAATTTTACGAAACCATAAATTTGTGTATGTGCTCTCTACATATTTGCAGTACACTCTGAGTTTTTTTGCACAAATTTATGTTATTGTCTTTACCGGAGGATAGTGAGTACCATCACTCCATTCGTGTTTCACCTCTATCACTGTAGATCTGAACATTCTTGCTGTTCCGCTCCGTAAGTAGCTGTTTCGAATGTATGTTCTCCTTGTGCCGTTCCCTAACAGCCCGGGTTACATTTGAATGTAGCGTTGCCTTGTAAGCAGCGTCATTTTCCTTAAAAGCTATGCGACTTTCTTTTTTGTACTTGAACTTGTCCAAGCGCTGATTTTCATATTCTGTCGGCCTGTCGGCTCTCCCAGGTAAAGATCCCAGTCTATGTTAGCACCACGGTGGCAGTAACTTAATCTAAAGAATGTTTAAAACAAAACTTAATTTTCCTTTACACGCCATGACTGAGGTATGGGATAGCTTCTCGCGTTGTTGTGAATTAACACGCTTTCTATTTTTAGACTCACAACTTACGGCATCTACTTGTTTATCGACGGATGGGAGCGTCACTGTTTGACTCGACATTATACTACGAAGTTGCTATCGACAACATCGTGGGGGTCGGCAATGAAAGAAAAATGTAGATGACTGGAGACAGGAATCGAATCATGGATCTGCCGGATGGTAGTCACGTGTTCTAACCACCATGTCACGGCCGGTCCCTGAAGAAACATAACACTTGACGAACACATGAAGAATATTTCCTGTTTCTCCTGATTCATAGATTTGCCTTCAATGTATATTTAACCACCTCTTACCAGCGTCCAGCGCAATCATTTTCTTTACTTTCAGAAATTATTTTTCACCAGTGTAGCCTTCAAACAGCTCGACCACTAGCTATAGCTATATATGTATACTCTAAATATCGAAGGTGTATATTTCCATTCAGACACCACTGATTACAAACCCCGTCAGCAGATTTTCGCATCACTTTTCTTATCGATTTGTGCTGCTGCTCTGTTTCTAACAATTCTAAAGAGAAAGCATTGAGATCAGTCACATCCAATCAGTCAGTATAAAAACATAACTTGCTAAATTCTTTGGCATCAATTGCAAAGTAGTCATACCCCTCTAAACATATCAAGTCAAAAAATAACAGAACATGGAAATGACTACAACCAGTGCCATTCTCTACCTCATCATAGCCATCGCCTCGGCGGTTGTTTATGTAATGAGAAAAAATTTCAATTACTGGAAGCGTTTGGGTATTCCCTACGCAGCACCGCACTTTTGGTATGGCAACTTAAATGGTTTCCGAACCAAAAAACAATTTGGCGAAATCATGGCTGAATACTATCATAAGTTCAAAGGCACTGGCCCATTTGCGGGTATTTATCTGGGCCAATTGCCGGGCGCTGTGCTGTTGGAGAGAGAAACCATCAAGCATGTTCTCATTAAGGACTTTACCAATTTCACCGATCGTGGCTTTTACTACAATGAGAAATATGATCCACTAACTGCCCATTTATTCTTTGTGGAAGGACAAAAATGGCGCAAACTAAGGACTAAACTCTCACCCACTTTTACCTCGGGCAAAATAAAGCATATGTATCCCACATTGCTGAAAATAGCTGATACTATGACTGATGTATTGGCCAAAAAGGTCCAGGAAGATCCCATGATCGAGGTGAGAGATTTGTTGGGCCGCTACACTACTGACATTATGACCAGTGTGGGTTTTGGTATTGATTGCGCCAGCTTAACTAATGCTAATGATAACTTCATGAAGCTGGGTCGTAAATCACTGGAAGTACAAAGACACAACCCGCTCATTATGAGTTTTGTTGATAGTTTCCCGGCTTTGTCACGTAAATTGGGCATACGAACTTTGCCCGAAGATGTTCATCAGTTTTTTATGAGAACCATCAAAGAAATGGTGCAATATCGTGAGCAACATAACATACAGCGCAATGATCTGCTTAGCAATTTGATGGAGATGATGAACAGCGAAGGCGACAATGCCATTTCGATTGAGGAACTTGCAGCCCAAGTGTTTATATTCTTTTTGGCTGGCTTTGAAACTTCGTCATCTACCATGGCATATACTCTCTACGAGTTGGCTCAGCAACAGGATCTGCAGGACAGACTAAGGGAAGAGGTTACCGAAGTGTTAGGCAGTCATAAAAGCTTAGATATACCATATGAAGACATTATGGGTATGCAATATTTGGATCAAGTAATATCGGGTAAGTTAGCAAGTGTAAAGGAGAAAAGAAAAAGAGATATTTATAATCGTATGTTCCCTTAGAAACCCTACGCAAATATCCCACTTTGCCATTCCTTAACCGTCAGGCCATAAATGACTATGTGGTTCCCGGTCATCCTAAATATGTCCTTAAAGCGGGCACTCCTCTTGTGATACCTTTGCTGGGCATACAGCGTGATCCTGAATACTACCCCAATCCCGATCACTTTGATCCTGAACGTTTCTCTCCCGAAATGGTGAAACAACGTGATGCCATGGAATGGTTGCCCTTTGGTGATGGCCCCCGCAATTGTATTGGTATGCGTTTTGGCAAATTACAATCACGCTTAGCCGTGGCCAGCATGATATACCGTTTTCGTTTCACGGTTTGCGACAAGACTGAAATACCTTTGACATTCCAGCCGAAGCCTTTTCTTTTGTGTCCGAAAAAGTTGGTGTACCTAAATGTAGAATCCATAAGATAGGTGAACTATTTGCGATATATATTGGGAAAATACTTAAACTATTAAGCCACCTAGCTTGTAAGTAGTTAATTTAGAAAAAAATTAAACCAAAGTCTTAATATTTATTTATATAATGTAAAAAAGCTTGTTTTTCATCGATTTATAGTGAAGGGGGTTGGTAAAGAGGATGCGTGATTGTGATATGTAACACAGTACTACATTTTTCAACTTATTGATTTGGGACTCAATTCTAAGAACTGCACGTGAAAGTAGCCCCAAAAAGAAAAAGTTCTGCATCATTCGTATTGTCAAGCTACATGCCATAATAATTTAACACCGATTTGAATTTAACACGGACTACACTATATCAGCTACGATCATGTTGCTGTACGCACAATTGTAACCCGTTATGTAACTTTTAAGCTTCTCAAACATAATGATGGCAAATCTTGAAAAAGCTGCGTTGCAAGGATTTGTTTGACAGTGTATTTCTTGTACTCATCAAGCATTATTTTTTGTGTAAAACTGCATTGTCGAAATCAAGTAATTGGTAGTGGTTTACTGAATTTTGTTGTGGCCGTACTAGCATTCATGCATTCATGTCTTTCTCAAAATTGTAACAACATGGTACCTAAGAACAACGGTCATGCGATGAGAGTATGAATTTCAGTGAACTTAAGTTGCATTTGGTTATGTCTTAACTAAAATATTCATAATACCATTTGTAACACTTAATACAGGCTGAGCTAACGGAATTGTTTGCCCCTTAGGTAACCTCGAAGAAATTACCTCAAAGTCCTGAATTTTTGTTTTTATCCTAACTTTGACATATAGGAACTGGACTATTTTGAAAATGTAATTGGTACTCTTTACCCATAGATATAAGTGGAACTGAAGTTCTAAAAGGAGCCAAAGTCCCTAGGTGTTGTTCTCGATCACAAGCTTAATACTTAAACTTAATTTCCCTTTCTGAACGGTGGCAAAGTCCCTAGGTGTTGTTATCGATCACAAGCTTAATACTTAAACTTAATTTCCCTTTACACCCCATGAATGAGGTATGGAATCGCTTCTCGCATTGTTGTGTATTAACACGTTTTCTATTTTTAGATTCACAACGAACGGTACCTACTTGTTTATCGTCTCTGTTTGAGAAGCTTTTACTAGACATGCCGATGACTCGACACTATATGGCAAAGTAGCTGTTGACAGCATTGAGAGGACCGGCAATGAAAGAAAATTATGTAGATGACTGGACCAAGGAATCGAATAACTAATCTCCCTCATGGTAGTCGCGTATTCTAACCATCATGCTACGGCCGGTCCCGATATTGGTCAAGGAATATCGAGAAGAGGTTTAAGAGGGGTGTCACTTACGTTTATGCGTGGCGGAACTCTGTAGGTAGGAGTTAGGGACTCAGCCCGAAGGTGGCAATACTGCGGTAGTCCTGACGTCTGGATTAAACGTCTGTTTTGCTACGAGGGCCCAAATAACAGTAATTTACTGAAAATCTATGCAAGGTCCAACGGATAACTGCAATTGGAATTACTGGAGCTAGAAGGAGAACACGGAAAGCGGTTATGGATATGTCCCTGAGTTTTCCGTTCCTGGACTTGTACGTCAAGGCTATTGCGGTTTAAAGGGCTATCAGTCTAAAGGAAGCTGGCGATTGGCCTTAATCCTTATGTGAATATTCTCCGGCTTTTGCTTAATGATGACTATTTTCAGCTGCCACTTTCAACCAATTTTTTTAGGAAACTTGTGGATTTTCGCAATGTAGAGTTTAAATTCCAGAAAGATTGGAAAGGAATGTTTGCGCGACTACTTATGGTGACTCCATTTCAGACTTAACTAGCAGATTGTAGATGAAACATGTCACAGGAGCTGATGTATGTAACGATGACTTGCAGCTAAGGCTTACTTTGAGGCTGAGGTACTGGCCAATCAAAAAGCCGCGGGAGCTATTATGGGATGTGGATTGAATACCAGCAAACGTACAACCATCTGTGTGGACAGCTAAGCTGCAGTAAAAGCGATCAATTCCACACTAAAGCCTCTGGATGTAATTCCAGGATATTACGAGATCTTTGGCAATGAATCAGCCGACTTATTAGCTAGAGGAGGTCGTCATATGCCTGAACATGACTCTATGAGAGATGTTCACCCGCTCTTTTATTCCAGTTTTAGCTTAATGGAGGTAGGCCGGTCGTGGTATAGTGGTTAGGACACGTGACTACCACAGGTTCAACTCCTGGCTGCAGTCATCCCAAAAAGAAACATTTTCTTTCATTGTCGGCTCCCCTCGAATGTTGTCGACAGCAACTTAGCAGCATAAGTTTCGAGTCAATCGGCATGTCTAGTAAGAGCTTCTCAATCAGTGACGTTCGCATTCGTCGATAAACAAGTAGGTGCCGTTTGTGGTGTATCTAAAAAGCGTGTTAAGTCACAACAACGCGAGAAGCTATCCTATACCTCATTCATGGGGTGTAAAGGAAAATACTTTATTTTGTAAGGAGGAAGATTAGATGTGGAAAACAGCCAATAAACCTTGAATCTCCAGAACCGACTGTAAACCTGCTAAATCGCTGTGGGCAAAATATAGTAGATCACAAACAGAGGAGGTTGACCTATGGAGGAGTGATTTGAGACTGGCCACTGCGATATAAGGCATCTGACAGGCAAATGGTAGAGATCTATACAGGACAACTGTCGTGTGTGTGTGTAAGGATGGGAATGGAACATCTTCTTTGTAGCTGTCACGGTCTAGCTCGTAGGAGACTAACATACTTAGGAAAAGGTTGAATAGAGTTATTACCTTAAACCTTACCTTAAACTTTTAAATTTTTCTTCATTGACAAAAGCTTCACCTATATTAAGGAAGGAATAAAAATTTCATTCGGGACATAGAGAGGTTTTTTTTTGGCACATAAAACACCAACTTTTATACAGTGAAAACTACTTTATAAAGAAATTCGTTACAGAGAGGTAAAAACGAATGATAAACATTAGGAAAATGTAGTGTTATTGACTAAAATAATTATAGAAAGACATTTGCTATAGAGAAGTTCGTTAATAATTATTTTCATTTGATTTTTATTACAATCATTCCGTAATCATACCGTAATTAAATCACATTGCAATACAATTCTTCGGGAAAAATTATTTATGGCTACACAATGTTTGACGAGTCTGTTAGTACTAAACTAAAATCTTAAATCTATAGTGCTTCAACATTTAAATAAACACCATTTATTGGTGATAACAACAAAGCTTTGGGTTCATATGTCAATGGCATCTCAGTCTTGGGACAAACTGTGAAACGGAAACGATGTATAAGACTGGCCAAACCCAAACGCGTTTGCATTTGACCGAAACGCATGCCAATACAGTTACGGGGTCCATCGCCAAAGCCTAACCATTCAACCGGATCACGTTGTTTTACCATTTCGGGGGTAAAGCGCTCGGGATCAAATTCTTCGGGATTGGGATACCATTCAGGATCTAGATGCAGTCCAAGCAGAGGTATAATCAGAGGTGTGCCTGCTTTAATAACATACTTAGGATTGTCGGGCACCACGTAATCTTTCAAAGCTTGGCGACTTAGGAAAGGCAAAACCGGGTATTTGCGCAGTGTTTCTATTACAAAAAAAAACGAAGATATTATTAACAATCTTTGTTGGCAATTGCAATTGCAAGTGTAACTTACCCGAGACTACAGCATTTAGATATGGTATATTCATGATGGTTTCATAACTTATCTCCGAATTTTTAAAATTGTCAAATACTTCGCTTACTTCCGTTCTCAGCCTATCCTGCAGCGACTGATTTTGGGCTAACTCATAGAGAGCATACGCCATCGTGGAGGACGATGTCTCAAAGCCACCGATAAAGAATACAAAGACTTGGGCGGCAATTTCTTCTATGGTTAATCCTCCTAAACCAGACTTATCGTTTTCATTATTTTTCATCTCAATCAGAATGTTGAGAAAATCATTGCGTTGCACTTTGTGCTGCTCACGATACTGCACGGCCTCTTTAACTGTGCGCATAAAGAACTCATGAACATCCTCGGGAAATATTCGCAAACCCAGCTTCCGTGCTAATTTCGGGAAACTGTCTATAAATGTCATGATGATGAAGTTATGGCGTGGCACTTCCACAGATTTACGACCCATTGCTAGGAATTTATCATTTGTATTCCTTAAACTATCGCACTCGATACCAAACGCTACACTGGCTATGATGTCGGTGGTAAAACGTCCCAGTAATTCTCTCACTTCGAGCTCAGGATTCTGCTTAACATTTTCGGCCAACACGTTCAAAAGACTATCGGTCACTTTCAATAATGTTGGATACATATATTTCATTTTGCCCGAGGTAAAAGTCGGCGAAAGTTTAGTTCTCAAACTACGCCATTTATGACCGTCAATAAAGAACAAGTGACCCGTTAGCGGATCATTTTTCTCGTTATAGTACAGGCCACGATCGGGGAAATTTGAAAAATCTTTAATCAAGATTCGCCTTATGACATCCTTCTCTAGCAGCACAGCAGCGGGTCGTTGGCCTAGGAAAATGCCGGCAAACGGACCGGTTCCTTTGAATTTGCGATAGTACTCGGCCATAATTACGCCATATTGTTTGTTGGTACGAAAACCTTTCAAATTACCCATGAAAGTATGAGGTTCCTCATATGGAATTCCTAAGCGCTTCCAATAGCTATGATTTCTTCTCAGTAAATACACAGCCAACGATGCTATGACAATAATTAAATAGAGTAACACGCTAGTCAATTCCATGTTTGATTTTGTTTGCTTGCTTAGAGATATGTTGAAAGCGCGACGGTATCACGACTAATGCCTAAGAATATTTCACGCACATTATATATGGCCAATCTGTTCGGCTACAGACTGTTATCTCTGCGCACACTTGATTGAAATGACGTAAAGACGAATTTGATAATACGAAGCGCGATCTATTATCGTTACGAAGAAGTTGTTATGTTTTGGTTGTAAGAGCGGGTCCAACGACAAAATATTGTAGTTGCGTAGTTTAATGAATACAACAAAATGAAATGTCGAAAGTGGCGGTTGTAGCGGTTTACGCTCCAATAGAAGGCAAATAATAATACATAAATAGGTTCAAGATCGGTTAAATTTAATAAGTCAAGAGTTAAACAATATTTTTTTTACAGGGTGGAAAATTTAGACAGGTGAACTGACTGATAAATACCCTCACCCATTGGGTGCATGGATATTATTACTCGATTTCTAAAGTGACATTTGACTCCTCTGGGGGAACCTTTGGGGCAATTAGAGCGGTTGGAGCAAATTTATTTTAAAAAGTTGATTTTTGTGTGGGACCCCCTCATAAGGCGCGTTTACCTCTCTAGAAGCTACTTCGGTGTAAGTTTCTTGAGTTGTTGTGGATTTTTGGCATTTCCACCCCACCTCAACATGATTATTATTATTATTAGCCTTTAAAACAACTTGACACATATATATATATTTATATCTTAGTGCCTAAGTCAGAGGCCGAAATGATCAAAGATTTCCATTCGCTTCGATCTTGTGCGCACCGTCTCCAGTCAGTCCTACCAAGCAGCGTCAGTGATTCCTCCACCTGGTCCTTCCAACGTAGTCGCGGTCTCCCTCTTTTGCGCCGTCCTTCGAGGTCTTGATAGAATACCTTTTGCGCTGGAGTTTCCTCATCCATTCTCACGACATGGCCTAGCCAGCGTAATCGTTGCACTTTGTCCCGCTTGACGACATCAATGTCGTGGTATAACTCGTACAGCTCATGGTTCATCCGAATCCTAAACTCGCCGTTTACGCAAATGGGTCCATATATTTTGCGGAGTATTTTTCTCTCAAACACCGCCAGATGAGCTGCATCTGCCTGTGTAAGCACCCAAGATTCGGAGGCGTACAACAGGACCGGTAAAATTAGTACCTGGTACAGCTGGACTTTGGTAGTTCGAGATAGGGTGGTGTTTATAAAGTGCTCGCGTAGTCCAAAGAAACACCTGTTAGCAAGCACTATTCTCCGTTTTATTTCGAGGCTGACACTGTTGTTCTTGTTCATGGCGGATCCAAGGTAGATAAATTCATCCACTACCTCAAAGCAATAGTTTTCAACGTTCACGCTGCGTCCCCAACGGGTGGACACTTTGTTCGATGATACCATTAACTTCGTCTTGTCCTCATTCACTGCCAAACCCATTTTCGCTGACTCCCTTTCGACTGATGTGAAAACAGCTGTTACCTCTCGCATCGTTCGACCGATAATGTCGATATCATCGGCATATGCGAGCAGCATGTGGCTCTTATTAAATATGGTGCCAGACATGTTAACCGCTGCTTTCCTTAACACCTTCTCCATCACTATGTTGAACAGCATACATGACAAACCGTCACCCTGTCTAAGGCCTCTCGTCGTATCGAATGGTGCAGATAGATCCTTGCCAATCCGAACAGAGGATTTGGTATTCGTAAGGGTACACCGGCAGAGACGAATTATCTTCGCAGGAATACCGAACTCAGACATGGCTTCGTATAGTCGATGCCTGATGGGACTATCAAAGGCAGCTTTGTAATCGACAAAGAGGTGGTAAGTGTCGATTTGCTTCTCATGGGTTTTCTGCCGTAGTGTAAATATCTGATCCGTCGTGGATTTGCCTGGTCTAAAGCCGCACTGATAAGGTCCAATCAGGTTTTCCACAATTGGCTTTAGACGTTCACACAGTATGCTGGACAGGACCTTATACGCAATGGGTAAGAGGCTAATTCCACGATAGTTTTTACAATCACTACGGTCACCTTTTTTGTAGATTGGACATAGCACACTAAGATTCCAATCCTCTGGCATGCTCTCCTGAAGCCAAATGTTCTCTATGAGCTGTTGCATGCTTAAAACAAGCTCATCTCCACCCGCCTTAAACAACTCAGCTGGAAGACCATCAGCCCCAGCGGCCTTGTTGTTCTTTAGGCGGGATATGGCAGTTGTTATCTCAGCTTGGCTCGGAGGTGGACACTCGATGTTATCATCTCGGATTGGAGCACAGTCTTCATCAGCCGAGTTTTCACATATCAATAGGCTGCAGAAGTGATCTTTATATATTCTCAGTACGCTCTCGGAGTCAGTAACGAGATGACCATCCTTGTCTTTACAGGAGGGAAGACCTGTTCCATGTACCTTTCCTTTTATCTTCTGATAGAATTTTCGGGCTTCACCTCTGTTCCTGTAATCTTCAATACACACATTATTCCGCTCCTTAAGCTCTCGTTTTTTTCGCCTGAAGAGTCGAGTCGCCTCCCGCCTCTTCTCCCTATACTTTTCATGAACAGCTCGCGTTGCCATTGGCTGCAGTTTGCCCCTGTATGCAGCATCTTGTTCCCGGGTGGCATCGCGGCATTGGTCATCGTACCAGGCATTATCGTTAAAGGGCTTCACATACCCTAGTACGGACCGCGCAGTCCTTTCCATCGAGTGGGCAATATGTTGCCATTGCGCGCTAGTATTTTCGGGAGTTGGAGCATCAAGAAGTAGTTGAGTGAGTTGGTCAGAATAGGCGTTGGCTATCTCCGCGGTCTGCAGTTTAGCGATGTCCAGCTTTCTCTGTGCCTGGTTACGCAGGGTTTTCGCTCTGCTTAGCCTAGTACGCACCTTCACTGCAGTGAGGTGGTGATCCGAGTTGATGTTCGCGCCTCTGATCACTCGTACGTCTAAGACACTTGACGCGTGCCTTCCATCGATTACCACGTGATCAATTTGGTTTCTCGTTACTTGATCAGGAGATATCCACGTTGCTTTGTGAATGTTTTTGTGGTCAAATCGTGTGCTGCTAATTACCATGTTCCTTGCTGCAGAGAAATCATCCAGTCTGATTCCGTTTGGCGATGTGTCAGTATGCAGACTAAATTTTCCGACTGTTGGGCTAAAGACATTCTCCCGGCCTATTTTGGCATTAAAATCTCCCAGCACGATTTTAACATCATGGCCCGGGCTACGGTCATATGTTTCTTCAAGTTGGGCGTAGAATTCGTCTTTGACCTCGTCACTTTTCTCCTCCGTCGGAGCATGAGCACATATCAGCGTGATGTAGAAAAATTTTGCCTTTAGTCTTATGGTGGCGATACGTTCACTGACAGGAGTAAACCTAGAGACCAGGTGTCGTAGTCTCTTGCCAACCACAAATCCACATCCAAACTCATGCTTTTCCGTGTGGCAGCTGTAGTACACGTCACACATTCTCATCCGCGAGCATCCATATCCAGTCCACCGAATTTCCTGTATAGCAGTAATGTCAGCCTTATACTCTTCGAGAACATCCGCCAGTTGAATAGAGGCACCTGGTCGGTAAAGAGTTCTAACATTCCAAGTGCATATTCTCAAATCATGGTCCTTAAAACGTTTGCGGTGGTCGTCACCATTTTGGGGGTTTCTTTTTCTCTTGTTTTTCATTTTATTCACTGCCATTATACTGGTGGCGGGTGGCAAGCCCAGCCCACCAGGTTCTGCATTTTATTCCTACTGCCAGGAAACATTTCAGCCGCTCATTCTGAGGCAGACGCTGACCAGGAAGCCGCCCAATATGGAACAGACGCTATGGATTTTCGCAATTTAGTTTTCGGAAGATGTGGGTTGCTAACCCTCGTCTCCTAGATTGGTAATACGGCTGCTATCTGCACGTCTGCACGTCCAATCCCACGATTGTCAACCACAAAAATTAGGGGTGAGCTGTACCGAAATCGAAAACTCGTTCACTATACCAACCCTAATGCTTAGTTGTGTCTATTTCTTAAAAAAAACTAAATTTCCCTTGAGACCCCTTGAATGAGGTATGGGATAGCTAATCGCGTTGTTGTGAATTCACACGCATTCTATTTTAGATTCACAACGAACGGCACCTACTTGTTTATCGACGAATGCCAACGTCACTGTTTGAGTAGCTTTTACTAGACATGCACATTAATTTGACACTATACGGCGAAGTTGCTGTCAACAACATCGAGGGGGCCGGCAATGAAAGAAAAATGTAGATGACTGGAGCCGGGAATCGAACCACGGATCTCCCGCATGGTAGTCGCGTGTTCTAACCACCATGCAATGGTCAGGTCCGTATTCTATTCTGTTTCTATTTCTATAGGTCCGTACAAAATTGGAATACCAGCTAGATAGTGCTGTACATTTACAGAGAATATGTTCAGTGGATTATTTTTCTACTTCATCCTTGCCGCATGCCTTAGACAAGAATTGACGCTTGGCTTTGGACAGTGACAAAATTTGCGAGATCTTCCGTTGGTCAGAGCTGTATTGACCCGCCCCAATTTAATGCCTATAGATAAACGCAGTAGAGAGTTATATGATAAACAATTTTTTTTCGATTAGTTTTCCGGCGCAAAAACAAACAACGAAGGCGGTTCTCCAAAACGCGAAAAGTCTACGTACAGCTGACCGCACGAAACACAGGGAAATTCGAGATTAATTCCACATACTTCGAATGCGGCTTTGCGATTTATTGATTGTCAATGCCAAAACCAACCGAACTGGGAATTGGATGATCAGTTTGAATAATCGGAATTCGTGAGATAAGGACTTCCTCTTCCTTGCTGCCGGTTGATTAATCTAATCAAGATTTTTATAATTTTGGGCAATGCCGGGGAACACTTTAGTGATGAGTAACTCTTTCGACGATGTGAACTCTCAAAAATTTGCAGGGAACGATATCAATTCAGCGGAAACATCAACATGAATTTGGCCATTGTCAAACGCCAGCAGTTGTCTCAAGAATTCAGCAGATGATGGGAGGTTCCGCATTGCGACTCTCATGTTCGTTGTCAATTTCAACTTCTCGACATTGACGACGATTTGAAGCATGGTTTAAGTAAACCGGCGGAAGTGGATATCGTGAACAATATCACAGCCCCACCAAATCGTTTTAAATCACCTCGTAAATACTTCATCATTCGGTCAACTACTTCCAAAGCTGGTTTATGTGCAATCGCGCATTCATCACAAATATTGATTTTGCATTGTCGTAAAAATTTCGGTGTTGCTGAATTCTTGGTCATTGTGTAATTTTTGCATTTCGATTGCCTTCTAACAATGTGGCAGCTATGCCAGAGGATGCAGCGGCCAACATTATTTGAGATCTTCCCCAAATTGTTGCCAGAATCAACAACAAAAATGTCGTGCCTGACCCACCCGGAGCAACGAGAAAGTAAATGCCTCCCGTTTCGTCGTCAACAACCTTCATCAGCGAATCATACACGTTCTTGTACTCGGCATTTAACAGCAACAGAACATTTGTTCGAACTCTTTCGGCCAGTTTATTTCGATTATAGTCTTGCTATCGTTAAAATTCGCCTTTGAATGCATAATGCATCGAACGATATTATTTACCTTATTAAATTTTCCAACCAAAATTTATCCGAAATTTTCCACTTTAACATCGTTCAAAATCATCAAATCATGCTAAAACTGCAAAATTTCGTCGATAAAAAAAATAATTTTTTTGCGTTTTTCCGGAATTTTCCGAGATTTCGCTAGGAATTTCCTATATTTCTATTCGAACAGCCATTCCGTGACAATTGCATACAAAATTCCATACAAAAAAGCAATTTCCGAATTTTCCAATTTCCCGACTTTTTCGAATTATTTTCCCAAAATTTTCTTGCATAAATTTCCCAAGAATCACAACGAATTTTTCACCAAAATCATCAAATCAAGCTATGCAATGGAAAATTTCGTCGCAAAATCCAAATCTTTCGAGTTTTTTTCCCCGAATTTTCGGAGTGATCCACCAAAAATTTTTCTATTTTCCCATTCGGGAGAAATAACCGAAATTTTTCACATTTACATCATTCAAAGTTATCAAAACACGATCAAATGTAAAATGTAGTCGAAAAAAATCAAATTTTTTGGCAATTTCCATAAATTTTCAACCAAAATTTCTTATTTCTACATTCAAAAAGCCACTACGGAAGAATTTCACATAACATTTTATACAAAAATTCAATTTGCGTTTTTCATCAAATCAAGCGATACAATGCAAATGATTGCCGAAAATATCAAAATTTTCCAAGTTATCCACCGAGAATTTTTCAATTTTCCATTTTCACAGTTACATTGTCCAAAATTATCAAATCATTTGATAAAATGCAAAAATTCGTTTAAAAGAAAAAAAATTTTTTCACAATTTTCCGGAATTTTCCAACAAAATGTTTCTATTTTTCCATTTGAATGCCATTCGTAACAATTGCACATAAAATTCCATACAAAAAAGCAATTTTAGATTTTTTCAATTTCCAGACTTTTCCGGAGGATCTTCCCAAAATTTTCATTTACATAAACCTTCTGCTAGTAATAAAGAACAACTGAAAAAAAAATTTGAGCAAAATGGGCCCAGCCGTTTTCAATTGATGAATTACTATAAATTTTTTACACCAATTTTATATATATAGATAAGATATAGCATTAATTTTGCAATGTCCTGGACCCAAGAGAGGCTGACATCCAGAGACTTTATTTCATCCAACTTCACCTTACAGTTCCTCACCAAATTTGATTTACAAAATGTAAAATTGATTACTTTTATTGCAGCCTGGTGGTTATCCGTCTGCAAGTATCAATTCCACATCCCATAATAGCCTCCGCATCTTTTTGAATGTCCAGTACCTCAACCTGAAAAACACTGCATTCATTATGTAGCCTAAAAGAGAGGCTTAGCTGCAAGTCTTCGCTGTAGATACCAGTTAAGATAAAAATAGTGAAGTTCCGCCATCACACCATTCTGATCTTTCCGGATCATTTTTCGAGAAGTCAGTACGAGGTGGCTGACCATAAAAACGCTATTGCCCAAAAGCTGGAAAATCTTCACATGACCATGTATGGATTGATGTCAATCGCCAGCTTCCCTCAGTCTGATAGCCACTCGGGCTGATATAGCTTTGACTTACAAGTCCAGAGGCGGAAGGCCCAGGAACACAGCCATCCTTTGGACCTTGCTGAGCATTTTTAACAAATTACTCTTATCTAGGCCATCCCACCAAACCAGACCAGACCAGAACCCACCAAACCTTGACCAATTTAGCTTCTGATCAAGGACAACACCTAGGTATTTGGCCTCCGTGATAACGCATCAGCAGACCTACTGGCCAGAGGTGGCTGTACTATGTCTGAGCATATTTACCCGCCTATTTGTTACCTATTTTGCTTAGTGAAAGATTGGATGTAGAAAACAGCCAGCAGACGTTGTATATCCACAACCGACAATATAACTGCTAAATCGCTCTGGTCCAAATATACCAGATTCCGATCGGCTGAGGTTGGCCTGTGCAGGATTGATTTGAGACTGAACTGTGGAATTCTAACTAGCCACTTCGAAATCAGGTATCTTACAGGATAATGTAATAGATCTATAAAGGACAATTGTCGTGTGTGTGAAAGGCCGAGGATAAATCCGACACGATGGAACATCATCTTTGTAGCTGTCACGGTCTAGCCCGTAGGAATCTAATATACTTAGGGAAAGGTTGTATAGAGGACCTAGATTCCCTCTCCTCAGTCCGAGAACGTAATTTAATAGGTTTCATGAGGTGCCTTCCATGGTTAACTGAGCCAAGTTGATTGATTAACGCACTTTTTTCTAAAACGTAATCACTGGGGATTGCCCATTTCGGTGTTATAGAGAAAATTCGTAATAGAGAAACTACTGATTATTTGGTTGGATATGTACATAGCTTTTTATTTCATTTAGATACAATTTCGATAAATACAAATTTATATAAACAATTAACTTATTTAATATGAAAGAACGACTTTATTATCGTATACCTTAAACTTTTAAATTTCTCTTCGTCGACAAAAGCTTCACATCTATTGAGGAAGGAAAAAATATTCATTTGGGACACAGAGAGGTTTTTTTGGCACATAAAACACCAACTTTTATACAAAGAAAACTTCTTTATAGAGAAATTCGTTACAGAGAGGTAAAAACGAATGATAAACATTAGGAAAATTTAGTGTTACTGAAACAAAAATCATTATAAAGAGAAATTTGCCATAGAGAATCTCGTTAATAATAATTTTCATTTGATTTTTATTACAATCATTCCTACCGTAATTAAATTACATTTCAATACATGCCTTGGGCAAAAATTATTTAAGGCTAGACAACGTTTGACGAGTCAGCTAGTACTTAACTAAAACTTTTAATCTATAACGCTTCAACATTTAAATAAACACCATTTATGGGTGCTAACAGAAAAGATTTGGATTCATATGTTAATGGAATCTCAGTCTTGGGGCAAACTGAAAATCGGAAACGATGTATAAGACTGGCCAAACCCAAACGCGTTTGCATTTGACCGAAACGCATGCCAATACAGTTGCGGGGACCATCGCCAAAGGCTAACCATTCGACTGGATCACGTTGTTTTACCATTTCGGGGGTAAATCGCTCAGGATCAAATTCTTCGGGATTGGGATACCATTCAGGATCTTGATGCAGTCCAAGCAGAGGTATAATCAGAGGTGTGCCTGCTTTAATAACATACTTAGGATTGTCGGGCACCACGTAATCTTTCAAAGCTTGGCGACTTAGGAAAGGCAAAACCGGGAATTTGCGCAGTGTTTCTATTACAAAAAAACGAAGATATTGTTAACAATCTTTGTTAGCAATTGCGATTGCAAGTGTAACTTACCCGAGACTACAGCATTTAGATATGGTATATTCATGATGGTTTCATAACTTAACTCCGAATTTTTACAATTCTCAAATACTTCATTAACTTCTGCTCTCAGCCTATCCTGCAGCGCCTGATTCTGAGCTAACTCATAGAGAGCATACGCCATCGTGGAGGACGATGTCTCAAAGCCACCGATAAAGAATACAAAGACTTGGGCGGCAATTTCTTCTATGGTTAATCCTCCTAAGCCAGACTTATCGTCTTCATTATTTTTCATCTCAATCAGAATGTTAAGAAAATCATTGCGTTGCACTTTATGCTGCTCACGATACTGCACCGCCTCTTTAACTGTGCGCGTAAAGAACTGATGGACATCCTCGGGAAATATGCGCAAACCCAGCTTCCGTGATAATTTCGGAAAACTGTCTATAAAAGTCATGATGATAAAGTTATGGCGAGGCACTTCCACAGATTTACGACCCATTGCTAGGAATTTATCATTTGCGTTTCTTAAACTATCGCACTCGATACCAAACGCTACACTGGCAATGATGTCGGTGGTAAAACGGCCCAGTAATTCTCTCATTTCGAGCTCAGGATTCTGCTTAACATTTTCGGCCAACACGTTCAAAAGACTATCGGTCACTTTCAATAATGTTGGATACATATATTTCATTTTGCCCGAGGTAAAAGTTGGCGAAAGTTTAGTTCTCAAACTGCGCCATTTCTGACCGTCAATAAAGAACAAGTGACCCGTTAGCGGATCATTTTTCTCGTTATAGTACAGGCCACGATCGGGGAAATTTGAAAAATCTTTAATCAAGATTCGCCTTATGACATCCTTCTCTAGCAGCACAGCAGCGGGTCGTTGGCCTAGGAAAATGCCGGCAAACGGACCGGTTCCTTTGAATTTCCGATAGTAATCAGCCATAATTACGCCATATTGTTTGTTGGTACGAAAACCTTTCAAATTGCCCATGAAAGTATGAGGTTCCTCATATGGAATTCCTAAGCGCTTCCAATAGCTATGATTTCTTCTCAGTAAATACACAGCCAACGATGCTATGACAATAATTAAATAGAGTAACACGCTAGTCAATTCCATGTTTAATTTTGTTTGCTTTCTTAGAGATATGTTGAAGAAATCGCGACGGTTTCACGACTAATGCCTAAGAATATTTCACGCTCATTATATAGGCAATCTGTCCAGCTACAGACTGTTATCTTTGCGCGCACTTCATTGAAATGACGTAAAAAACGAATTTGATAATACGAAGCGCGATCTATTATCGTTACGAAGAAGTTGTTATTTTTTGGTTGTAAGAGCGGGAACAACGATAAAATTTCTGTACTTGCGTAGTTTAATGAATACAACAAAATGAAAATTCGAAAGTACTTTTCAAGGGCAGGCAAATAATAATACATAAGTTATTTCATTTAAAATCGGTTTATTTCAGTAACTCCAGAGTTACATACATTTTACCCCTCTTGGAGCAACTCTTGTACAGGTGCACGGATGGTTTTTTTACCACCAATTTTAACCACGATGCGCTGCCAATTGCACCCCTTTCGCCCTCACCATTTGTTTTCCCAACCACACAAATTAAGGGTGAGCCGTACTGAAATCAAAAACTCGTACACTATACCAACCCGAATGTTTAGTTATGTCCATTTCTTGAAAAAACAACTAAATTTCCCTTTAGAGTCCTTAAATGAGGGTTCAACATCGAATGGGCCGAAAATGAAAAAAAGTGTATATGACTGGAGCCGGGAATCGAACCACGGATCTCCCGATTGGTAGTCGCGCGTCCAATCACAATACACGGCCTGTCCTTTTCTATTTCTTGAGACCCGTAAAAACATGGGATACTACTTCATCCTTGAATTTTCCTACCCAATAAGATATAGCAGAAATATCACATTGTCCTGGAATCCAACAGAGGCTGACATCCAGAGGCTTCAGTTCATCCAACTTCTCCTTACAGTTTCTCACTAAATTTCATTTACACAATGTAAAATTAAGGGCTTTAATTGCAGCCTGGCTATCCACATTTTGGAACCGTCAGTAAAGACAGAAATAGAGTCATCATAAGATGTGCCGCCATCATTCCATTCCGATCTTTCCGGAATTTTAACGTTTATTTTACGAAAATCTATACATTTTTCAAAAAGTCTGTACGAGGTGGCAGATGAAAAGAAAAGCTGGAAAATCTTGGCATTGCCATATATCGTCAGCTTTACTCAGTCTGATAGCCCCTTGGTCTGCAATAGCCTTGACGTACAAGTCCAGAGGCGACAGGCGTCAGGAACACATCCAAAGTCGCTTGAGGTGTGCTCCTTCTAGCCCCAGTTATCCCAATTATAGTCATCCTTTGGACCTTATTGAGGATTTTTAATAAGTTAGTCTTATCTAGGCCCTTCCACCAAACCAGACATCCATAGGTAATAATTGGCCGTAATACCGCTGACTCCCCAACTTTTACCTATAGAATTCCAGCACGCATAAAAGGCAATGACACCCCTCTCTAATCTTTACTCGATATACCTTGACCAATTTAGCTTCTGATCAAAGACAACACGTAGGTACTTGGCCTCCGGTATACCGAATGAGCAGACCTACTGGCCAGAGGTATATTATGCCTGACCATAACTCTCTGGAGGATAGTCCTTATGGCTAGAGGTGACTGTTCTATGTCTGATCATAAACCTCTTGATGATATTTACCCGTCCATGTGTTATCTTTTTGGTTTAGTGGAGGATTGGATGTGGAAAACAGCCAGCAGACTTTGGATCTCCAGAACAGACAGGATAACTGCTAGATCGCTGTGACCCGAATACAGCAGATTCCAACTGGCATATATGGTTGGCTTATGCAGGAGTGACCTGAATCTGGCCTGTGGAATTGTAACAGTCCATTGCAATATCATGCTCCTGACAGGCAAATGGGATAGGATAAGAGTCCGAGACGATGAAACACCTTCTTTGTAACTGCCCCGATCTAGCCCGTAGGAAACTAAGACACTTTCTGGCGGTGCCTTCCATGGCTAACTGGGCCAATATAAATTGGTGTTCCCACAATTTTCACTTCCATCTTTACCCCTTCCCAATTTGCATTATTTTTCCTCCCCTTCGATTCTAACGGAGAATCACAATGGATCAACAGATCTCGGTTTGTAGTGTGATCTGGTTTTTACCAGATTACACGTGTCCACAACCTAACCTAGCCTAAGATAGAGCAACTCGTTTCCATTCCGTTGGAACTTGTAAGGTAGTCAATAGTCTTACAAGCTTTTACTCCCCGCAGCTCCCTGTAAATATAGTTTAATAGTACTTGTGGGATCGGCGACAGTCTTAGGAAGATGTTTATTCAGGAATACAGATTTTAAAGATTAACTCCCATCACTGGTCGTCTATTTTTTTCCATTTAAATTCCATATTCCTCAGTGATGAGGTGAGTCGTTTGTATTTTACATCTAGTATGATCTGACCAGATGGTGGGCTCAACCCCACTGGAACATACTACAATGCCGCTGTTAAGAACCGGATATATAATTCTACAACACTCCACGAAATATTCAAATAGTGCATTTTTCTTGTGTGGGGGTATCAAATTGACTGACAAGTACAAGCTCGAGACTTGAACTCCGTCCGATGTAGCCCCCCACTGTTATTATTCGCTACTTGGTCTTTTTATATATACGTTTGGTGCTATCCCTCACCAAGACGCTGAAGACGACGTGCGACGACACACTCAACTAAGAATCCGTAAGATGCACAATGAGAGATGCAAGACTCGTTTGGTATCAAGAGGTACCCAGCTCCATTTCTCTCAAGCATCAAACTCTTAGTTTACCAGCGTGTCTTTTGGTCTAACCACAGCCACTACGCTGTTTCTTACCCAAACGATCAGGTAGGCGGTTTACCTAGGTCAAACCGCCCTGGGCATACCTGACCTCCCGTAGCACCATTAAGACTCATTGATAACACCTGAGAATAGGTCCACTGGTGGTTCCCTCGGGTCCGTGAGGTCGGTAATCCCCAAAGTCCTCCTGGACGAGACACCCTGCGATGGCAGTAATGTGATAGTCGACGAGGGATGGTTGTCTATTCCTCGAGTAGAACTGTTTTTGAACGCGTTCTATAAGGCCTTCTAAGTTATTTCTCTCGCCGCTGGGAATGCCTTCTGTTGTATTGTAGGAATAAAAACAGACTACAATGTCCTAGTACGTTCAATGCAAATTGAACTATTTTGTAAATACCAATATTTCTCCTCTAGTTTGCTTCATAACTTTGCAATGTTGAACAAAACCCTTTAACTTCTATACAACTCATCTACATTCATCTATATTTAGACTCGAAACTGTGAGACCTACAGATTTATAGTAGCGAGTTCTAACTAACAGGCCACGGTCTTTTTTACAGTTTAAGTTGGCACTCAGCCAACTTCGACTTAAGAGTAATAAGATTAGACTTAAGAGAAAATTGATCTATTTAGCGAAATTCTTTATTTCTCCCATGAGTTTAAAATGGAAGCTCAAGCAAGTCTTCCAGACTCTCCCATATCTTATTTATGTCATGCAAAGGAGTATTGTTTTTTATGATACCATTTCTGTTGGTTTATTTTTGTATGCCCTCACCTTTAAAGTTGATAATATATATCATATTATAAGAGAACGCCGAGAACGTGTAACGCCTTAAAGAAAGCGTATTAGACCTCGATGACCGGCCGTGGCATAGTGGTTAGAGCGGCCAACTCGATGTTGTCGACAGCAACTATGCAGTATAAGTGTAGAGTCAATCGGCATGTCTAGTACAAGCTTCTCAAACAGTGACTTTCGTATTCGTCGATAAACAACAAGGTGCCGTTTGTTGTGAATCTGAAATAGAAAGCGTGTTAATTCACAACAACGCGAGAAGCTATCCAGCTATCCTCACGCATGGGGTTAAAGGAAAATTAAGTTTTTTTTTAAGTTTTTAAGTTAGACCCCAAGTATTTAAGTCTAAATTCGTCTCAAGACTTTTAAAGATTGAGCCATTGGCCAAGATTACTCGTGTATTTATCAGTCAATTAATCTGACTGAAGTTTCTCAACTTCTTCAATGTTTTTGTTTTTATTCATGTTTCTTGCGATTTTCGAGTGCTGAATACTACAAGCCCTCTTTATTGCTTTTTCGCATTTCAGGTTTCTTTCAAAGTTGCTCAAAACGCGTGCCACCTGTTCTGCGTAGTAAAATAATGATATGGGCAGCAGCAACAACAGAAAAATCACCGGTTTCTTATCTTCACAACTAGTTTGTCATTGTTGAACCCCCTGCAAATACAATACACACACATCAACATATTGCCAAAGTTCTTATCGAACTGAATAAAAATGAATGTCATACATAGATTCAAAAAAAAAAATTCAAAAACAGCGCAATCATGCCGGCATGATTAAGCAAATTTGAGCCAAGAATGAGAAGTAAATACTGGCTCTTGTGTCATAAACTTATTAACACTTTGCTTGCCTATCAGTTTGACTTTATAAAAATAGAATAAAAGACGCGATAGCACCTGGTTGAAAATGAAAACAAAACTAACTATGTATGTAAATAAATTGTCATGCTTAGGGTTATTATCGTTTTCGTTTTTTTTTTTTTTTGCAAACATTGTATGAGTTTATGGGTATATGATAGTAAGGTAATACAAAAAATGGACTACTAACCGTTTATAACATTTGCTATTTTATATATATCAAATCGACTTTACTTTTGCTCCGCCATGACTTTCATTATGACCACTTCAATCTTATTCTAATTGACAGACCCGATATAGTCTGATGTCTATAAGTTATTGTTGTTCCTTTCTCAACCTAAGGATTTGCCATTAGATAGGTTAGCACGTTCAGAGGTGTCAGACGACAGAGTACTTTGCAGATTAAGTGGGGGGCATCAAGTCCACCACCTTGCCCTTAAGTAGGTTAGCACGTTCAGAGGTGTCAGACGACAGAGTACTTTACAGATTAAGTGGAGAGGCATCAAGTCCAAAGATGCTCCCTCAATTGTTGTAACTTCAATCGCTTTGGCAAACCGTTGCAGCAATTCTTTCCAGATCCTCCACAGCCGTTGCCGGATACTCGGATGGATGTGATCCTTCTTCTGATTGTATCTTTTCCCATGAAAAGCATAACATGACTTGCTCCTGTTGGTTCATGATGAATGTCTGCTGTCTGCCAATGTTCTACATCATCGTTGTCCAGTATATGTATCGTTATAACTTTAAGCCGTTATCAGTGTGTTTAAAAACACAACTTCAAGTCATCTACCCTCAGCCACAGCAGACATGTATCAAATTTTTTGCTAATGATAACAGTGATACAGCACATTTTATTATCAAACAGCTTGGCAAGTTATGGCCTCCCATTTTCTGCGACACTAAAACTAGCTAGCAGCGCAAAATTTTTGACATAAATATAAATGTAATTTCAAAAATTTTTCGCAGTAGCCGTAAAACCATCGGATACTCTTCAACTTAGCTCGCAAAAAAACAAAACATACATATTCAAAATGGAGTCGACAAGTCTCCTGCTTTACATCTTTATCGCGCTTGCATCCGCGGTCGTGTATTTACTTAGAAGAAATCTTAACTACTGGAAGCGTTTGGGCATCCCCCATGATGAACCTAACATGCTGATGGGAAGCACGAAGGGTTTACGTACCACTATATCTTTTGGCGAAATTACTGCCAACCTCTATCGGAAGTTTAAGGGTACCGGTCCATTTGTCGGCATTTTTCTAGGCCAACGACCAGCCGCGTTGTTGCTGGAAAAGGATGCTATAAAACAAATACTTATTAAGGATTTTTCAAACTTTACCGATCGTGGCCTATACTACAATGAGCAATCGGACCCATTGACGGGGCATCTATTCTTTGTGGATGGGCAAAAATGGCGCAGTCTAAGAACTAAACTTTCTCCGACTTTTACCTCGGGTAAAATGAAATATATGTACCCAACACTGCTGAAAGTGGCCGACGAGCTTATGGACGTTATGGCCGAAAAAGTGAGAGAGAACCCAGCGGTGGATGTTAGAGATATATTGGGTCGTTTTACCACCGACATTATAGCCAGTGTAGCCTTTGGTATTGAGTGCAACAGTTTAAGAAATCCAGACGATAAATTCTCAGCGATGGGACGAAAATCCTTGGACAAACAGCGCCACAACTATATTATAATGATGTTTATCGACAGTTTTCCGAAATTGGCACGAAAATTGGGCATGCGTATAATGCCTGAAGATGTACATCAGTTCTTCATGCGGACGGTCAAGGACACAGTAAAATATCGCGAACAACATAAAATACACCGCAATGATTTTCTCAACATTTTGATTGATTTGAAAAACAACGAAAGTGACAAGTCTGGTTTGGGCGGTATGACCATAGAGGAACTTGCAGCCCAAGTGTTTGTATTCTTTTTGGGTGGCTTTGAAACCTCATCGTCTACCATGTCATATGCCCTGTACGAGTTGGCTCAAAATCAAGATATACAAGACAGACTTAGAGCTGAGGTTAGTGAAGTGTTTGCAGATCACAAAGATGCCGAGGTAACTTATGAAGCAATTATGAATATGCCGTATCTGAATGCTGTAATATCGGGTAAGTGAACAGCTTCATTTAAATCAGAGAAAAAAATTAATCCTATTGTACACATGTTGTTATTTAGAAACTTTGCGCAAATACCCCGTTGTTCCTTTGCTTAATCGACAAGCCCTGCAGGACTATGTTATTCCTGGTCATCCCAAGTACGTTATTGAGAAGGGCACTCCCGTGATTATACCTGTGCTGGGTATGCAACGAGATGCTGAATTTTATCCCAATCCTGATGTCTTCGATCCCGAACGTTTCTCTGCCGAAATGATGAAACAACGTGATCCAATTGAATGGTTACCCTTTGGTGATGGACCTCGCAACTGTATAGGCATGCGTTTTGGCAAGATGCAATCTCGTTTGGGTTTGGCCAGCATAATAAATCGTTTCCGTTTCACGGTTTGTCCCAAGACTGAAATACCACTGACATTTGATCCCAAAGCTTTTGTAATGTCAGCCAAAAATTCAGTACACTTAAATGTTGAAGCCATTTAAGATAAAGTGCCTTAAATGTTATATTTGAAATGTTTTATGAAGTTATATTTTTTTATTATTTTATTTATATATACTGTGTTTATATTTTAATAAACATTTTAATAGCATATTGTCATTGTAAAATAGCATTACACATATAAACTTTTAAGTTGATAATTGTCTGTTAAAATAAATTTTTTTACTGTTAATTATGCCAACAATTTTCTTTCCAAAAAAATATTTTGTATGAGAGGTAGTCACGACCCTTCCTGTCCCTGTCGTCCATTTACAGTTCTACATTAAAGTTGGGGAATGGGATTTTGCTCAGAGGAAGAGAAAAATTTTCTGGAAGATAAGTATAAATAACGGACTCAATAGAACGGACTGTGAGAAGCGTACTTGGCTACTCAAGGCCGTCTTAAGATGATGCCTGCTACGATGACGAATATCGCAATGTGACTGGAGAGAGGGATGCTACATACATGGCGAAACGAGCTGTTCGTGAACGGCACAGCGAGAAGAGACAAGAGGCACTGGTCTCTTCAGACGGAAAAAGAAGGAGATGAAGAAGAGACAGTATCAGTGCACTAAGTTGCTTCGAAGCAAAGGGGAAACCCCGAAAATTCTACAAGAGAGTTAAGGCAAGAATGCATGGAACAGGGTTGCCCTCCTACAAGGACAGCGATGGTCAGACAATGACGGACCCGGATGAAGTTCTAAAAATAACAAAAAAATATAAAAATTCCAGCAACCTATTGAATACGGACACCACTCCAGAAGACTCCGCACCAATCCATGACGATGGTATAAACTGTCCACCTGTGGAAATATCCCGTCTTAAAAATAACAAAGCGACTGGAGCCGATGGTCTCCCTGCTGAATTGATTAACGCAGGTGGGGAGGAGCTGATTAGAGCATGCATCAGCTCATGCCCCGGGGATTGGAGTCTCAGTCTGTTATGTCTCATATTCAAGAAAGGAGATCGAAGTGAGTGTAAGAACTACCGTGGAATAAGCCTATTTCCAATTGCGTACAAGGTCCTTTCGAGCATATTGTGTGAACGTCTAAAGCCATTTGTAGAAAAACTAATTGGATCTTATCAGTGCGGCTTTAGGCCTAGTAGACCTACGGCGGATCAAATACTCTACAACAAATTCTAGAAAAAACTCATGAAAAGCAGATCAACACTTACCACCTCTTTGTCGACTACAAAGCTGCCTTCGACTCTCCTATAAGGAATAGGCTATATGAGGCCATGTCTGAGTTTGGTATTCCTGCAAAACTAATTCGACTTTGCAGATGTACCTTGGAAAACACTTAATCCGTGTTAAGATAGGTAAGGATCAAAGTGATCCGGAAAGAGGTCTCAGGCAGGGTGATAGCTTGTCCTGTACACTATTTAATATAATTATAGAGAAGTTGATGAGAAAGGCTGGTGTCACAACACGTCTAAAACCATATTCCACATTGGCCGAAATCTGCGAGATGTTACTGCAGTTTTCTCATCAATGCAAAAGGAATCAGCAAAAATGGGTTTAGCGGTCAACGAGGACAAAACAAAAATAATGATTTCAACGGACGAAGAGTCCGTGAACGTTGACAATTGTCGGATCTTCCGTCAATAAGAAAGGCAATGTCAGCCAAGAAATCAAGCGAGGAATAGTGTTTGCTAATAGAAATTTTAACGGACTTCGAGAGCACTTTAGTAACACCACCTTATCATGGGATACAAGAAAAACAGCTATACAAGGTGTTAATTTTACCGGTTCGTGGATGCTTACGGCAACGGACATAAAAAAACTGGGAGTATTCGAACGAAAAGTACTCCGAAAAGTATGTAGACCTATCTGCGCAGATGGCGAGTTTCGCCATCGGATGAACCACGAGCTTTACTACGACATCGACGTAGCTAAAAGAGTCAGAAACCAACGACTTCGATGGCTGGGACATGTTGCCAGGATGGATGTAAATGCTCCAGCGAGAAAGGTGTTTGAAAGCGAACCTGAAGGACGGTACAGAGCAGGGAGACCCAAACTTCGTTGGAAGCGCCAAGTGGTTGGCGACGTGCCACCATCTGGTAAACTCACGCAAAAGACCGAAGCGTGTGGAATTCTTTAATACCTCTGACCTCTAATTTGTGAACCACGTTCGTAAGTTGTTATGGGCCACTTAATTAAGTAAGTAAGTAAATATAATGGACGCCATAAAACGGTACAGCGTGTAGTGCGCAGAGACAAACGAAAGAGTAAAGCTTGTCTCGCAGATAAGGCTGAAAATTCTGCAAATTCTTGTGACACACGCACAGTTTCATATCACCAACAAAAAAATTGCTGAACACAAATTGTACACTAATCATCTTATCCGAGATCGGGCTGGAAATCTTTTCAGAATCGACCAAGTATAACTTCAAAGGTGGATAGAACAGTCCTTCTCTGAAGATGGTATAATCGTCAAAGTTGCAAATAAAAAAAAAAGAGACATAAAAAATTGCAACAACTGCCGGGGTATTTGTGCTGAAAAAGAGCTAAAAAGAACACCTGGAACGTAGTATTAGCTCCTGTCAAGCAGGCTTTCATAGTGGATATTACTGTGTAGATCACATCAACACGCTGCGCATTATTGTTGAATAATTTTTGGTATTCAGTTCCAATCTTCATCTTCTCTTTGTGTACATTGAGAAAGAGTTTGACAGCATCAACCTGGAATACATATGGTTAGCCTTGCAAAGTAGAGGTATACCAGAAAATTTAATATCTCTGGTCAAGGTAAGTTATTACCAGGCCAGACGTTTAGTTCTCCATAATGGAAAGCTCTCAGACCCATTTCATGTTTAAAGTAGAGTGCGTCAGGGATGCATATTGTCACCTCTATTATTCCTAGTAGATATGAAAGATGTTCTTAACTCCCTATAGAACAGAAGTCAAGGAATACAATGGCAACTTAAAACTTAATTTCCCTTTACACCCCATGAATGAGGTATGGGATGCTTCTCGCGTTGTTGTGAATTAACACGCTCTCTGTTTTCTATTCACAACAAACGGCACTTGTTATTTATCGAGGAACGCGAACGTCACTGTTTGAGATGCTTTAACTAGACATGCCGATTAACTCGACACTATACTGCGACATATGATGTCGACAAAATCGAATGCGCCGCCGATAAAAAGAAAATGTAGATAACTGGATCACCCGCATGGTAGTTGCGTGTTCCTACCACTATGGTACTGTCGGTCCACCGGTCAACAACAAATACCTCAATTATCTGGCTTACGCAGACGATATATGCTTGCTTTCTCATAGTCTGTGTGAACTAAAACAGACAAAATTAGATGTTCAGGAAAAAATGCAAATATACGGGTCTTGAAATCAAAGGCTCTTGGCATGAAGCTTACAATTATGCTCCTAACTTTTGCTACCTGGGGTGTGAGATTGATGCTCTGATTTAGATGTAGGACGGATTCATGGAACGCAGTTTTCATATTTTACACTAAAATCATGTAGTTGAAGAAAATTAACAACAAAACCAAGACAAAAATTGTTACCTTTTTGGCTTAGTGAAGGATTGGATGTGGAAAACAGTCAGCAGACGTTGGATCTCCAGAACTAACTGCATAACTGCTAGATCGCTGCGCAGGAATGACCTGACTCTAGCCTGTGAAACTCGAACAGGCCATTGCAATATTAGGCACCTGACAGGCAAATGGGATAGGTCCATACCTAACTACTGCCGTATGTGTGAGGAATAGTCCGAGTTGATGGAACATCTTCTTTGTATATACCCTGCTAACTTAGGCGAGAGTTACATACAAGACCTAGAGTCGCTCTCCTCAGTCTCAGTAGGAAATTTAAAGATAAAATTTTAGTCGATTATTACTTTTTTTTTTATAAAAATTCCATTAAAAGTTCGCTAAATGATGGTGTGGGTGAAAAAGCTCCGAAGGCTCAACATGTTCTTAGTTACAAAAGTACAATTGATTACACCGTGCTACAGTCAATCAGAACTTTGACAGTGGAATATTGCAAGTTGTAGGTCCGGTCGAGTACAACATGAATCTGTACATGAAAGTACCCTGACACACTCAAAAACTAGACTTACGGTTACAAAACACACATGTTTTTGGTTACTTTCCTCACTGGAAGACTTATGACTCAATCAATTCGTAAACAAATTTTGATTTCTTAACCAAAAGAGAATCTTAAACCTTTCTAACGATATATACATTTTTGAAGATAACTTGCAATATATGTCGGGTTTTGCCATACCCATAAGTAGTGCTATAAATTGCTTTACATTAAAATGTTAAGGCACGACAAAGTAGCGGAAATAAATGCTTTGTGCAGTAAAGTGAGCCTAATTAATAAAATTTCACTTACTTTTCTGCCACATAACGCTGTTTTTCAATAAATAATAAGTCTACGAAATTTTTCACATAAATACAATATGTGCGACTTCATGGGATCTACGCTTAAAAATAACATACATTTATCAATTTGTTTCGTAGTGATTACACGCAGCACTTTTTATAATCAAATAATTTTGTATTTCTGGCCATCCAGTTAAATCTAGCGAGTACAGATAAAAGCGTATGCCTCTCGTGGCTGGCACATATATAAATGTCAATTGAAAAAGTTATTCAGTAGACGAAAAACCGTCGCACATTCTTCAATTTAGCTCGCGAAAAAATAAAAAAACTACTACCAAATGGAGACGACAAGTGTTCTACTTTACCTCATTATCGCGATAGCATCAGCGGTCCTTTATTTACTTAAAAGAAATCTTAACTACTGGAAGCGTTTGGGCATTCCCCATGAGGAACCTAATATTTTGATGGGCAACCTGACCGGTTTCCGGACCAGTATATCTCTTGGCGAAATTACAGCCAATTTCTATCGGAAGTTTAAGGGTACCGGTCCATTTGTCGGCATTTTTCTAGGCCAACGACCCGCCGCGTTGTTGCTGGAAAAGGATGCTATAAAACAAATACTTATTAAGGATTTTTCAAACTTCACCGATCGTGGCCTATACTACAATGAGCAATCGGACCCCTTGACTGGGCATCTATTCTTTGTGGATGGTCAAAAATGGCGCAGTCTAAGAACGAAACTTTCTCCGACTTTTACCTCGGGTAAAATGAAATATATGTACCCAACACTGCTGAAAGTGGCCGATGAGCTTATGGATGTTATGGCCGAAAAGGTGAGAGAGAACCCAACGGTGGATGTTAGAGATATATTGGGTCGTTTTACCACCGACATTATAGCCAGTGTAGCCTTTGGCATTGAGTGCAATAGTTTAAGAAATCCAGACGATAAATTCTCAGCGATGGGGCGAAAAACCGTGGACAAACAACGCCATAACTTTGTTATAATGACATTTATCGACAGTTTTCCAAAATTGGCACGTAAATTAGGCATGCGTATAATATCTGAAGATGTACATCAGTTCTTTATGAGGACCATCAAAGATACAGTAAAATATCGCGAACAACATAAAATACAGCGCAATGATTTCCTCAACATTTTGATTGATTTGAAAAACAACGAAAGTGACAAGTCCGGTTTGGGCGGTATGACCATAGAGGAACTTGCAGCCCAAGTATTTGTATTCTTTTTGGGAGGCTTTGAAACCTCATCATCTACCATGTCATATGCCCTGTACGAGTTGGCTCAAAATCAAGATATACAAGACAGACTAAGAGCTGAGGTTAGTGAAGTGTTTGCAGGTCACA